>WAAE01021274.1:0-125896 GCA_013400495.1 Nicator chloris
GTTAAGAAAGAGAACATTTGATTATGATCAGGGAAATTAACGAGGTCTGGCTTCCTATGGATTTATGTCCTTTGTGTCTTAGTCCTCTTTTCTGATTGCTTTACTCCCAGTTCCTTCCCAAGTCTGCTGTGCTGGCCACACTGGCAGGAAATAGCACTTTCTGCAGTTAACATGCAGCTGCCAATGAGAAGTGTCTAATGGCTGAACCCTGCCTTTCCCTCTGTTAGAACACGAATTGGTTTCTTTCCTGTACAGCTGCTGATTTCCAGAATGTGTGTAAGAGCTTCAGACCTTTATCTGTCTTCCAAATTTGTTCTCAGATGACCACTATTTACTGTGGGAAAGGAAATTTGGCAGCCATGCAACATTTTAAAATGTCTTGATCCCTAATTTCCAAACTAAAAATGGGATCAAATTAAAATATACAGTTTGTGAAGAACAGTCTTTTGGGAGCATCAGTTATTATTCCAAAAGCCTTTTACTCGTGCTGTATTAATCACTGAGCCTATTGAATAAATAAAGTGTTAGTAAAAGGATGTACAACACTAAGAATTTGAACAAACATATTATTTTATTTACATTCCTGAGCATCAGATACAAAACAACTCTCTCACTGACTGTCCTGCATAGTGGAACTACCAGATTTCACAGGCACTGAGCACACATTGAGGGAGGATAATGCCCTGCCCTGATCAATACTATGCCAGTGAAAGCAAAAAACTGTCAAGCATGGGAATACAAAGGTAAAAGCCAGGAGCCCTCAGCCCCAGAGGGAGAGCTATAATACATTGTCAAAAGATGATCCAAGGACTGTAGCTCCAACCACATGATAGAAACCTTGAACTCTCTAGAGGTACTGCTCTTATGGTACATCATGATTTTCCATGTTTTCCATCATGCTTAACATTTCTGAATTCTGGAAATGGTCATTTTCTTTCTCTGTTTCAGGGGAGCCAAAAACTTCATCACACTCCCTATTCCCTTTCTCTTGGTGTTTGTCTTTCCTTCTCTTCCCACCATCCCCATTCTCTACATACATGGCAGTTAACTCCACTTCCAGCACACCAAATATGCCAAGTTTTTCCATATGTGAAGGTCTGAAATTCTGTGCACTTTTATCAGACTAGTATTTTTCTTTCATAATTTTTTGAAAAATTATAGCCATCTATTGTTAAATACCAAGGCTTTAAATAGTGCTGAATCATGCAATCAAGAATTGCATAATAATCCCTCCAAAAGATGTACCCAGTACTTCAATGGTTACAGAATGTCACCTCCCTGTTGCATGAGTGAGTGTGATGGCTTGTGTGTGCCAAGTAGCTGGTTGATAGAATATAAATATTGCATAATAAAATATTGCACTTTACAGAGCCCAGGCAGACAGAGTGTAGAAATGGAATCCTAAGGAAACATAAAGGTTCACTAGCTGAGTGTTTGCCTCTATTTGCTATTTCAAATAAATAACATTAGACTATAAGCCCTGAATCCACACAAAAATAGCCTTGAAATGGTGAAAGGAGTTTGCAATATTAATGGATTAGAAATAATTCATCACTCTAGCATATTTCTGAGTGCTGTGTCAATTTATTTAAACTGTTTTGGTGCCTAAGGTTCTTTAAATCATTGTAACTATTGTAACTGATTTTTGATGATTTTTTTTGTAACAAATTTTTGATTAACATTAAATAAAGTCAAGGGATTTCAAGGTATTTACTAGATTATTCATAATTAAACATAGCTATAAATATAAAAATTCAAAGAATGAAAAGGATGGGAATAGGATAAAATGCTCTGGAGATCTTCAGAAGTGTGGGGACAAGTGCATTTGAAGGCCTAGAGCCTTGTGGTATTGAAGCCAGAAGGACACCTTTGAAGAAATGACCAGAAGGTCAATTTTAAGTATAATTTACTGAATTGGAAAAAGCTTGATGTCTGTATTCTGAAAGTACCTTTATAAACCCGAGTCTAAAGTTTGCATATCTGCTCAGCAAAGCAGGGGAGAGGACAAGGCTCAAGGAAAAGGGACAAAAATATGGCATGAGACTGAAGGAAAGAGTAAAATAGTCTGCAGAATTTTACCTGAAGCTTGTTTTGTTTTGGGTTTTTTCTTATGAATTACCTCTCTGGTATAAAGTACTCTTTATATTTAATTAATGGAAAGAATTATACCAGGCTGCACGCTCAGATACTTTACTGGAGTCAGCCATAGCTTGTATGAGGAAAGATGTGGCACAAATTCTAATTATTTAACTGATTCTCAACCACGGAAGCAGAAGACACTTGTAAATACTTGAACTGAAGTGCATTATCAGATGTGTGTTTCCTTTGAAAAGGCCTCATTGCAGGAGCAGTTTCAAGAAACCTCGTTAATATTTAATAAAGATTTTAACACAGGGACAATAAAGGAAGATGCTGAGACACTGTGGGTACCTTATAATATCATATTTAGTTGTTGATTAATGGTGTTCTGCCTGAGGTTGGTAACTGATGAATCTGCTGTAATTAATAGTAAAGATGGAAGAAAGGCATTTTTGAGAGCAGAGTGAAAGTGTGAGACTTTCAAGCAGTTTGTGCAAAGATGATATTTGGATCTTGACGCAGATGTTAGAATTGTTTGGCTCAGAAGATACAGAAGTTCAGAGGTTCAGAGCAGTTTTGTTTCTAAGGCAGGTCACTTCTAGACCTTTGAAGAGGCCTTCCAAAATTGAGTCTCCTCACCCTTGCATTTCTACCTGTGTTTGGCCCATCACAGTAGTGATATTTTTCAATTTCACTATGTCTGCAATGTCAGCCTGTAGGAATTTCAGTCTTTGCTGAAGCCATGAATTCAGATTTGCATAGCAAGCAGAAGACTGTTGCCAGATTCTGCTGTTCATTAATTCCTGCCAGAGGCAGGCTCTTTCTCTGCATCCTGCTGGATGAACAGTCTGTCAGAGATTAGCTGTCCCACTGCTTATGTTTCCTTCAGCAATTGCTGGGCAGTTGGCAACACCTCCTCACCCACACCTCTTTGCTCTCTTCTTATCATCGTTGCAGAAATAAGTTAATAATTTTGTCCATGAATATCTTGAAAGAGGAGAACTTTTAAAATATCCTCTGTATCAGGTCCTAAAAACCATAGGGAATGCAACAGAAATGGAAAAAATCCCAAAATCAACAGCTGTAGCTTGATCCAGGGTGTCTGATCACAAAGGAGCATTAGCTGTAATATCTCAGCCAGCTTCCTGCTCTCTCTTGTTCATATCTCCATTTCCAAAAGGCCAAATAGGCTGTTGGTGCTCCCAGGCAAGCTGCAGAGAAGTTCCACCACGGTTGAGTGTACGGGATCATGTGGAATATTGCACCTTTTAGGACACGGGGTTATTATGGGATCCCAACATCTAATGCTTCTGTCTTTCACTTCCACACGTCTGAAATGAGAATGATAATGTGTTCTCTGTTCCTTATTAAATCTGCAATATGAAGCTTAGGTATTGAATCTCCCCCTTTCCAGCATTTGCTTTCAATTTTTGTAAGTCTCCTTTTATTTTTCCATTTGGTATCTTAGTCAGTCTCCAGCATAAGCCAAATCTCCATGACCCCAATTACATCATACTTCTTCTTAACTGCTCTGTGTTGTATCTAAAAAAACCCTGCTAATTTGTTCCTTCTGCTGCTTCTATTTTTGTAGAAAGAATTGACTTGCACAGGACTCATGTTTTCTCCTCTGCTCTCCTCACCACTTCTCCAACTCGCTTGCTCCCTGCTGCTGGGAGATTCTGCTTGTTACATGCTGGTTTAGTTTTACCTAGGATTGCTTGGGCCCAAGATTTAACTCTTGACAATCTATACAGTGTTCCATAAGAAAAAAAAAGGAATAATCTCCATGTATTTTGTTTTATCTTCTTTTTTTTAAGGAAAAAATAATGACTTTCTGCAATGTTGACTATGCATTTCAGTTAGAGTACATACATCTTAGCCAAGCACATGTGCTTATGGTTTCTCTCACTATTGTTTTTCTCTTCATTTTCCCTCAGTGATAATTTGTCTTTTTTTCACATTATTTGAAATAGACATTGCTTGCATTTTCTTGAAATTAAATTAGCTGTAGCCCAGAAAATTCTTCAAATGCTGCTGCCAAGAAATTAAAAAGCACTTAAGTGACTTAGAAAAGAGCTGTTTCCACAACCCAGCACTACATGTGATGTTCCCAGAAGGAAGCTGGCATCCTTCTCTGCCAGTGCAGTGTAGTGCAAGGATACCAGCATGGCTCTGGCAAGTCATGCAGTGTATATTATTGGTTTTCATCCCCTAAATCACATGAGCAGTTCTGAACAGTTTTTCACACCTAATTACAGAGCAGGATGTGAAATTTAAATGGTCTGGGAAATACCAGATTAACAGCCCTGCAATAAGATGTATTCAACTTAAGTAACACAAATCCTTCGTCAGAAACAGGGATACATAACAGGCCACACCTTTGAATGTGTCTGTGCCTGCTCAATATTTGCTGGATATCAGTGAGGTTGGATTCTCTGTGGGAAATATCATCATTCAAAAGTGTTCAGTATCCCTACACCATCATCTCCCTTCATCGTTTGGGAGAAAATGCAATGAGGACAGAGATTGCTGAAATACCATTTTGAAATGTGTGCTTTTGTGTTTGAATTGCAGTCACACAGACTTTCCCAAAACTGTCAAGGCCCATCTGTATGATCTGTGCATTGCACAAACAAATGGTGAGAGCGATCAATAAAAACTTTGTAACTGATACAAACAAGAACAACTGGTGAGGAATTGGAGCCACATCTAAATATAATATATGGGAAGAGTAGCCAATAAAGCCTTGGTCACTCAACTTATGGCATAAAGTTTTCTGTGCTGTTTCTGTCCTTTCTTCCTCATTTCAGGATGCTCGTCTGATAAAGTGCACATTCAGTGTCACAGGGATCTCCAGCAGCTTCAAAACCCACAGCTGCTGCTCCCCAGAACTTATCTCAGCACTTGTGCAACACCTCTCTCCTGTCCCAGGTGTGCTCAGTTGGCCCTCCTGAGCCCCCTGTGTAAGGAGAATTGCAAGACGAGAGGCAGCAAACAGGATTAGTGCAGGAAGGAACATCTGAGATTAGAGCAGTGCCAGAGCTTCACTAATACACATTGTGGACAAGATAGAAGCTTTGTGTCTTGGCACTTGGCAGAATGCAATTCAAAACCTGTAGTGTTTGAGGAGATGGCTGTGGCAGAGAGACACAGAGAAAGCTTGTGAGAATACCAATGGGTTACTTTTTTCTTTCCCCCTGTAATCTATGACTTCAAGAGCAAGGGTTTTGCTTACCTTTAAATTGGTAAGAATCTTATGGACAAGGGAAAAAGGATTCAAATTAATCAAACAAAACAGAGAAAATATTGTTTTCTAATACAAGGTCTGTAAAAGGAATAAAAAAGTGGGCTGAAGTGGAGAAATCCTGGCTGAATTCTGAAGGACACCACTGTTGTGTGCTAAATGACATTCTTCAGGTATTTCAGGTTACCTTTCTGGGTCCTGCAACATCTCTTTTTGTGGCTGCCATGGTAACTCTCATGGCTTCAGAGGGTGCAGCTTGGGCAAGGTGTTGAGCACACCTGGAGATTCCTTCAGCAGAGATACATGTCCACTATGGTATCACTTGTGGTGAACTTTTCCAGCAGAGGAGCTGACTCAATGGGCTGTCTTGTGTGTTGATATGTGGAATAACTTGCTGCTGTGGCTTGGCAGGTAACCTGAAAAAATGACTTTATTTTTTTTCTGGAAATATTTCTTTCATTGGGCTCTACAGAGAAAGCAACTGTGCACTATGGTGGCCATCATCTGGCCTCCCACTTCCAGAGTTTTTTCACTCTAATAGACAGTAAATGGCCTCTAAACATGTTCCATGTACCCTTCTGTGTCCCCTGAGCCTCTGTGCTGCGCGTAGCCACACGTCACAGGAGACAGGACTGCTCCAGGAGTCCGTACATTTTCCATTAGGAACATGAACAGAGTGGTGGGAGGAGAGTGGGAAGTGGCAGAGCTCCTCCCTCAGCTGCTGGGAGCAGACAGTGGGGCTGGAGGATGAGCTGTGGTGCAGGGACACTGAACTGAACCTGTGCCCACATCTTCCTGCTCCTCCTCCTCCTCTCTCAAGCTTCTTCCTCTAATGTCCAGCACAGTAGCTGTAGTGTTAAGCAGTCTACTCCAATTTGTGTCAAAACTCCTAACTCTTGGTGTTTTTTTGTTGTTTTTTTTTTTTTTTTTTAATCATGGTACTTGAAATGAAGGAATTGCAGGGAGAAAAAAAAATTAGTAAAAACATATACATTAGCAAAGATGTCACCAAAAAGAAGACTGATTTTAAATTTTATTGTAATTCTAGGTGGTGCAGATAATTTGAAAGGGTTCAAATAAGTAGATTTAGCTGAAAAGAACAATAAGTCTTAGGTATTGTTTTAAAATATTGAGCTCAGTAACACCTTAGATTTGTTTTTTTGCAGTTTACAGAAAGTGAACAAAACAAATCAGAGTGCACTTTAGAGACTTAAAGAATGCTGCATTGTCAGAATAAAACCCAAAGCAGTTCCATAGGAGTTAGTGAGCTTGGATTAATGTCTCTGAGACTCATGGAATTTGAGGACAGGTTGCATCAGGGATCAGAACACTCAAAATAACTAAAAGACTGCTGCAAAGCCTGGCTTAGGAGAAACAAGATTGCTTAAAGTAGGAGAGCACAGAAGTTTTGGCAGAAAGATGATATAATGACTCAGTGGACTTAGTTTGCAAAACAAAGAGTTGGAATTGCTAGCTGTGCTGGGAAAGGAAAAAAAAGACTGCAAAATAGAAAGTGTGATTCTGAATAAAATCCAGTGTGGAAGTAACGCAGCAGAATGCTCAGCACTAAACAGTGCCTTGCCTTTACACAGAGATCCAATGCTTGCATTAAGCAAAAGCATTTTCTGAAAGCCCACAGACAATGACAAATGCAAACACTTACACGTGTGCTCGTACATATTTGTCACACTGCAGATGGAAGGAGAGGGTGATCGCAGAGCCAGGAGAACCAAAGGATAAAAGATTTCTCTTGACAGTTTTTTTGAAAAAATGGTTGCACCTTTTGTTTGAAACATTTACTTGAACATAAATAGTCTTCTCCTGCTTTATTTGTAAGATGTTCTCCCCAGACAGTGATCAAATTGCAGGTCTCACTCTTTCCAGTTCCAGCTTCCTTTTTTTCTAATGCTCAGTAGGGTAAATGTTGCTGTACTAAAAGTGCACCTTGTTCCATACTCAGTGTGCCCAGTGAAGCTCCCACAGCTGTGGGAGCTGACAAGTGTGGATGCAAAGAGCAGTGGTACTGTTGTGCAAGTAATGGCCTTTTTTGTCTGCAAATTTTAATTTCTGGTCCTACAAAATGAAGGGAAATTAACATTCAGAAAAAGACCACAGGTTTGAAAAGTGAGTGGATAAAGTACTGTGGGACTAGCAAAGCTTTGTTTAGTTTAACAGAATGAAAAAGGAGAGATGAGATAAGGTATATTTGCTGTTCTTAATGGGATTTAATTAAAACACCTTTATTTATTTAAAATTAATTTAATTAAACAATGTAAGGGAAAAGAGTGAACAGGAGAAACACCGAGCAGGAGAAAGAGACTGTTTAAAGAGAAAGGATAACATCTGACTCAGGCAAACCTCTGTATAACTTATTGATGAATAAATATATATCTCATACAGGACATTATAGGAATCAATCAGCTCTGGACCAGTTCAGTAACAGTAACAGTGTGGTTAAATTAACAAGTCTGATCTCAAGACAGGCTATATAAATTGTGTTGGCTCTAAATCAGGATCTTAGGACATTACCACCTTCAGCACCAGGAAAGTTTGGAGTCAAAGCACTGTCCAAATTCTACATTCCTGTACTGCCTGGTTTTCTGATTAACCTGAAACATGAAGTCTGGAAAGGTCAGTGCCCAAGGCAGGGAGGTTAGCACTGCCTCCCAAAGTACCTTAGTGTTGTTTACCATTTGTTCTCTGTTTCTCATGAGCAATTGTTTTATAGACCCTTCAGTGAATTAGTGTGCAAAAGATTACAAAATATTATTGTGACTCTTGCCCTGTTTGAGGCTTTCCAAGCTGAAAGTTTTTTTGGTTGTTGTACAGATAGAGCAGAAAAATATTTGTTTTCTTGGTGGTTGCCTTGTTTAGGGCTGAGGTTCTTCTGAAGGCTCAGTCTCATGCTGGCGTAAGACACAATCTGCTTTAGTGTCTTGCATTCAAAATGGGATTCTGACATCCCAGAAAATATTGCTGTATGCACACAGCTTCATGTGATTCATGAAGGTACCATTGAGGATTCATTTTGTATTATTTTGGAGATATTTTTCATTGCTGAAAAAGAGGTGAACATTTATCTGTATGTAAAATAGAAACCCAATATGCCCGTTGAAAACTAATAATGAAAAATGTCAGAGGATTTTAAACTACACCTTTTTTTTTTTCGCCTTCAGGTAAAATAGCATGTATTTGGATCTGGATATTATTTTCTATGGAGAATGGACACAACAAGTTGCTTCTAGATCTACCTTTTCATTATGCATTCTTACGTTGTACAGACTGTAATACAAAGAACATGAAATGGTAATTCTTCATGGTTTGATGATAAGAATTAGTATAAATCAAATTATTAACTAATGTATGAAAACACATAACAAAATTCCTTTGAATAATGTTTCATGAAAGAGATTTTAACTTTTCCCATGAATCTGGGCACGTGCTATTGATTTATAACTCCTGAAGGAGGAACAATCAGGCCAACAAACAGTGCATCATTGCCAAGCTATTCAATGGAACTTTCTTTCCAGCCCATGCTTTGACAGGTCTCATACTCCTAAGAAAAATCCTGTTATTATCAATTCATTATTAATTTTCATTGAAGGCATGGGGTCAGGTCACAAACCTTTTTTTCAGAGACTCTGTGACTATTGCTTTCGCTTCCAGAGATAAATAAGGATATGATGGATGAAGCTTGCTTACCACAGTTAAATTACCAGTAGAAAACTCATTGGCTGGTCCACCAGGGTAAAGAAATTTCATAAATTCAATAAACCACCAGCAGTAAAATGTGCAAATATACATGTGAGATGCAAAAACCCAGAGATTGACCAAGCTGATTAGAAAGACAGAAACACAGTAAAGTGAGTGACTGGTAGGCTCTGGAGGAGGCTGTTTGATGTGGATAAGCTTCATGCTGCACATCTCTGCTGGTAGCAAAAATAGCTGGAAATTGTACAGGGACAGCCTTGTAGATGGTGCAAGTGGCTGGCATGAAAGGCAGAGGAGAGAAGCCAAGTACTTTTCAGTTTGTTTCTACCAGGCCTTTGTGACTTTCTCCTCTATTGGTAATAATGAACAAAGGTTTTTCCAAACTATGTTAAAGACTTTGGGAAAGAAATGCCTTTATTTAGTGTGGATTGTTTCTCAGCCATTTTCTGATACTTCTGAGCGTGACAAAGAAATAATTCCTTACTTGTCTATCAGTTCCACTGATTTTATTACAACTCTGCAGATACCTCAATAGACTATATTTAAAATTTAAAAAATGCTGAATGCTGTGTAGAATGAGGTATTCTATGTTTAATAACAGATTCTGACACTCAGAACCACTTTGTAACATCATCAACAACTCCAGCCTGCGGCAAAGAAATTTTATCTGTTACATTGAGTGCAAAAGTCAAGATTTGGTCTTTCTTGGGGCTAGTGACTTAAAACTATTGCTTCATTATATTTTGTCTGCTTCATTACTGATGATTTCCTTTGCATTTGCTATAACTTGTAATGATTTGTGAAAGATCTAAAAGCTTTTTGTATCTGCAAAGCTTTTTTTTCTCCCTTACAGTCAACTAAAGCTTCTCTCTTCTGTCTCAATTCACTATGTTATGAACACTGAAGTAGGGGGGAAGAGGATGGTGGAAACAGAGTGTTTTATAAAGTGAAGAAATGGGAGTTTTTCTGTGATATTTTTGACTCGAACGTTGGTTGTGTTGCATCTCTCTGCTGCACTAATTGGTATTCTATTTCTGTTTGAAGTAGTGCTGAATCAGGGCTGCTTGTACGTGACTTTTGAGGCTTTCTGTGGATTTACTATAATGTATTACTGGAAGTTGTCCTCATTGATGTTAGCAAAGCAATGCATGCAGATCCCATCACAAACAGAGCTTATTGTGCAAACACCTCTGTGTTTGTTCAGACACTGCTGATATGCACTGTAAGACCTGTCTGTAAAGTGTCTCTGATGTGTGGTGGGACTAGGAAATACCATATTGAACAGGAAACAGCACCACTCCAATTCACATCTTATTCAACCTTATCAGGGAGTGTCACCGCTCAGGAGAGTGTACCCATTGGTAAAACTCACAACGTAATTGCAAATTAAACATGGATCCAATATTTGCTGAAATAATGAAATAAGAGAATTGGACTTTGTGAATTTCCTATGGATTTATACACAGCTTTCCATGCTGTTCATTTCATTACGTGCCACCGTGAGACACAGGTACCTAATGTTTTAAAAAGGATGGCTGTGGTTGTTTTTCACAGTCTCATTTGGGATCAAGCCCTTCAACACTAACTCTGGGCCTGGCACAGGGGGAAGGCACCCCATGGCTCCAACAATGTCCTGCTGGAGTCTGAGCCCTCTGGCACAGGAGGGACAAAAGCCAGCCCCAACTCAGAGAGTTGTTCACAGGAATTCTCTTTCCCTGCTCTGCTCTCTTGTCTGTTGGGTGGACAAATGGCGTTCCTGTTTTATTTCAAAACTGAATGACATAAGGACCATCATGTGCCTGCTTAGGTTCAACAGCTACTTAACATTAAATGGTTTGGTTTGGCTATGCCCAAGGGGGACTAATTATTGCCTTGGGGCAACACTGAGCTGTCCCTTGGGTAGCCCACTGAGGCCACACTCCCTCTTAGTCCAAAGGTATTTGTGAATGGCAATGAATGAATGAATTGGAAGATTATTCCTCTTAGTCTGGCTTGTAAAGTAGCACATTTTATGATTAAAATAATTTCTTTTAAAAATAACTGGTTAAAAATCATGGTATAAAAAAAGTTTAAATCTAGAGCTAGATAAAAATGAGGATATATTTGGGTGCACACTGAAAGAGAAGCCTTACTATAAGACAATTTCTTGCTTGCAATTCTGTTTTGCAGCCTGTGGAAGCTTGGAAGGGAGCCCAGCATTTGTACAGTATAACTTAGCTGGTACTTGAAGCACAAAACACAGTGTGGTTTTTGCTTTCTGAACACATGATTTTGGCCTGCATCCAAAGAGGCATCTTGAGATTTTTGTTTGATGACCAGTGGACAAGGTATCATTTGGTGACTGTATCATGTTACCTGGGCTTCAAACTTGACACTTCTCTAGAGTAATGTAAGAAATATTTGTTTGTGGTTTCTTCTTTTTGTTTCTGTGCCAAAATACAGATATGTTTTATTTTGGGAATCCAGATTTTTGTTTTGTACAAGTGTATTTTTAACATAAAATAAGAACAAGACAAATCATTGAAAATTATTACCAAAAACCTGTTCATTAGAGATTCTTCCAAGGACTCTGCTTTATTTATAAAGTATATAATTGGAGAGTACACAAATTTTAACATGTAAATGTAAAAGTGCATTTTATTAAATGTAAAAGAAAAATTAAAATATTGTGAAGAAAATAAGTAGAAAGGTTGGAATAGAATTGGAAAGTGAGGAAAGAGAAACACAAAAACAAAGTCATCTTTGTTCCAGTGCTGCTACAATCTGTCTTTTCAGCACTCTGCTGGTTTCACTATCAAGCTTTTGCATGAAAAACTAGAGGACAATAAATTCCCAGGCAGTGCTCAACAGCAAAGAACATGACATAGCTCCTTTGTGAACTTCAAACAACTGGTGCTGCCAGAGCACACAGTGCAGAGAGCTCCTCTGCTGCTTGATTGATGCAAGATCTCTTGATCTGTACAAATACAGAAAGAATTTTGTGTGTGCGGAGCTTCAGACGAGAGCTGCTGCTGAAATGTTAGCAATCAGTCTGAGGCCTCTTTGAAAATGTGATCCTGAGGGGTTTTATGGATGGACAGATATGAAGATTATGATTATCATCCTAGAAATCAACATGTCAGAAGGAGGGATGGGATGTGGCAGGCCAGGAGCTCCTTGTTAACAGGAACAGCACTGTGGCACTCACTGGCACTGTGGGCACTCGGGCTGAGGGCACGGGGCTTGGATGCCAACATCCACGAGCAGCCCAGAGTCGTCTGGCCTCAGAGTTTAGAGGATCATAAAGGCCTTATGTAGCATCATGTCTGGTCCTCTCAGATCTGCATCTAAGTGGATGCAGAAGGGTTAAAAAAAGGCATTTTATTACTGCTCCTGATCGGCATCTCAAATGTTCTTACCCCCTCTCTCTCTTTCTTCTCTTTAGATTTGTTTAATTGAAAGCAAATAGTGTGAATGAATCATTGTAGATTAGAACATATGAGAACTCTAATCCTCTTCCATTACTATGGAAGACAGAATGGTAACAATACCTACAGACTTGTTGGTGGTTCATTTTCTTGCTCTTTCAATTTGGCTTGTAACTGCCCTGAAGAGACGCCACTGAGAACATTTTTTACTGCTGTCATTCTCTCACTCTCAAGAAAATACACATTTATTGCTCTTTGCATGAAATACCATGCACATAAAAGTCAGCAGCTAAGATCCCATTTATTTGAGGAGATTAAGATTTCATTTTCTGTGTCATCTTTTGTGTGTCAGCAATGACAGTATTTACAAGTTCTCCATTCGTACTACTTTTGTTTTATTATTGTTATTGCAGTAAGACTGGTTCTATTCATAATTTTAAAAAAAGTAAAATCTTTGTATCACGCAACATTTCATTTTGGTTCCATTGCTTGTTCTTGTAAAACATACTGCCACAGAAAAAATGCAATCACTGAGGGAAAATTGCATAACAAAATCAGGCAGATATGACACAAGGCTGGTGCTAAAAAAAAATTTCTTTTTTGCAAGAAAGGTGAGTTGCTAAGTTTTCAATACAGCCAGGTGCTGTAAAATGGCAGAAGGTAACCATAACAATGGAAGTTTGCCTAATAACTCCAATTTAATTTGTGTCTTTCAGTTGCCTTTTAATTGTAAAATTTCAGATTGAAATTGATCTTATTGCCACTCCCAGCATTGTTCTGAGTAGTCCAAACTAGTGTTCAAGTTTGATTAAATGATTCCACATTTTTTAGGTCTGTTAGGGGAGAAAATGGCTGTTTGACTGTTCCAGTTTCTTGGGGTGTGTGGTGGTTTTCTCTTTGTTTTTGCTGGGGTTTCTTTTGCCCATTTTTCTTTTCTCTTTCCCAGGAATATAATTTACTGTCAAGAGTTTATGGCAGAAATTTCCATTAATGCCCACACAGTAAAGATCATTATCTGCTTGCTGCTGCAATTTTCAAACACTTCATGTACAGGAAGCAGGATCCATAATCACAGTGTGACTGTAGCTTCTGTGAACAGGACACAGAAAAATGCTTGACACTTCCCATCTTGTCCTTCCTGTCAGGTGAACTTGCATGAAGCAATCTTTAGAAGGTTAAGGCCACAGAGTGTGAGCTTGATGCTAGACTTGGTGACTGTTGGTTGTTTTTTTCCCCTGCAGCCACCTCATATCTCAGGTTTGTGTTTTGAAGTCACTTTGGCCTCACTTGTTTTTGTAACTGGAGGAGAAACACTGTCCTTTTATTAGAAGCAGTTTAAGGAGACCTTTTCTGCCACAGAGTTTAGGTAGAGAAACTAAGCATGGATTGAAAATTTTTGTTCTGCTGTGTTGAATTTGGGAAACTTTAGTAACTTTCTCTTCAAAATATATTACAGGCTTACTGATGGTAGACCGGTGTGTTTGCCCTCAGCTTTGCAAAATGCATTAAGGCTCTGCTCCAGCTGTGGTGTTTGCTGTCCTTTGAAGTCTCAGCTATTGAGGATTTTGCATTTGACAAGTAGCCACTACTGTGAATACACCTGAGTTACTCTTACCAGTGTTTTCACTGCGCCATGGGTAAACCAATTCCATGAAATTCCTCTCCCCAAAGACATGATTTCAGTGGGAGCATCTTAGTGTCACTTCCACTGAGACCAAACTTGGTGAGAAGAGAATAGCTGTGCCATAGAGTCACATTGCATCCGCAGGGCTTCAGGGAGGGGAGCACAGTGTCACCGCAGAGCTCCACAGAGATCCTCTCGTTCTTTAACAGCGTAAAGACCAAGGATTTCGCTATTGAAAAGCAACTGCTTTTATGAATATATTTTAGTTTCTGTTAATAGTGTTTTCATTGTGTCAGAAGCGTATTGAATTTCTTCCAGTAAAGCTCTATCTCCTGAGACACAGTTTCAGTGGGAGCATCTCTTACTGTCACTTCCATTGAGATCATGATTGCTTGGAAGGCAAAAAATAGTAACTGTGTCATGGAAGTTATGCCATATCAGTAGGACTGGGAAAGACTACAAAGTCAATGAAAAATATCACATGCACTTTCTCAGTCTTTATCTTTCAGGGTTTTAAAAGAAAAAAATTAAAGATATATTTGAAGGGTGAATGCAATATTTTTGAAACATTTTAGTCCCTTCAATTCTGCTCTCAGTGTCTAAATCAGCAGGAACTGTGTTCAAACACTGGGGCCCGTGTACACATTTGGAAGCAAAGATGCAAATTAAAGAGAAAAAAATCTTTTGTCTTGTGTCAGTCACCAACAAAGATGAGGCTATTGCCAGGGGTCAGATGCAACCATAAATCTTTCAAATGAAGTCAGGAACTAGCTGAGCCCATGAGAATTGGTAAAAACCCTGTCCTTGACTGCTGGGTTTTGTGTTTTGCTCAAGACTGGAATGCAGAGGCTGTGCCACAGGGACCTGTGGGCCTTGTGGCACTAAGGGATCTTCCAGCAATGCATGCTTCTGAGAATGGTGGGAAAGACTGTTTCTGCCACTGCCCAGGAGATGAAAATAAGGGTTTATTAGGCCCTGAGACCCATCTTAGGAAAGAAAAAGTGCCTTGTTACCCAGCCACTGCCCAATGGAGACAAAATGTGTGTCTCTGTCTCATTGGATGAGCCAACAACTGCTCAACCAAGGTCCCAAGTCTAAAAATTGTTTGAGAATTCTTTACAGTACTGAGATACAAACATGTCTTTTTCTTTTTTTTAATATCTAATTTCTTTTGTTGTAGGAATTTATTCAACACAAGCCTGTTGGGTTTTTTTGACACGTAGTTTTGGACTTTATAGAGAACATGTTATTTGTTATGTGAAGTGAGCTGAGAAAAAATG
The DNA here is from genome assembly GCA_013400495.1 of Nicator chloris. NCBI lineage: Eukaryota > Metazoa > Chordata > Aves > Passeriformes > Pycnonotidae > Nicator > Nicator chloris. The sequence continues at coordinate 15,346 of WAAE01021274.1, forward strand.
TAATTTGGCTTCTTAAATTATATGGATGTACTTGTTATTCTATTCTCAGGAGCATATGAAATAGCACTACCAGCAGAGACTCTGACAGTAACTTCAGCTGCATGCTTCTTCCCCCTTCTGCTCACATCTCATTAGAGATATTGTTCTAATAGAACAAAAATAATTAACTTGTACATCCTCACAGATGAGCCAAACAGCCCCAAGTGAAAACAAATTTCAATAATTTACACTTCCACATTTTCTGTGATTTAAATCTGGAGCATGGTGATCTGGCTAAGAAAATTTTAGATCTAGGCATATAAAATAAGTTATTTTAGTGGTTGGAATTAGCAAATACCACATACTGTTGTCTTTTTTAATTTTACACCTCATTAACATCTGCAAATGAGTATGTGAGGTTGAGCCTACAGAAGTCATACTCTTTTGTCATTAAATGTATATGCTGCTAGCAATAACTGGATCTCGTAATGCTGTTTCACAGATATATGTGTATTTACCCCCCAAATCCAGCAATATGGACAACTTAGAGTTGTGTAGTCAGTACCCATATCCTGAACTTGTGAGACAGTTATAGATAACCTTTCCAAATCAGTGGCAACTGTGCATACAGCTCCAAGCTGTAAGCTGCTTCAAAGAAATAAAATTGTTGAAAAAATTAAAATCACTCAAGCACAGAATTTTCTTACTCCAAACTGATAATGTTCAAATCTCAAGAGAAGAATATTCTTGGGCCAAGCTCCTCTGTTAAGCTTTATATTAGATGTCACACATGTAGGTAGTTTTTCAGAAATGTTCTCCCAAATGGTGTAGTTTGAAAGTAAATGTCAAGCAGTTCCTTTGCAGCTCCTGCCTCCAAAGGACTTGGTTTTGTTCATACAGAAAAGAGTGAGGTATCACCCTTTAACTAATCCAAGTACCCACTCCATATAGTCTCTATAACATTATCCCACCATGTGTGGACTATTAGCACACTTCAATCATTGAATGGATCTCGTGCAGTCATTATTATGGGGCTGAAACTTTAACCTTGGACTCCAACCCACCATTAGCTATCATTTGAACTACTGCAAAATTATGTTCCCATGGAAGTGTAAAAAGGCCATTTCTCAAAGCAGGGAAATTGATAGGCACAGTTTACACTGAATTCAGCCCTTCTGATAATGTGCATAAGGGGTCCCTTTAGCCGTATTCATCCTCACTAGCCATGAGGAGCATATGATGACAAATGTACCGTTATATAAAGCCTTAATAGTTTTTATAATGTGACTTTCTTTCTTGTCCTATGATCAATAAATTTTGTTTTCTCCAAAAGCTTTTCAATGTCAGAACTGGTTTTCAATTCCCTTAAAACTGCTGTCATCCACATCTCTCCCAAAATCTAAGTCCACTGAAGAAGAATTATACGGCTTGACAAACAAGAAGGAACAACTTGACCTTTGTAGTTTTGACTATTCTCTCGTATTGCCATCACAAAGTAAAGATAAACAATATCTGATGAGCACATATCAGGAAAAACTGAAAAATGGCATTGCTCACACTTGACATTTTGAGTGGCAGATGGGATAACAAATAAATTTTCCCCATCTTTTCTTGTCAATATTTATTTTGAAGTGCTGAAGCTGATAAATATAGTGCATTTTAGTTCCACAAAACGTGAATATCAATATGCTTCTGTGGCCTAATTGCTAATCTGTTGACAAGAACTGGATCATAATTTGACATGTAACCAGACTTTTCCCCCCCTGTTTTGAAATACTGGGCAAGGCCTATTATTGTGCTAATAAAAATAAGTATCTTGTTGTCAAATATTTTCTGTGATGTTTTCACAGCATCCACCTTTTGGAGGTGTTTCTCACTGAAGTTAGGCACCCTGCAAACCTGCACCAAATACTCCCCGTTTCTAATTGCTCTGACCTGTGAACCCCAAACACTTTAAACTTTTATTCAAACATTAATGAAGTCAGCACCAAGCCTGTACATTATGTACTTGACCTATGTAAATAGAAAACAGTTAACTGTGCACATATTGTTCTAATTCTAGGAGCTGCATAGAGCAATGTCACCACGTATTCCTGCTAATTAAGCTCACTCTTAGCCTATGGATTTTTCCACAGAGCCTTTCCCAATACAATTAAATACCTTTCCTGTCTTCTCCCAAGTGCCTTCCAGTAGGTTTTGCAAATTATTTACCCTGTGTCCTGGACATAAAGCCTCTACCAGATACCCTTTGCTATTAGAAAGCATCTCTGAAGGGCCAAAACCAAACACTAGAAAAAGTGTATGGATTTGGCTGAAAAAGTGTATGGATTTGACTTGAATAGAAGATCAGCTGAAACTGGCCCCATATGCAATCCTTATAAATATTGAGGTACCTAAAAATGAAAGGCCTTTAGTAAATTATGAAAAAACCCTCCCAGTAGGAGAATTAAAGCACAACTGACAATCCCACAAATTCTGTCTTTTGCCTGATGACACCCTGGAATGCCTGTACAACTTGGAAAATGGCATCAATGAGAGGATTTTATTTAGACACATGAATATCTTGTATCAGTAATAGCTACAAGAATAGAATTGTAATTGATATATAATTTATCTAAAGCTTGCCTTCAGTCATGCTTTGCTAGGAACTTTTTACTTCGGTCCTTATTTTCCACCAGTAATTTCATGGAGTATAAATATATGAAACAACGTGTAAAGGGACCACTAGAGTGTTAAGTTTGACACAGCTATAATTGAAACTGCTTGGAAGCCTTCAGGGAAAGCTGAATGGAATCTTTAATATGTTTCCATATTGTTCTTTTTCTTCCCTTTATGGATACGGACTGATTCAGGTTAAAGGGATTATAAATGTTATCATAAGTTACTTAGGAAAAATGTGAGATAGTTTGATGGCGCTGTTTGTGATAGACTGCAAATAAAATAATTTCTTAATTATTAAGGCATTTCTTCTAAGTTGTGTTGTTGCCACACTTCCCTCCTAGTTAGTGTTTTAGTGCCGTGTAAGATCATAAATGTGTGACTCAGATAACTGTCATAGTACATGTTAATTTGGTTTTAGCCTATAAATTGTTGCTCCTACAATGCATTTCCTTTATTAAAACTATGAAATCTATTTGTTGCTTTTAAAATAATTTTTAAAACCGTATTCATTTTATAGTCCACTTTCTCCCTTAGTCGTTATATGTCCAGCCTATTCTATTCTAATGCGAGAATAAAATACTTGTAGGAATTTTTCCTGAAATCTTCATAGAGGTGAGAAGTTTTAGAAGATAAAATTAGTTGTGTTATGTTACAGCACTCAATACAAGGTTTGCTGGTCATTTTCTTCACAAGGATTTCCCCTGACTTCAGGCCTGCCACTGATGGAGGATATCCCAGCCACATCCTTCTGCTGAAGGCAGAGTCTTCAGATGTGAGATTATGTGAGTGCATCTCTCTCCACTGCCTCAACCAGCCTTGGGTGGGCGAGATGTAGTGCTGTCTGTAAGCATTTCAGCTGGCTAATCCTGAGCAAAGAAAATAAGGGGGGAAAAAAGTTAATTATTTGCTGCCTGTCTTTCACATGGACAAAATACCTGGAGATGCCTTTGCTAAGGCCTGGCTATTCTTTAAGATGCCATTGGGCATCATACCTTGAACAAAGTTTTGAGATTAATGTTTTTGGGTACAAGATAGCTAAGCTGAATGTTTTAGAGTTGAGGGTCACTACTAAGCAGAAAAACTGCATCATACTTCTCACTTCAGTTTTGTGGAATACACTTACAGAAAGATGTAAAGGATGGTAAATAAGCTCATAGACTAAATGAGAGTCATGTATAAACAGTTTCCCTGGTAAAGGTCCAAATATTCAAATCGCCAAGGAACAGGTTTATGTCTCTTGAAAAATATATATGCATATCCTAAAACATATACAGACATCTTAAAAATATGAAGATGTTACCTCATTCATATAATGAAACACATTTTCTTAACTCTATGAAAATAAGAAATTAGAGATTTTCACTTCCTAAACCAGACATGCTGTCTGTATCTGAAACCGTTTTCTCCTCTGTATGCTCTCAGTGTACAAACATATTAAATTGTAAATGTCAAACTTAATGCGAGGTTTGGGTGGGGGCCTGTCTGCAAATCCTATTTTCAGTGTGCCAGCAAGCACTTTACCCTGCTCAGTAGCTTGCACCTTTTCAAGCAGAATAAGTTAAGGCACTTCTCATACAATCATTAACTGGTTGCTCCTAGTGAGATCTCTTTCCTGAGTACTCGTTAATGTTCATGATATGGGTCACAACTCTGCATTGCTATTTTCTCTAATTACCATCCTTCAGTGTTTTTTTCTCTCAGCTAGAACATTGTGTTCTCCCAGGCACAGTGTATGCAAAAGTTGAGATATAACAAAATGGGAGGAAAAAAATAACCTAATTATCTTCATGGTCCAGGAAGGTCCAATTAGCAATTAGAGAAATGTGTTGAAATAAATATTGTACATTGCTTCTTTTGACTCTGTTTCTAAACTGTTAATTTCACTGCTCAGATTTATCAAGGGATTAACTAACTACTGATAAGGACACTTTTAACACCAAAGCTCTAATGTTTCTGAACATAGATGGTTCGAGGTGTTTGAAACTGCATGAATATCTGAACTACAGTATAATTGCAGGATTGTTAATTATTCACTGAGCCTTGAATGGAAATATACTTTAATTCATGCTGCATCATCACTGGAGGTACAGTTTTCATATACGAATATGCAGTCGCCATGCTGAGCATGCAAGAAAGTGACCTCATGTGTGAGTGACCTGTGAATGTGCAGGCTCTGCTTGGTCCTGCTTCTTGTGTGGTGCACACAACTGATCACGTTACAAAACCTACCGAAGGATTGTCACTGCGGTACTGCCTTATTCTGAGGTTTCATGGTTTATGATGCATTAAAGAGAGTAGGGATGGCTGGTGTGGAAGGGGAATGGTTTGTTGCAGGATGGCTGACTGCACTGACAACACATTTTCCCTGTGAACTCCTCCTTCAGCATGAACTGCACCTGAATACAAGGTACAGCCAGCAAAAATGATTGTAAACTAGGATTGCACTTGCAAGGAAAGTGTTTCGGATCCATAGTCAAATCCGCAATTTATATTCCAAGGGTCGATGTGGTTATATAATAGTCCTCATTTATCATTTATACCATTATGTTTCTACTTTGGTAGGTGTCCACATCAATCTCAGGAATCTCTCTCTCTAGGAAGTCCTAAGGGTAGGCACAGATTCCTGCCAGCATGCAGCCTGAGCCTGGAAATGTTCGTGGTGAAATACCATTTCTTAAACCTCTGGAGGGAAACTAGAGGAGATCACTGTAAGCACAGAGGGAACAAAGAATTTTAATTCTTATTACTCTGCAAGATCACTTTTTTTTTTTTGTCCAAATGGATTCATGTTTCTGGAATTGGGAGCTTTGATATTGGTAGCTGACAGTAATATATACATGTCTTTATTCAGTGGTGGTGGGGTAGGCTGTAATGCAATATCATAATACTACTTGTTAGTTGCATGATATGAAAGGAACAGAGGATAATACTCGCATTTTTTCCAGCATTTTTCCCCTGGACTGAAAAAAAAAAAAAGGCCAAATAATTGCTCTGATTACTATTGTATATTATGCACCATAATCAAGCAAAATAATTGCTCTGATTACTGTCATATATTATGCCACCTCGTCCATCTTATCATTCAGTTGTTCAGGCATTTCTTTTTGCATCTCTTTGTCTTGTGGCATGGGCCATGTATAACCTCTTATCTTCCTGTTCTAGAAGATGCTTTCTATTTTTAGATTTCATTCTCCATGTATTTATTCTCTAATTTCTCACTCTGAAGCCAAACCAATTCTTGACCATGCTTTGCTGCTCAGGTGCACCATACAAATCGGGCTGCAAGAATAATGACAGGCAAAGGCAAAGGTGCTCCCTGTGCATAAGGCCTGAGTGCTTGGAATCTAAGATTGCTGCATTTAGCATCTAAATACAGGAGTGCTCACTAGGGTGTGTGAAATGTAATGTCGTCACTTTGAGGTATTCAGAAAATTATTTATAGTAGTTTTACCTTGTAGCAAAAATCTAAAAAATTGTCTCCATCTTGATCCCCGCTTTTTTGGGCTTCAGTGCCCTGTGTAGAGGATACTCTGAACAACAGGTGTTGTTGGCTTGTGTTAGAAGTGTGTCAGGGAGAGCAGGCCATACTCTAGAGGTAATTGTATTGATCCAGGCTGGGAGAAGGTTCCTATTTTCCCATCCTGTGTATCAAAGAGGAATTGGACCATGTGGAGAAGGTCAGATGGAAAGTAAAGAGAAACCACAGGGGTGTAGAAAACAGGAGGTGTGAGAGTGTGGGTTTATTTGTCTTAGAAACAGACAGCCACAACTCCTTACAGGACCAGAAACGGGACAATCTGGAAAGGAAGGGAATAAACTGAATAGTTCAATGGATAGACAAAACTAAGGTGATGAATCAGATCTCCACTAGGTAGGAGAAAAAAAGAGGTGGGGAAATAGCACATATTGAATGTGGAAATATGACATTTCTGCCATGGGTACCTTTAAAGAACAAGTGAAATAAGCATCTGCCAGCAATATCATGAAGCAGCTAATCCTTACTTGGGGCAGGGAAATGTTTTTGCCTATCCCTTAAAACCCCCTTCAGTACTAATTTTTCATTGTATTAGGATTTTACAGGGAGGTTTTCAGCCCAAAGGGTATATACTAGGAAGACTTGTATTGTTTTTGTTGAGAATTTTTAGATATTTTTTCTTCAAGAGTCAGTGGAAAATGCCACATGAGGAATGTCTGGTCAAATAAAAGAATGTTGAGAACTACAGGGTTTTATAGTTGTGCAGTGGGCAAGTCTGTAAAGCAGATTCCTGTGGTTACTGCAATCAATGTCAAAAATCCTATTCGCTTAAGTGGTTGGAGGCACAAACCTTAAGCTACTTAGACGATACTGGTTAATCAATTTGAATAAAATTCTTCTGCCATGTGTGTTGAACCAAGCAATAGTTTTCTGTTCTCTTTAGAGGTGACAATCCATCATGCCAATCTCTCTGCCCCCAACATTCTTTGGCATTCATTTTAATTAATATTAATTAAATTTGTCTTGAGCAAGTTATTTTGCTGTCCAGATTTTGCAAAAGATTTTTCTTTCTGCCTGCCTGCCTGCTTTATCACCTCGGTGCATCCATTTACAGAAGATGTCGACACAATATAAAATATTAATTCACCAATTTGCTGAGGTTAAAACAGTGTCTTCCCCGTCCCCCTGTAGTCATTCGGAGCCTGTAGCACTGTTGGGCGGCTCGGGGGAAGCTGTGCTGCTTCCAAAGGGCTGCGGTGCCTCCGGGCAGAGCCTGCGGCGGGGGAGGCCGGGCTGGGAGCGGTCCCTGGGGCTCGGTCCCGGCTGCTGCTCCGTGCTGGGCACAGGCGCGGGAGCAGCCGGAGGTGCCGCAGCACCCGGAGCTGCCGCTCCCTGCCCGGCCCAGCCCCGGCCGAGAAGGCCGCGGGGCGCCGGCCAGGGCGCAGCTGCCCTCGGCGGCCCAGGGGAAGGGCTGCGGTCCCTTCGCCCGGGGTGGGGCAGGACTGAACGCACCCCAGCGGGGCCCAGCTGGCCCTGTAAAGGAGCTCGGGGAGGGAGGCAGCGCGGGAGCCGGGAGGGAGGAGCGCTGTGCAGGGGAAATGGGTGGGTGCCCGTGGGCAGGGGAAGGGCAGCGCCGCTCCCCGGGCTGGCAGCGGCCCCGCGGCTCTCTGGGGGTGCCCGGCGATGCCCCGCTGCCCTCAGCCCTGCCCGGCTGTGGGCAGCCTGTGCTCTGGGGGTGCCCGGGGATGCCCCGCTGCCCTCAGCCCTGCCCGGCTGTGGGCAGCCTGTGCTCTGGGGGTGCCCGGGGACGCCCCGCTGCCCTCAGCCCTGCCCGGCTGTGGGCAGCCTGTGCTCTGGGGGTGCCCGGGGATGCCCCGCTGCCCTCAGCCGTCTCCAAGTGTGGGCAGCCTGTGCTCTGGAGGCAGCCCCGGGAGTCCCCGGCTGCTCAGGTCAGATGAATCTCTGTTCACTCCCGTGGCTTCTGAGGGATGTGATGGGGGGGAAGATGTGAGGTCTCATAACATGAAATATTGTGGCCACGAAAATTCCAGGTTTGTAGTAGGCGTTCCTAGACGAGCCTTGGTGGCTGTGGTGGAGTTCTGTGCTCTGTGAAGGGACAGCATTTAATGTGAAGGAGAGGTTAATGGGGAGGGGGAAATACTACTGCCTCTCTGTTTTATTTCGGGTTAATCCATATTTTAGCTAAGAGCCCAATAACAAAGACTTTAAGAGTCTAAATTTCTGAATCTTAGTATGTAGACAGCTGTGAACCTCCAAGCATTTTTTTCAGATTTGTGGTTTTTTATTTTAATTGTTTTTTTTCAGAGTACACATTGTTTTACTTGGGGTATATCTCAAACCATAACATTCTTCTGATTGCTTTATCCCACTCTTCTCTGTACCAAGGAGTGGAATAATGCATCTTGCAGTGCTGTAACAAATTTATGTAACTCTGCTCCCTAAACACGATTTTTCTTGAAATGTATGTATATATATATACAAATAGTATATAACTCTGTGTCTCACTTTAATTTTTCTCATGTCCTTTCTAGAATCTAGTTGGATTAATAGCTACCTGTGTTCTTAATCAATTGAATAAGCAGAATATCTCTTATATTATTGATCATTTAGCATGCTCTTCTAGATTACTAAATGTGTTTATCTGAAACTTAAGCCTTTTATTTTTTTTTCTATTTTGTGCCCAATTGAACATTGCTGTGTTATATTGGAGATACTAATCTGTAGTAAAATTACTGTAATTATGTAATTATGAAAATGTTCTTAATTTCATTGTACTAAGCATATATTGCTGCACAGGTACACACTGTAAGAAAATCTAAATTGAAGTAATTTCACTTGTGCTCACAAAGCTGAGAAAGATTTACACTCTTTCTATAAATTAAGGATAATTTTAGCCATTTTGAACTCTAGGAAAAATACAGTTGATAGCAAACTACTTAACTGACAATGTAAAATATAATACAGCCTTTAATATGGAAGTATTATGGTTTGTGAGGAAGCCCAAGGCTAATATTTTGGCAGCTAGCTTAGTCTTTAGCGTAGCAAAACTAAGACAGCTACAAAACTTACATCAATTCCTGGTTGTACAACAAGCTGTTTTTTCAAGCTTGTGATTGTCTCGTTTAGTCTGATCTGTTTTTTTCTCAAAACAGGTTTTTGGTGAGTAAAAATATTCTTGAAATTGGTGCTTTTAGTGTCCAGTTTGAAAATCCGTGGAAAAATCTAACTGCCTTGCAGACAGTGAGAGCGCTGTTGATTTGGGGGAGGATAGGCTTTAGCCTTACTCTCTGTCTCAGCTGAAGGGACCCTCCAGATCCTGGAACACAATCCCCTGCCACTGTAAGCAGCTGTTAAATCTGGAGCTATTGAGAAGTTCCTGTTATTGCTCATCTTCCCATGGCTTCCCTGTTCCAATGGTCGAAACCTTCCTTCACTTCACTGGTTATCAGTCTTCACTTCCAGATTAAACCTGCCACTCTTGAGTCTATTTTTAGCTCTCCTCCCTGGCTGTTTTTCTGTTTTCAATAGATCTTTATGGACAACAGTAATCATATTGGTTCTGCCTTACTGGGTGAAACTATTTAGGAATAGGGAGTTAATACTAATGAGCAGTGACTCTTAATCAGCTGCTACAAACTCCCTTTCCCAGGCACTGGATTGTCTGGCAGTGACTTGGGGATGCATGGGGACAGAATGAAGCTGACTATATTATCCCAGGCTAAGATTTTGTTTTTACCTGCACTGTTCTGTGTTTTTTTTAAGTCTCTCCACAGTGTATCACCTATGACTTTCTATTTTTGCTCTTTTATAGCCACCTCCCTTTCCTGCTGCTGGCCCCACAGCTCTGCCCTGGGGCTTTGGTTCTCCCCTGTGCCTCTGGCCCCACTTGGCTGTAAATGGTGCCTGTGGAGTGTCCCAGTGGCTGCCTGGTTTGCAGGGAGGCAGGAGCAGGTGACTTAATGGCTGCTGTCTCTTTTGTTTATGACTCGGGGAACAGGGCCAGCCAAACACTTTGTTTTATCCAGAGAGTGCAGCAGGCTGATGAAGTGGCTTAGTGGAACATATCCAGCTGAAGAGTTATGTGTCATGCAAGTCTGGTGCAACTCATGGACTTCACACATTCCTCTGAATGTAGTTCATTCTCAGATTTTAAATTTCTCTCTGCTGGGAATTACCTGACTAATGGCAGCCAGGAGTTTGCTGCGCACCACTGGGGCTGGAGCCCCAAGCACAGCTATTCCAAAACCTGGTGTTAACACACTTTTAGTTGGAGAATTTTTGCTCAATAGATCTGTTATCCCTTAAGCTATCCACATAAACATTGTGTGAACAGTTTTAATAGGAGTAATCTTATAGGGTTGTTATCTGTCATGGATGCCACCTCTCCGTGTATTGCGACTATGGGTCCATGTCTTTTAAATGTTGCTATGATCAGAAGGAAACTAATTGTATTCAGGAGTCTGACTGATAGCTATTTATCCCACTTTTACTCTAGATAACACATACCAAGACTGGGAGTATCAATAAATGTTTAATTATGTTGCAGCATATGACCCTCATTTTGTTGTTGATGTTGCAACTCTGAAAAACTGTTGTGTATAGTTTTGAAAGATGTGTTTCACTGGATGGATTGGAAGAGGGATACAGCAGAAAGGTCAATGTTTTCCTGCTGCTGCTTGGTAATACCCTAAACTTGTCTGTGTCAGATTAGATTAGATTTATGTTTAGCTAGTTTAATAAGCAATGTTTGGATTTCAGACGTTATATTTGCTTATAGGATTTTTTTTTTTCTTGGTGGCTATTCCAAAGTGGACTTTGTGCAGTGTTATTCCTTTTGGAGATTATTAATCATGTTTGATTATTTAAGAGTGGCTATTCTCAATGCTCTTGCAAGCACGACATATAAAACAGTTCTAAATTTTAACTTATAATGTCTATTTTACTTTGGGTAGTGGGGAGCATCCCAGTAAGGTATTTGGAAAAGTATATTTATATCTGTTGGACCATTAAATAAAAAACAGGTGAACAGGTAAAACCAGCTCAATGAAAGGCTGAAGGAATCTGATAACTGTATTTTTCTCTGTGTGTATGTATAAATACATATTGTGCTCCTTAGTACCAAAGAGTGCAATAAAAGCTAAACAATAACTGTCAGTGTTATTGCCAGACACTTTTGGAGAAAACAGTCTGAGGACAGCTGGGGTTGCTTCAGTGAGAAGAGTAAGAGAGGTACTTAGTGACCTCAGAAATTTGCAGTGGTCACAAGATGAAAGCATATTTTGGATCTACGAGGGACTTCTAGCTGTTACAACATGACTGTTATTACTTGTTTAGTAATATTTACTACTAAAAATTTATGTCTTATTCCTAGAAAACTTTAAAGGCAATTTTTATATATCATTGCAACTGGAATGAAAATACAAACGTTTCCAAATCCTAGATTTGGTTTGGTTTTTAGTAGGTCTCCTTGTGATATGAGCTATATATATTGTTGTAGAGCAATGCAGTGGTGTACACCCAGTTTAAAATATAAATCTGTCTCAGAATTGGATGTGTAGAAGAGTTTAAATATAGTCCTTGGCTCTGTGCAGGACATCCCTGTATGGAAGCAAACCCTCCCTCCATTAATCCTCCACGGCACCTTCTGGTGATGCCATGGATGTGCAATGCTCTGCTTTTTCTCACAGTCTACATTTCTCTCTTTGAACTTGCTCAAATGTGTTGCACTCAGAGGTTATTGCTAAGTTTGGGGCTGCCCCTTAGTGCTTTGTCAAGGCTTTGTCTTGTTATTCTGTTACTGTGGCTTTGCCTTCATTTATATTCTTTTGTGAAGGATGCCCTGGTTCATCCTGACACACACACAATGGTATTCTGCAGAACCTGCGTGTGTACTTCTGCTAAACTAATTTCCTTTTGGGTTCATTGATCTCTTTAATGAAAGTCTAAGCATTTTTATGAGCCAAAACCTCATTACACTGCACAGAGGCTGTACTTTAAACCTATCTGTCCTGTTACTGTACATTTTAATAAAACTTTATTAGATTACTCCTCTGATGAAAGACAGCAGGAAATATTTCATTCATTAGAAAACTTGAGGTGCTGGGAAACTTAATGTTGCATTCTTGTTTTCAGATTAATTATGGGTTTTGTTATACCTTGTTAATGGGTCTTCCATGAAAGGAAGTCATATAAATTATCCCACAGAAGATAACTGCATCCGTGTCAAGATTATCTTTACGCATCCTACCATGTGGCTTCTTTTGAATGAATAATACTTTTTTTCAGTCTTGATTTATTAAGTTTTTCCTGTTGTAAATGGGTATGATACTCATTTTATAAGGAGGTGTTTTATCTAAATTCTGCTTCTACCAGTGACACTTTGCTACAGCAGCAGATGCAAATCTGCTGCAAATGTAAATCTACTGGAATGCTTTTTCTTCCTTCTTTTAGTGAAAAGACTTGATTTTTTTCTAAAGTGGTTTCCTATGCAACATGAGGTACAGTAATCTGTACAGTTATTAAGTTGTCTGAATAGGATGAAATTAAATTCTATTTCCTTGGAATGAAAGTATTTTTATGTAACTTAATTTTTTAAAATCCTGGGTAGCATCTGGAGGGAAGAGAATGCTGGGGAATTACAAACTCAGAGGATTTGTTCAATATGTTGAATCTACTCCAGCATTTATTTTTCTTCTATGACCACTGTCCATATGTTTGGGCTGCTGCTGAGAGCAGAAGCAGATGCTTAACTGAAAGCTGCAAGGGATTTGTGTAGTATAAGCCACTTTCCACTCATTTTTTATGTTATAGCCACACCTCATTAGTGTCCTGGCTTAAGTAGGAGGATAAAAATCAGTTGCATTTTCTTTCCTTGCCACCACTACTGTGGAAGGTTGTAATAAAAATACTTTTTTTTTTCCTTTTTTTTTTTTTTTTACATCCTGTTTTATCTGTGCCTGAATTATTCCTGTGTTCCTAACTCTGGTGTGGGGATTTTTTTTATGTGTCTGTTTTCTGGTTTTGATTGTTTTCTCACTATTTTTTTTTAAACCAAGAAAATAAATGAAACAAACCAAAACCAAGCTGTTTTTAATCTAATGGGTTAATCAACATAAAGCACCTTGCATATTGGTCATCTTAAAGAGGGAAATTGAAAAGTGGTGATGAGGTTTCTTCCACTAACACAGACTTGTTTATTTGAAAGCAATTTGCGAAAAACCCTAGGCATAAGCAAGCTCCAAATGTAATTTTTTTTTTTTACTTGGTACTCCTAATTGTATCTTTCAATAATTATTATTCCCCTGTTGCTTAACCAGTGCTGAACCCAAAAGCTGCTTGCTTTGCTACCTGTCAGAGTCAGGTTGTCAATCAGAGCATTCCAGGTTTTTTGGTTTCTTCTCTATCTTACATCTCCATTCAAGCACCCCGAAGTGTATGGCCCCAGCAGAAAAGGTCTTGGCTCTGTGACCTGTGCTTTGCTGTAGAAATTGGTTGGATTTGGATCAGCTCTCCTGGGGAGACAGGTGGGTTTTACTGAACAGCCACATCCAGTGACGTTGGTGTTCCTGGGGTCAGTGTGGCCCCTGGGCCGTGGGCTGCAGCCTGACCCCCAGCCAGCTGTTTGTCACACCTTCTCCCCTCACTTCCCCCTGCTGGTTCACCACTCTGGATGTGGCTTCCAGCAATAGCCTTGCTTAAGTATGAGCTAGGAAATTCTTTGTAATGAATATGCATGATCCGGATGGAATAAATACCCTGTTGTAAAGTTTCACCACACATATCTGATCCTTTGGTGCATCCAGTGCTGATAAACAATGCCTGCTTTCTAATGCTTCAAATTGTGTTAGAAAGTTTGTTTTCCAGCTGATTTCCGTGTCACCCTCCAGCCCCCATGCCTGGGCAGGGTCACCCCAGTGCTCACTGTGCTGTCCTACACCTGAACATCAACGTTGTCCCAGAACAGCTCCTTCCTTGTTGCTGATGGTGTCTTACTGCTCTGAAAGCCCCACAGCTGAACATGGGGGTGGGCAGAGTGGGACAAGTCTCCCAGCACTGGGGGTGCTACATGGAGGCTCCAGGGCTTGGGAGAAGTGGCAAACCACTGCTAGCAGAAAAAGGAGCTGAAAGGAGATGGGAAGTCTGCAGGTAAGGTGTGTTTTCTGCCTTTTGGTGGGAACGCCTCAGCCCTGCATGGCAGTAAATAGTCAGAACATAAGGGAGAGTAGTATTTATCTCAAAGTATTGTGGAAAAAATGAAATAACACTCTGTATGGCAGCAAGGCTGATCAGTTTTTTATATCCTGACCAATAGTGTTTAAATTGCACTTTTTCACAGAGTCATTTTAATCCTAAAGTTTTAAACTTCTAGTTATATATAGATGTCACCACCAACCAGGTACTGTAGATTTCATTCCCTGGATTTCATTATCTTTTTTCTTTACAGTAGGGGGGTTTTAAATCCTGCAGGATAAGAGAGAGAGTGGTAGGAAAAGCTTTCCAAAGCTTCTGAAAGCTCTTAGTTTCTGAGACTTCCTGGCCCCCATTCTGGTTAGTTTTGGGCTTAGTATCTAATCTTTTATAAGCCTTTGGGAGCCACCAGCTTGAACATTAGCAACTATGTATGAAATATATGCCAAAGCACTAAGCTGTATTAGATGCTGTTGAATTGTTTGAATTATGTACTTCTAAAATCAATGTCTGTTTAGAGTGACCTACTTCTGACACACTGTGTGATGTAAGGAGCACCTTTCCAGCAAGCAGGTCCCTTTGAGGTGGTTCTAATCGTAGCAATAAATAGTTTTTGAATATAGAGCATGTGGGCTTTGATCTGGTTCAGATTCCAGGATGAAGATTTCCCATGCCTTCCAGGAAGTGATTTACTTTTCACCTCTCCAAAAGTCTTCAGGCTGTGGCTCCTGACAGGCGTTCTGCCATAGGCAAGGGAGAGTCATTGATGCATGTACCCTAGGAGTTGTACTGATCATGAACCAGTAATAACTTAGCATATGCTGATCCAAAGGATGTGATGGGACACCCAAGGATGGAGCTGCTGCTTTTGCACCCTTTGGTGAGGACAATCCTCTGGAGGGATGAATTTGTTGGTTTGTTTTTTTTCTGTTGGGAAGAGTTGCATTTCCAAACACTGCAAATGTTTGACAATTAGTGTCTAATCAGCAAAGTCCGAGATCGGCAGTTTTGGATCACTTCTAGAATTGTTCTGCTGCCCAGTCCAAAAGCTTATTGGAATGCCTGAGGTGGGATAACATTGCAGGGAGTAGCTGAGGCATAGTCCTTGACCCTGTTTTCACTTGTCACTAGCTCTTAATACTGTCCAATATTCTGTATGAATGAGAATAAACTTGTGAAGTCTTGCTGGGTAGATGGGTTGATGGATCAATACTGACCTTTGCCATTACAACTGCAATTAACACTGAGTATGAGCTGTAAGAGGAGTAGCAGTTTCGACACAAATGGAGATGGGGGAGAGGGTTTTCAGGGAGGTATTTTAATCCAAGTGTATTTTATGCCATTTTTGTTGTCTCTGAAAATGTCACGGAATTGAGAACAAAGGTGTGGAGAATGGCTCAAGTATGTGGATAGTTTTAAATCAGTTCTGTTATGTGTGGTTTGTTTCATGCTTTGTTTTTATCCTTGACAGTGCAAAACCTCTTAGGACTGAGTTTAAGCATCTTCATTAAAAACCAGCTATGAATTCAGCTGGTATTTGTTTATACTCATTTCTGTCACTGCGCTTGCTGTATGGTTTGGATGAAGAAATGATATTTATTTCAAGGAGATCTCACAAACAGTGGGCAGACAGGGTTGGTTAGCAGCATAGTGCTGTCTGTGGCCATGGCAGGGGAGCCAGAAGCTTTTAAGGTCATGCCTGTGCTATTGTTTTGGTGGTCTTTTTTGTTTTTTGGGGTTTTGAGTTTGGGACAACAGTACATATGTGAAGGGATAAGGATCAGATTCACACACTTTGTATCGATACAGCATGGAAATGAGAACCCAAAACAAGAGAAAAGAGAAAAAGAGCTGTGTGGGTGGAAAAGATCAAGGACAATCAATTCACTTCAGAGTACTTTCTTTTCAAAATATAAAATAAAAGGATTTTCCGCTGTGTACCAAATCCCAAGCGCTGCATTCAAGTGAGAAGCTATGTTTGTGGGTGGCTTTTACCCTAGTCCTTTTAACCTGCTTTTCTCATGGACATTTTTTATTATGAAATACAGAATTGTGAGAGGGTCTACTTTAAGAAACAAGAAGAGACACCAAATAGTTGAAGTCTCCTATAATTTTGGCCAACTTTGTTTATAAACTCAGGAAGGCTATGTTTACAAGTAAAGAAATGGAAAAAGAAATTAGTTCCCACACTGTGTCCTGGAAAAGTATGAGTGGTTGAAAGGGTAAAGGGAAATGGGAAAATGAGAATGAAAACTTCAAAGGAAAATTAAAAGTAGCCAGGAGACATTAAGTGACTGGATGGAAAACAACAAAATTTCATCCTTGAATACTGCTGGAGTTTGCTGCCCTAACTAAATTAGTTTTTTACCACTGCAAAGAGTTAGAGGCCCTCTCAAAGCTGTGCTCTCCTTGTGATTGGTAGCTGCCAGCACTACTACATAAGAGTTTCATCTATCCACTGATATTTGTGTGTGTGGGAATAAAGTACAGAAGACTCCCTTTGCAGGCTGGACTACACAGTATTCCCTTCTCCACAAAAAAATCCTTTTTGACCATGACTGGGAATGAGTGGGATGCTGCAGATACCTGCCTTGTCTCTGGCACTCCTGCCAGCTGCGTGGCCAATACTCTGCTGCAGAGCAGTGAGAAGAGAGTCAAAAGTGCCAGGGGGAATTGATCTTCCTGGATGGGTTCAAGTGCAGGATGCTCCCTAACGTATCTGGGAGAAAAAAGTGGTATTGATCTGTTCTGTGGGAATGTTAAACTTGCACTGAACAGGAAAAATCTCATTAAAACTCCCCAAGATGGCCTTTGCTGCTATTGTTGTCTTTTTTAAAAACATTTTTCTTAACAACAGTTTTCCTTAGATTAAATGGCCTCAAGTGTAGCAGGATCAATGCAGCTATCTGGAGATTGATTTTGGTAAATAAAAATAATAGTAATACAGCAAATAAAACCTATTTGCCATGCTATCTAGTGAAAAAACAGGGCATAATCTTTTATTTGTTCTGAAGCACTGAAAACCTGTAATTCCAACTCTTTGGGTGATTTTTCTCTCTGTCCTCTGCTAGAGCCTGTTCTCAGTGTGACAATCCCGCCAATCAAAGATGCTGTAATATATATATTTCTTTCTAAAAAAACCTTTTTCAGAATAACAAACTAATATGTTTGAAAGTAAATGCAGTTGAATGTGGCTGTAACCTTTATCATATGCCAGCTCTATTCAAACTCTAATGGATCAGATCCTTTCTTTTATGTTCTCTTGAATTATTATAGAAGTTATTATTTAAAGAGTGCTGTACTTTATGATATTTTTAGACTGCTGCAGTAAAATTGTCAAAAATACAATAGTTAATCTCCATCCCTTTTTGGATTCCATATATAGATGGTTATCTGTCTCAGATTTTTGAGTATCTTAGATGTTGGTTAATGCTTTGGTTCTAAATTGTTTCTGAAAATTAAAGCTTCGGTAGAATTTGCTAATATATTACAGAAGTAATACTTTGGGGTTGCACTGGTTTTCAGCTGAAGAACTCAAAGTACTTAGGAAACGTGTTATTATGTATCTGTAGAATCATGAGGGAGATTTGTTAAATTCATGGCCTGTACAGACTAGTTTCCAGCCAAGCCAGCACACAGAGGAGTGGTCAGAAAGGAGAGCCTGTCTCCTTCTGGAGTTCATTTATGGGGTGAAGTTCCCTCTGGGCAGGAGCTGACTGAAAGCTGAATTTGGGCCACATTCAGCAGTGAAAGGCAAGGCCAAGCCACTTGCATTGATTCAATTTACCTTTTTATTCCTCAGTTTGCTTTATATGCAAATGTACCTACACAAAGTCAGCCTGCCTCTGTTTCTCCTTTTGAGTTAAAGAGAGCATTGCTAGTAATTCAGCATCCAGAAAAAAGGGTAGTTTGATTCCAGAGATAGTACAGCAGCAGAGGACCCGGTCTCTTGTGAATCATCACTTCTGAAAAAGAAAGATATAGACAGATCAAGGCTTACTTGTTTGATCTAATTCCATTTTTTCTGCAAATGCAGCAATCTTCTAGCACTGTAATCCCTTAGACCGTCATTTTTTACTTGACAGCAGCTAATTGCTCACATTTTTGTCAACTTTTTGACCTTTAAACGGTGCCACTTTTGACAGCACTTGAAAATGGTGACTGCTTTTTGAGAAAGGAAGAAGAAACAAGGCATGCATTTCCACATTAATTAGGATTTGTAGTGCATTAATGACAATCATGTTGTCAGAAAACTTTAGACCCTTGGAAGGCTGTCATGATGGGCAGTTGTTATTTCTTGTCATCTTCCTTTCTCATATCCATAAAAGTGACGAGTGTCCCCAAGGGCACTGTGGCTTGGTGCGCAGTATTTTCGATAGAATACTGCTACTGACGGGGGGACAATCATTGTATAATGTACTGCCAGACTGCCTGTGGAGAGAAACCAGACGGGAAAGGAGGTGCTGTGACAGTCCTCACGTCATGTGGGGAATGCCTGACTTGCTAGATGATCTGGACAAGCAATTTCTGGATCCAGGAGAGTTCCACATGTTTGGGGTACTAGAGATTCCTTTTGAAAGACCTGAGCACACAGCTCCGACCTGTGCTGTAGGTCTGGCCTCACCTCAGCATGACAGCTCGTGGAGTTGAGATGTGGCTTTGACATCCTGCCCCATCCCACACAGGAAGCAGGCTGGAGCTGATGGTTGTCAACAGAACTGATTGATTTTGCTGTTTCACAGACCTCCTCAAATGTTGGGGCTCCATTTCTGTTGTGTGACTATGTGGGTGGAAAAGCCATGGGGGAAAAAAGATGGTTAGGGTGTAGCTGCCACTGGAATAATTTACTGAGCTTGTAGTTAACTCTGTGGTGCTGTCACTGGCAAAAGAGAGCCTCTGGGAAAAGATGTGAAGCATGTTAATCACTTGGTTTCCCCTTACTTAGTGGAATGCCTGTCTATAACTTTAGATTTAAACAAATACAGACGCCTTTCATGTCTGCCTTTTCTGGTTCATGGATTGAGGCGGCAGCACCTAGTGAACTGCTTTTACAGGCTTCTCTCTACTATACTTGCACAGAGGACTGCACAAGTCTTCTGAGAAAAGCCAGACTTTGAAAGCAGAAGATTACTGAAGAAAAATTAAATCCACAGGAAAGTGTAAGTGCATATTTCAAGATACTGAAAGATTGACTTCACTCTAAGACTCTTATAGCAGGTTATTAAAAAATAGAATATAAGAATAAATATTGACTGTATTTTTGGTTGGGATTTTAAAATATTTTTTATCAAAGATTCCCTTCTGACCTGTTTCAAAATCAGTTTTTTCTATACCTATTATATTGGTTTTTTAGTATTTGGCTCTGGTTGACCTTATATGAAGCAGACTTGTGACTCCTAGGAGAGCTAATTACTGTCCTTATCCTATATAGTTGTTTATTTCAGAAGTTATTAGTAGCTGAACTATGTATTTTCAAGTAGGTAGACTGAGTCACTGAGTTCTGGTATTCTATTCATAAAACCTGTGTACTAGATGGATAACCTTGCCTCAGCTAGCACTTGACTTCTGAACTGCTCAAGAAATGGTTTACTTAAGATTTGATTCACTCCGTTTTCCCTGATTTCAGTCTCAATACTCATATTTTTAGACCTTTGAATGGTCAGTATACAGTGGTAAACTTACAGAGAAGTAGTGAAATGACACAGTTAATGTTACAAACATTCAGCCCTCATAACAGCAAAAATAAGATCCTTCTAGGAGACAAGGGTCAGATGCTGCTGCTTTAGGCCGCTGGTACAAGTGATATGGGTTCTTCTGCCTAAGCTCTGAGTTACTCTTGTCCATCTTTTATTGAAAGCAAAAGTCTGATCCTTATGTTGGAGATAAATGTGCCCTTTCCACCTTTAAGAGACATGGAAAATACTGAAGTATGCCATATTTGACCTTGAGTTTTGCAGGATTTTGTTGTTTAACTATCTAAAATATTTTCAAGTTAAAAATGTCTACATGAGACATCCCAAATAAAAAGTGTCTGTATTTCATTGGTTTTTTAGGAGTCCTGAAAATAACTTCTTTAGTTACAAACCAAGAATACTTCTGGAACACTGTACATATTCATAATAATTCTCCTAGTAAAAAAAATGGCTGTAATTGAAGCATGAAATGTTAATTAAATTTTCCCTTTTTCGTTGTGTTTTGCACCTTCTGACAAAATGCTGAGAAGCACCCTGGAGCACAATGGCTTATTCTGTAACCTAATTTCCTAAGGTCTCACAAAGTCACTGTTTCCTAGCTCTGGGCTGTGCACATTAGAATTTAGATGTGTACAGGCTTTACATGGCCAGGTTCTGATAGCAGGAGTGGCTACAGAGGTGTTGTCTGTGGGCAGCTGCGTGAGCCTTTACCTGCATCTGGCAGAGCCAACGCCTGCCAGCTCCAAGGCAGAACTCCTGGGGGCCAAGGCAGAGCCATCAGTGTGGTAGCAGCACCTCTGTGATAACACAGGTAAGAAAGCAGCCAGAGGAAAGAGGAGTGAGAACAAGTGAGAGCAACAATTCCCTGCAGACCCCCAGGTCAGTGCAGAAGGAGGGGCAGGAGCTGCTCCAGGCACTGGAGCTGAGATTCCCCTGCAGCCCCTGGTTCAGCCCATGGAGAGGCAGCTGTGTCCCTGCAGCCCCTGGAGGTCCATGGGGGACCAGGGATCCACCTGCAGCCCCTGGAGGAGCCCATGGCAGAGCAGGTGGATGCCCAAAAGAGGCTGTGAGAAGCCCACTCTGGAGCAGGGTCCTCTCAGGACCTGTGGTCGTGTGGAGAGAGCAGCCCACACTGCAGCAGGTTGCTGGCAGGACTTGTGACCCCACGGGGGACCCACCCTGGAGCAGTCTGTTCCTGAAGTGCAGCCTGTGGGAGAGATCCACGCTGGAGCAGTTGCTGCAGTGCACTCCATGCAGGAGGTTCCCATTGTACGAGTTCATGGAGGACTGTCTCCCATGGGAGGGGTCCCATACTGGACTGGGGCGAGGCTGTGAGGAGTCCTCCCCCTGAGGAGGAAGCAGCAGCAGAAACAATGTGTGATGAACTGACTGTGGCCTCCATTCCTGTTCCCCTGCCCTGCTGGCAGGGAGGAAGGAGAGAACTTGAGAGTGAAGTTAAGCTCTTGAAGAAGGGAGGGATGGACAAATGGCATGATAAGATTTATGATTTATTTCTCATTATCCTACTCTGATTTGATTGGTAATAAGTTAAATTAATTTGCCCAAGTTGAGTCTGCTTTCCCCATGGGAATGACTGGTGAGTGATCTCTCCCTACCCTTAGCTTGACCTAAGAGCATTCCACCACAGCCTGCAGGGGAACACGGAGAACTTAACCTTGAAGAGATGACATTGAAATTCTATTTGTTATTATGTTTTAATAGGCCAATCTAAATACTTGTACAATCTGAATAGGATGAATTGGTTGCTTCATTTAGATGAACATTTAGGGAAAAATGCATTGCCCCCTCTCCTGCCTTGCAGCTCTGTAGGGGTTTACTGCTCATTTTCCTCTGCTAGCTATGCATGTGGCCTTTAATGTGAGTGAAAATAATGAGAACACCTATTACAAAAAATATCTGTATAAGTTTATATATAATTAAGGAGACTAAACCCCCTCTTATTAAAAAAAAAGCTGTACAAGTAGCAGTTCTTACTATTCATACTGAATTCTGTATAAGGATCTTAACAAAATCAGATGTTTGCAGACAAATACTTCTTTTATTTTTCATGGGAGACAAAAGAAATATTCAAAATACTGAGTTTAATGTGATGTATTTTTCAGTAAGAGTACATTGACCTGTTGGCATTGCCATGGTCTGTGCTGATGAAAGTGTGACCTTGCTTTGGAGCTGCAAGCTATTTATTCTGGGCTCAATGTGCCTTTTGAGAGTGTGGCCAGCAGTTCTCTTTTGTCTGAAAGAAGCATGCTCAGCTTGAATTGTAGAGAAAATGGCTTGCTCTAAAAATGATAATTCCTGGAAATAAGCCTGAAGACTCTAGAAGAGGAACACAATTGTCTGTGTCTTACAGCACAATTTATTGATGTTTAGACACATCTTTAAATGCTGTTGAGTCAGGGTCTAAATTATTTTTCAGGATTGTAAGTAGTTTGTTTATTTTTAAAATAGGATTCAGAAATGTATTCTTGGTTAAAGAAGATGGTGATACCATGATGCAACCAGACATCAGCTCTGGTTTTGAGAGGCTTTCACCTGTCCCAGTCTCTCCCTGCATGGAGTCAGAATCCTGAAATGCAGACGTTTGCCCAGTATGTTACTTGAATCATTTTTTAGATACTGCTTTTCAGGATACAGTCTCCAGTTCTGAATTCCTTTACCAAATGTCTGACCTTGTGTTTGGCAGCTTTAACCGGCCAGCTAAGCCAGTTTGCTTTTATGGCCATCCTACCTTCCTCAATATTTAGAATCACTCTAGTGGCTCAGTGATCTAAACATTTTACCAGCAGTGACTGCAGTGACTCTCCCATTTATTTCCAGCTCATTTTTTGCTTTCTCTGTTTCTTTGGATTTGGGATTTTTTTGTTGTTGTTTTATTTTAGTTTTGTAACTCTAACAAAAACTAGAGAAAGAATTGCCTGTAGAATTTGCAGCTTATGTATCTTGGAGACATAATATCAATCATTGAATGTGGAGCACCTCTGCAGATCCACCCAGCTAGATTTGGGTTTTATGGCAACTAAAATATCTCATCTTCTCACTGTGGTAATTTCTGTCTCTGTTAGCTCTGCTGTCATTCAGCAGTATCAGAAAGGGAAGAAACCCCCATTTATGTGCAAGAGAAATAGTTTAATTTATGCCTGAGCACATGATGCCTTATATTCTGCAGCTGTAGTCCAGCAAAGTCACAGTGTAGGGGTCAAAAGATGTTCTGTGAATATTTACCAAAGGTTATCTGCATCTGGGTGATATCAGATATGTGCTTTCTTATCTTAGAGGGTCATGGACTTGATTGTTGCTTGTTCTGGGGTTTGCTGTGCTAAGGGGATGAGTTCCTGTAAATAATGACAGAACTGAAGGGTTCCTAAACCATTCACTGCTTCAGTGCCCTAAAGACATAAAGAATGTGCCCAATAAAAGTTACCCTACTGTGACCCCTTAGTTTCACTGGATTTTCTTGCTCTTTTCTGGAATGTTTCTTGCGTAATAAAATGTCTCTGCACACAAGGGATTACCCTGTAAAAGCATATGCTGCAGGCATTGAAATACAGAATAATGGTTTTATTTTTCATTCTCTTCCACAAGGGAAGAGGAGAAAACATGATTTTTTTTTTTCTTTTGAGAATAATTCTTTGTGGCCCAATGAATCACCCTTTGCATTTTTTTCCCTCCTTCATTTCTTCATTCTAGAAAAAAAATCCCATAATTGCAAAGTCCTTGGTGGCTGAAATCAATACATCATCTTCACTTTATTAGGAGGTACCCCGAGTCATTAGGAAATCTGGGCCATAATTAAAGTCAATACAGGGTTCTAATAGGTGTGAGACATCTCTCGTCTGTCTTGTATCAGGGTAGTGTGTTTTAGTAACTGAATTGTGAGCTCTTCTCAGAGAGGCTGAGCATCCTGGCAGGGGTATATGATTGCAGGAAATGATTTACAGAGCTACAGAATAGTTGTGCACAGCCTAGTGCAATTATTCAGATGGTTCATGTTACTCTTAAATCTGATACTATTTTGGCATGTTTCTGCAGATATTTGTGTGAGAAGTAGATAAACAGAGCAAGTTTGTTATTTTGTTACACTTTGAAGCTTGTTGATCTCCCTTCATTTAAAAGGTTGCACATTAACTGCATTTTTTGTCTGTGCTTGTATCTGCAAATGTTAATTAACATGCTAGTTTATGGATTTCAGAAACTTGACTTCAAATCTATAACTGTTTTTGCCTGGATGTCAAAAATCCTTTTAGCCTTGTTATTATTGTGGGAATGGGATATGGCCTTCCTTATAGTGCAGGATTTTTTCCTCTTTCTATGATTGCTAGAGAAGTATCTGTTTAGAGGGATGTGATAAAAATAATCCTTACTGAAGTTACTTAATGGACAGTGGGTGAGTAGGTCAAGGTGACAATATAAAAATGTACACTTCAAAAACTGCTTGCAAAGTAAAGATTCCTTTGTGTTCTGAGAAAACAACTGTGTGTTATCCCTAAGTATTTTTTAATTTCGAAATATTGCAGAATTCTTTGTTGTAGTGGGCAACTAGAGGTAGCAGAGTTAACTTTTTAAATGGTCAAGGGTTGCTTCACTGTGATGAAGGACAATGAATTTATTTACAGTTCTGAGTTTTTAAAGTCAACTGATATCCCCTGTCCCACATGACATAGTTATCTTTAAAATGGAAAGAGATGCATTTGACAGATGGACCACTCAGATGTTGAGGAACACATTCAGTGCAGGTAGCTCGGTGTGTGAGCCACACGTTGAGCTCTGGGGGCAGGAGCAAGAGGCAAGAGGCTGGGGACCCGTGTGGCAGCCAGGTGAGCAGAGCCTGGGGAGACAAGGCAGGAGCCCACGAGCCCCAGATTTTCCCTTGCTTGGACTGTGATGGTATAAGAGCCCAGGAGTTCCTTTGTTCAGAATCTCTTCTTGGAGATACCAGCTGGAGCTGTTTGTTGTTTTATTATTTAATTATTACAGTATGATTAGATTATTTTAATGATCTGGATGTCTGAGTTCCTGCTTTGGAAACCTGGTGTCAAGCCAGCGACAAAGCATGGTCAGGTTGTGTGAGTGCGTTGTGCAGCTATGAGGGGGCTTTGGTCCCTGCTCAGGTGGTGTGAGTGTGACAGTGGCTCCTGGGTGGCTGGACAGGGAACTTTCCTTGACAGAGAGTTGTGGACAACAGTTGTGGCCAAGCAGAGGCCAGTGATGAATGGTGTTCCTCTGGGGTCATACTGGGACCAGCACTGTGTAACATTTTTGTTTGCAGGATGGACAGTGGGATCGAGAACACTTTCAGGCAGTTTGTCAATGGCACTGACCTGAGTGGTGTGGTCAGTGTGCTGAGGGGAAGGGATGCCATCCAGAGGGACCTGGACAGGCTGAGAGGTGGCCCCTGTGGCCCTCATGAAGTTCAAGGAGGCCAAGTGCAAGGTCCTGCCCCCGGCTCGGGGCAATCCCAAGCAGAGGCTGGGCAGAGAAGGGGGCAAAGAGCAGCCCTGAGGAGAAGCACTTGGGGTGCTGGGGGAGGAGAAGCTCAGCACAACCCAGCCATGGCACCGACAGCCCTGAGGGACAAACGTGTCCTGGGCTGCATCCAGAGCACCCTGGGCAGCAGGGCAGGGAGGGCGTTCTGCCCCTCTGCTCTGCTCACACCCACCTGCAGGGTGTGTCCAGCTCTGGGGTTCCCAACACCTGGAGCAGGAAAAAGAGCAAATTGTGCCTTTCTATTTGATATGATTCTATTGTGTTAACAACTGAAAACAGCTGCCATGGGTCAGGGTCCTGTTGCTCAACTACTGTGCTAATGCAAAGCAGAAAGAAGCAGACGTGTAGAAGAGGAAGAAAGGCATATACATGAAATCCTGTTTACAGGCTGAGTCTAAAAATGGGTCACCACTGTTGCCTTAAAAGATAAAGTTATATTTGCATGCTTTCAGAACAGACACTGAATTTTTTTAGTTCAAACTTGTTAGAGATATAAGCTTTACTATTTCTTTTCAAGAACCAATAGGATGGAGCATCAGTTCCCAAAAACCTCCCTCCTCAAGCACACCAAACTTCTGTTGTGGTAGATATGTGGTCATGGCTCTTTAACTCTATGGTAGGAACAAGTGACAGAAAGAGATATTACCTGTGTGTGATGGTATCTTGACATAGAGTAAATTCGAGTGCAGATGGTGAAATTAGAGAGTTATTTTGTTAAACAGTAATTTAGGTTTCTGTCCCTAACAGGGTCATTTAGGTTTGTCTTCTGTCCCAGATGCCAAACTGTAGAAGATGATTTTTTTTTTTCTTTTTGTCAGAGTCCTGTGTGTTTTCATGAAGGCATCAGAGACTGCTTTTAGTGGCGTTAAGTTTAATCTCAGATAGTGGAAAGATTTTTGTCACTTTTCTGAGAGACAAATGTACTTACATGGCAGAATGGCTTCATCTGAGTATCTTGCTCATAAGATTCATGACAAAACCAAAAAATAAGTCTTTTGATATGGGCAGAATTGATCTCCATTTCAGAGGAAAGCAGTTGCATTAACTCAAGATCAAGTACAAGGCATAGTTAGGTTGGCTGAAAGAGTCCTTAATTTAGAGCTAGAGCCATGGAAATTTTAAGCAGCTTCTGCCTTTCCCACTTTAAAGGCCTACAGAAATTGTGGTGTGATTGTGACAACAAGGGTTAGTGATGGCGCATCATTTGGTAATAAGAAAATGTGATCTAGATACAAACCTAGGTTTGGTTGGATTTTTAAAAATTATAGGTCTGGAAAGAACCAGAAAATAATTGTACACTAATTAGCAAAGTTAATGGCAGAGGATGTGGCATATACAGAGGTGACTGAAAGTAAGCCTACACTTCCAGGCATCAGCGAGGAAGAGAGAACAAAAACTGAGCTATGGGAGAACAGTCAGAAAAGGGAAGGTTGACAGGAGGGATGAGTGAACAGCGCATACAATTTTTTTTTTTTTAATGAAAGTGGGTGATTTTTTGAGGCTTATTAGACAACCATACATTTCTTGTGTCTCCTGATTTTCTTTGGGGTTTTGTTTTGGTGTGGTTTTTGAGCTGAAAATATTTGGTTCATAACTCTACCATAGAAGGATATTATTAAATGGCTGGTCTCTATAATTCTGTGACCAAATAGATATAAATATAATTATATGGATATATATCATATATATAGATACTGTCGTTTTTAACAGTTGATGCCAAAGATATAACCTGTTTGTTTGTTTACTTACCTCTGTTCTTGTGTAATTATTTTCTAGAATGTGATGGAAAATACAGAATACAAAGTAGTTCTGACTTTTTTTTTTTATGAGCTGCATCTAATTGAATATAACTGCGTTGAGATCTGGAAACTTAAAAGTTTATCTCTAATTTACTGCTTATTTCCCATGGCAGAGAATTGTTCCAGTGCTGTACAAATTGTTTTGCTGTAATTAACACTGGAGTGTACCAGTGTGTTTAAACACATTGGAAGGAACACCTTACAGAACATACCCCAATTAATGCTCTTCCTTGAAAGTGAATGTTAAAGGCACCAAGACAATAAATCAGCAAGTGATCCTCAGAGCAGTAATGACACTTGTGGTTTTCAGCTGTTTGGAATGAGAACCAGCAGCCTGCAGGTAAATATCTCTGGGCAGGCCCCCCACCAATCACCTGGGCTAAACAGGTTGCCAATACCCACTTGGCACAAATGTGTTTTTCAAGCAAAGAATCTATTGCTTTTTTTCTTATTCATGTAGCTCCCATTAATGTCAAAGGGAACTATGTGTTTGTGAAAGGAAAATGGATCCCCTGAGGGTGTCAAGTATTGTAAGGTAATGTTCTTCTGTTACATTTTATGCACTGCTTATTTTTATGAGTTGTTGTAATTGTTTAGGGTGTATGATTGCTTTAGGGCCTGCTGTCAGGTGTGGAATCACTGCATAAAAAGGGCTCATGAATGAAATACTGAGGATTCAGAAAAGAAACCTATTTTTTCACTGTCAGCAAAGCAAATGCATAATATTTGGAATAGGAACTTACATAAGGAATAGCAGAAACTGGTAACTGCTTCAGAACTGTGAAAATTCATGCTCCTCACTGACCAATTAGTGCCTACAGTTATTGCCATTTCTGTAATTCATTAAGATCTTTAGTAGTTCTGAAGCAACTCTATCAAAACCAACTGTTATGCTGTAAAGGTGACATTGGTTAAATACGCTGAACCTGAGAGACCTGATTAGTGGTCATATTTCTAATTTGGAAATGGAATGTATTTACAATGTAAACTGCTTCTTTATTCTCATTTTTGAGGAAGCCTTTTGACATGATTTTGGAAGTGCTGTGTTATCTGAGCTAACAGAATTGTCCCAAATTAATTGTGAAAACTTTTTTCTTGGTTTATACATCAGTCAGTCAAAACTTGATATTTCTTGACAATAATCAAATTGACCATGGCTTGATCCAAGCTATTTGTGTTACTACTGCTACCAGTGTTTGAAAACTGATGATTGCCTTGTTTATGGAGGCATTGTAAATAAACAGTGAAAGACAACCTGAGTAAGAGTTCTGAATGTCACAGTTAAGAATGGATAAAGGTGACAACTATTGTAAAGAAAGCTTTCTATAAACCAGATTTTTTTTTTTTTTGCATTAAGTAAAACTCTTAATTTAGAGAAATTTTGCATGGGTGGAAAACTGGTTTTAGTTCCATAGAGTTAGGTGTCCTCTTCCTCCTGGAACTTTAGTACTTTCCTACATTTCTGTTCACCATCAAGATGACAAGTTATTACCAGGATTGAAATCCTCTTCCAGCATTGTGTTCCAAAGAACTATAGAAAAGGCTGTAGTTTTCCTCACAAGGATTTTTGTTAAGATGAAGAATATTTGCCTTTACTCCTATGTTTCTGCTTGATAAGCATTATCTGTGGTGCAAGCCAGCTCATTTGCAGTTTAGTCACCTAAGTTTAGTGGTTCTGATGGATAAGTAATGAAAGTAATGCTTTTCATTAACATACAATTTTCTACCCAACCCTTGACCACAAGAGCAAACCATATCTGATTTGGGCTTAAGTGGGGAATGATGAATTTAATTTGTATACAAGTTAAGTCTGGGGTCAGATGTGTGGTTCATGATTGATGTGGATTGTCACCAGAATGTGGGGACAACCTGTTTGTTGCAAGCTGACTTATATACCCAGTTGTTGACTTTTTCTGATGTGTAACCTGGGTTCCAACCCCAAATAAAATTCATCCTTCTGACATATGGCTGAAGCAGCTTTCTCAGAACTTTATTCTATCTGCAAAAAGTAGGGAATTAATAAACTCTACTTTGTAGATTGTCTATTTCTGATATATCTTTAAAAAAAGCCAGAACTGCTTACTTCAATACTGCTGCTTTTATTAACAAAATAAATTCTTTTTCCCCTGAAAAATGCAGTATTTCCCTTTGTCTTTTAAGTGGATCTCTGATACTGTAGCTAGGTTACCAAATTGGCACAATAGGCAAAACATCTGCCTGGCCAAGTCTGTGCATCTGACAAGACAATACTGCAGGTGCAGGAGCAAAACACTTGTTTTCAGCATCAAATTTCTGTGGGTTACTTCATGTCCTTGAACTTCTTGCAAGCAAGAATTATTTTTCTTCTCATTGCAAGACTGCACTAGAGCTGCATTAATCTACTTAGCTATAACTTTCTGCTATTAAAATTGATTCTATCCAAAACCATTTTTCTTGTGTTCCCTTTCTTACCAAACTGCTTTTGTACTTCTCCCTCACAGAACATGAAATGCCTGCGTGGCAGGTGATCTTATGAATTAATTTCAAACCAGTTTATTATTCAGTGACCACTTGGGTTCTTGACAGTGGTATTTTCCAATGTTTGATTCAAAATAGATTTCTGCAAAATTCAAATTATGTGCAAGCCTAATTTGGGAACAGAAATAGGAAATTCAAAAGGTTTATTTCAGATTGATTTTCTCAGTATAAACTTCAGACAAGTTTCCAGCTTGAGATAAATGCTTTTTAAGCATTTTAAACTAATTGGCTTGTTTCTCAGTCTGAGTGTTCCATATTCAGGTATAATTTCCTGTATTGTCATTGAGCTGGCCTTAGTGCATGAGGGCTGATCTTCCTAATTATGACTAATTTATGAATGAATGCAATCAGCTGATGCTGAAGTTTACTGGCACAGCTAGTAAACCTGCAGGAGAGTCACTGTTCTGTGAGGCTGTTTTGGCAGGCTCAGGGCAGCCTGTGGCCCTGGAGCTCCAGGAGAAGCAGCATCTCCTTGGAGGGTGAGTGTGGGTTGTGCTCTCGGGCACAGACTGGGAAGGTCCAGGTCACCCTGGCTAAGGACATTGCCCCTGTTCAGCCTTGCTTTGCAAAGTCTCCCAAGGCTGAGGACTGGGCACAAGGAAAACACTGCAGGATTTGGGCTGAGATGCAAAAGGAGACCAATTCCCAAAGTACATTTCAGTGTGTCAGCTTGCCTTATGGTGCTTAGTTCAAGTTTGTAATTTTTAAATCCAAGACTGGAAAGCTTTGGTCTTCCTCTTCCTTGTGGTCACAGACATTTTTTACTGAGCTGTAAGAGAATGACTTAGCTTGGTTTGAAGTAACTTTGAAACTTGCGTTCAAGAGCACTTAAGAAATATTTTTTTTTTAAATACAGTTTAACATTTTTGGCACTTGCACAAAATAATTAACTGATCTTTTAATATGTTTTCTGGGACATATTACACTAGTATGTTGTTTACCTAAAGAATCAATGTGATCTATTCTAGCAGTTTGTTGGGAAATGAGCTTTTGTCTTGAAATGCAAGAGGAACTTCAATTCTTTTAATATTTTTAGTATGGTGCACACTTACAGTGCTTAAAAAGATCTGAGTTTCTCTTCTGGGCTAGCAAACTAAGATTTTCCTGTTACTATTCAGCTCCAACTGTTAGCTGATCAGGGGAAAAAATATCTGAATGGTGTCTTTGAACTCTGTGGCTTTGTATTCAAGTGTGTATTAAAGAAAGATAGTTATGATGGAACAGGGAATAATTTTAAGTAAAATTATGCATAGCCAAGCAAGTATATACACAGAAAAGCAAAGGCAGCCTGACTCTGACTAATGTTCATAAATAGTGTTTAAGTGCATGGTGGAATGCAGCTGGTCCCGAGAACACCCCACATAATCCTGGATCTTGAATCTCCTGGTTCTGGTTTAGTTCTCCACACATGAGCCCTGCTCTCTCTCCACCACCTCATTCCTCAAGTATTCTACTAAATAGATCAGGCCATGTTGCACTTTTTATCTTTCCTTGCTTTTGTTAAACGTGTCCCAGATTGAGATGTGTGTGTGTTTTTTAGTTTTGTTGGTTGGCTGGTTTTTGTTATTTTTATTTTTTTCTGTAAGGAAGGAGGAAAAAAGACCTGATGAAATACCTGCTTCTCAAACTATCCTAAAACACAGAGTGATGTATTGGCATCTGGTAGGTTTGTCATTGACAAGAGTTTTATGATTGTGATTTCACTGAAGTCAAAGGGAGCAGAATGCAAGTCAGCAGTGCTATAATGCTGTAAAACCACTGTTGGACTAAGATGACCAAAACCTAGTGTCTGTCTTTCCTGGTGGATTTATTCCCATTTTCTGTGTTGTCAGTAGGGCGGATGTGACTGATGTGAATTGGTGTCTTTACAGGCTTAAAAAATGGAAGGAAGAGGAGTAAAGCAAATTATCCCTGGATGTAGGTATTTGTAAACTTTTCTCCTGTTTATGAATTTAATATACAACAGCTTGAAACCCCAAGGACCTACAATTGCTCTGCAAGGCAACTGTAGGTAGTCATCCCTGGAGGCCATTGTATTTTAAGGCAGACCAAGTTCTTGTTAAATCAAACCCTTGAAGTTCTAATTTATGCATACATTTCTTGTGTGCAAACCCTTCACCAATCTTATGAAAAGATTTTCAGACCAACTGCAAAATTTGGGTGCCTTCATTGCCAACATGCATAGTACTTTAAAGTCCTGACTTTGTGTTTTATTTCAGTCTTGGAAGACTGAGCAGACCAAATTCCGAGTTTGTACTGTTCCTCTGCTGCCTATGTGCCCAGACCTCACTAAGATTAGACCAGCAAAGCTGTCTGGTGAGAAAATTGCTGTTTAAAGAATTAAATTGGCTCGGTCAAAGTTTTGACTCCAAAGGAAGAGCAGTGATGTTGGGTGGTAGGAAGAGGAGACCCTCCCAGAATACAGGGATCCCATCTTTTCTTACTCTTTTCAGGCCTGAGTCTTGACTCTTTTCAGTAACTCAGTGATGACTTTGAAATTATCTGTTGAAATGCCACTAACTTGAGCTGCTTAGAGGAAAGGGAAATAGTCCTAAATCCATCTTTACCCCACATAGTATTTTGTGGTGTGCAAACAAAATGTAGTCATTTCAAATGCTTCCAGTGGCTCTTGACTAGAGGCTCTTACAGAGTGCAGGTTACTGTAATAATGGTTCTGGAACTTGATTATCCTTTAAAAAAATGTACTAGAGGACACTTCATATCATGCTATGGAATATGGTAAAAACTGAACTATACCTGTTAAATGAGCAAAGAATATATTGCAGTGTCTTTTACACTTGCCCTACTTGTATTTCCTCACTTTTTACCATATTTTGGATTTTTTTTCTGAGAGTCTGACAACCATTAGTACTAATTAAAACTCTGTAATGCTGCTTTTATGTAAATGAAATTGTAGTTTCATGTAGTGAATTTGACACTCAACATATGTCACTCTGTGTTTTGCTGTTCCCCCTCTTGGAGGGAGGCATATAAAATGGGTGTTATCTTCTGTTTCAAGGCTGATGGCTTTCAGGGATCTTCTGAATGTACTGTTTTTCTTATACTGAACATAATTCATGGACTCCTGAGGACCTCTACATGGCGTTGACTCCACCTAGAGATAGGTTACTAAAATTCTACCCCAAACTGTCTTTCCAGATGACCTGTGTGACTTCAAAGTGAGGTTACACCTTAGCAGCTCCCTAAGTGCCATTTCACTGTCACACAACTGCTTGGAACTTACTTTTGTAACTTTTATGTAGAAAAAGATATTTCTCTTAGAACCTCTGAATCACCAGAAGTGCTGGCTGCCATTAGTGTGGCTGTAAGTGGATTTCTCTCTAATGTAGGCGTTTTTGTACAGGAGGAAAATGCTATTGTTTTTTAGACTGCATTTAAAATGCACCATTTATGAAAAGAAATGGAAGAGAGGAAATCCCCAAAGGAATCTCTTACACTCTTCTGATGCCTCTCTACTTACAAGCTACAGTATAGTTACACTCACCCAGACAAGTGGCCTCTGCACACATGCAGGCTAAATTCCCTCCCAAATTTGCAGCAAAAGAAGTAAAACACTGTTTAATGCTTGGAACTGAATTCAGTTTGAGATAGCAATACCTCCTCTGGCCTGGGAGGTCTCTAAGCCCCAGACTGCTGTTATGTGAGATGGACAAACCCGGCAAGGTGATACTTTCTCATCATGATTGCATGTCTGAAATATGTATTGACATTTGTGCAGAACTTTTGTCTTTCAAACAGGCAGGATGGTGCTGAGACTGTGGAGAATGTTGTTTTCTGAAACGCTTCAAAGAGCAGGAGTTGTGTATTTCATTGCTAAAATGTGGTGTGTGTACGTGAATCAATAGTTCAGATCATGTCAGGCAAGTCTAATTCAGATCTGCCATTCTTGACAATGTCACTTTAACAATAACTTGGGCTCTATCTTTCTGTGAGATACTTGAAAATATCAACTCAGTGGAAATTGTAGCCAGTTTTTATCCAGTATCTGATAGGAGTCACAGGTTTGGAAGCGGAGCTTACTCTGCCTCTGCCGGTTGCTGTCATTGATTTCTGTGACCTGAGAAAAGTAAAATGAAACAAAATTTCAAATACAGCTTTTATTACAGATGAATTGTGTTTTTCAGCCTGTTGGTTGGACCTATGCACTACACTCTTTTTCGAGAGCTGGCTGCACTGAGCGTGCCAGCTGAGAGATTACAAGTGAATTTAGGATCACCATGGGTTTTGTTGTGTCCATGGGGACTCAGACCTGAATGTAAAAAAACACTGAGAAACACACATTCAAAAGATGACTTTCATTTGCTGCTAGACTGCTTTGATTATTTAAGGACACTGCCTCTGTGGGTTTCAGCCTCTCCAGATTTTTTTTATCTAAAGCTCTGAAAGATATTATTTTGTTTGTAAGCTGTGTCATAAACAATGCCTTTGTTATTTTAGTCTCGACTCTCATTTTGTAACACAATGATAACCGATAATTTCTCACTATTTCCCAATTACATCCTAAGATAGCAAACAGCTGCTGCATTTATTATTAAGATATCTCTGCATACATGTTATTTGGCAAACATTTATGAATTGTAAGGATGCCAGATATTTCAGTGCAATCTGTTGCATAGACTAACCTTGTGTGTTTGTTCCTAGACTGACGGAAGAGGGGGGAGTGGGAAGTCCCAACACTTCAGTGGCAGAGCAACCATAGCACTTTGCTGAGTGGTAGATGCTCAGCTTTCTCTAAGTATTAATGGAATTTTGGTAATCAAATTTATTACTGTGCCATGCCTGCTTTACTGTCATAGAGCATATGGTATCCAAGGATGTGACGTGCCTGGCAAATATTTATTCATGGATTTCTCTTTGCCAGTACAGTGTGTGTTCTCCTGTTTGGCTGTTCATACAAGACCAGTGTCTGGTTGATGTCCAGCAAATATCTTCTTTCATCAGTGCAAGAATGTATAAGTATACAGCCTGAGCAATTCATGCTCTGAGACCCTCTAAGAGGAAAAAACTTGATACCTATGAATAGATATTACTTATTCAAACATAAGCCATTAGCTGAAAATGTTTGGTGGCTCTGGGTTGTTGCAGAAATAAAAGGAAAGTGGTGTAATTGTTCTTAGAACACAATTTGGGCATGTTATTCTCTGAACATAGTGGAAGAACAGCAAGAGTAGGTCTGTTTTTCCTTGAATATCTCTCAATTTGACCTCTTCAGAAAGCTTTTTGTAGGGGGTTATTCTCAACAGATATTAATTTGCTGTATCTTAAACTTTACTTAAGTAGCTTATGGGTAGAAATAAATTGTTTAGGTAAGCAATTCAAATAAATCTTTAGGAAAGTCACATTAGGCTTTGATACCTGTTTGGTCTCAATTTTCAAGGCATTTTCACAGTTAAAATTAGATATACAACGCAGCAAATGCAAATTGTTTTGTTGCCCAATTAAAACTTTTTAAAATTGATAAAAAAGAATGTATAAAGAGCAGGGCAGAAAGTTGCTCTAATGTGTGGGAGCTCTAGCAAAACTCTTTATTACCTCGTTTTATTCCTGCTCTCAGTGAAGGGTACAAAGTTTTGTAAGCATGAGCGTGTCCATGTGTTTTCTGTGTCAGTATCAGAGAGCTGGAGATTGCTGCAGTCCAGAACCGGGGTGTGTGTACTGTGAGTCAGTGCAGTAACTCAAGAAAACTCTGTTAATTAGCATTCTTTCAGGGCTAGGCTGTAAGGTGTTCTATTAATGCATTCTCACAGTGTGTTTTTGAATAGCCTTAAAAATGTTCCATCTATTTAGGCAAGAACATGAGCTTATATGTTCTATCAGTTGTCTGTAATCATTGGACCAATATTACTAGGGCTTTAGTTTTATTTTTGTTAATAACAAAACAAATATTTAGGACTTCCTGAAAAAATAGCAGTTGTTTCTGTTGGAATTAGAGTGTGATGTTTAGGAATTGTGGTGGAAAGTATTACCATGCTGTAAAAGATGGTCATTGATGAGGACTGTGCACGGTTATTGAGAAATTGTATGTGTGCAGAGACAGAATAACTTCCCTCTTACTGCTTTAATGGTCTCTGAAGTTATGCTGGAAATGCCTCTGTTAGAATATCAATCTAACCACTTAATGTGGTAACACGAGAGCACAGACTAATCTTTTCAGTTATTAAATTATGAATAAAATTGTTATGTTTCCTACTTGCATGAAGACAAGGCTTCTCTAAAGTGTATTTTTTTTTTGTAAAATACAGGTTTTAATTTCCTTATTCCTTTATTTTGAGTTTTTGGGCTGCATTGTTCCATTATAGTTTTTAATAGAATGAAACAAAGTTGTTTTGCTCCTTTAGAGTGTCTGACAATAGCTCACGTCTGGTGAAGAGGCAGCCAAAACCAGCTGGCTGATCCCCAAATCAACTACTACATCAAGCAGCTGATGGGTCAAACCTTTTTTGAGTTTGCACTCCACATGGGTGTGGATTTCCTTGCTCTGATTTGTATCAGTACTGCAGACCGCTCTGCATGAATCTAAAAATGTGTCAAATCCAGTCCAAGGTTTATACTACAAAGTTCAATAGAAAAATGACAGTAATTATTCAACTGCCATCTGACTTTTCTCTTTAAAATTGCATTTTTTTGTCCTACATTCCAGCTATACCTTAAACACATCTGATGAAAGTTAAGTCTACCAAGAAAAAAGGTGTTATCAAACAGCCATTCTGTATAACATTTTACAATATTTATTCATAGCTTTGTAAAACAAAAGCAAAGCTTGGCAGAAGAATAATGTTTTCCAAGAGTCTGGCAGCTAATATTTGGCTGCATCATTGAGTACCTTACAAAATATTAATTACAGCTGCAGTTTACCCTCAGATTGGTAGTACAAGCTGAATCATTGAAGAAGAACTTTTCCATATTATTCTGATTTTAATACTTTAATTTTATTTCCTTTTCCAAATATGATTTTTTAATTCCATTTTGAAAACTTCTGCTGTATCGGAAACCTCTGTGCTCTTTTCACCACCAAGTCTCCACAAGGGCTTGTTGAAGATCTCTTCATTGGGCTTGAGATGGCAAGAAACAGTTTTAACCTATTTAATAATTTAGTTGTTGCTTTCTTCTTCACATCACTGTAACAACCAGCATACTTTAAAAGCAAATCTAGTGTTCTGGGGAAGGAACCTTGACATTTGCCCCAGAATGAAATGCTTTTCTCCCTGAAGTCAGACTAGAAATTGGTGAATACAAATGCACGTTTCTCAATCCCTTCTGAATGTAGGGGGAAAGCATTGCCCTGGTCTCAGTCAGCAGCAGCACTTACAGGGCTGGATTGGAGCTCTCCCCTGGTGTAGATCCAATCTTGAGAGCAATGAGATGCCATTGCCAGGTTTTTCTGCTTGGGGATTCTTATGATCCTGCTTTTCATTTCCTTAAGGGACTGGGCGCTTCCAGGTAGGAATTGCAGTACTGAGTGTGAGGAGCTGGGTTGTTCTGTTGTGTCAGGGTTTTTTGGTGCTCCTTGCCCTGCACAGCTGTCCTGTACAGCTGAAGCAAGCACTGAACTGTTCAGAGGTCTCTGCCTGAGTGAGACTCTGAGGATCACGTTTTGGAGGTGGGATATCAAGGCAGCCCTGCTTGTAGGGCTTAGGATGAGTAGTTGGGCTAAGCTCATTCTTGTGTGTAGCCCTCTTTGGGTGCCTTGTAGTGAACTAAGGCCCTCTTTACTGAGGAACTGAAAAAACACCCTTTAAAAGTCCAGAGGTAGAATTACTATCATAACTTGTTTTCTTAGTAAAATGTTTTTACTGCTGCCTAATTCACTGATATCTATAATACTTCTTTTTTTACTATTAGGAGTTGTCGTTCTGTGGCTATATAGTTGCATTCTTTAATTGTAAGTAAGCTGGTTGAAATGCCACACTTTCTAAATTGAATTTGGACTTGAACCAGTCCCCCAGAATGATTTCTAGGTGTTTTTAAATGGCTGTGGTCTGGCTTAATTAAAAAGACTGTATTTTCTGTGTCTAAAAAAACATTTGGGTAATTAGTATTTGTAAAAACTTGCCTCAGCCAGTGAGATGCATATCACAATCTTACAGATACATAATCAATAAACCAGGAATTCTGAGCCGTGTTCCAGATCTCCTTCCAAGCTTTCCAGCAGTATTTATTTAGTCATTAGCCGTGCCCAAGCTGCTATTGATCTTCAGTCTACAGCTAATTTTATTTTTGGTGTAATTTTTTTTCAGTATAACTTGGCTGCATAGATGGGTTTGGTAGTTTCAAATAGGCAATTCCTCTACCCTCTTTACAAGAATGAGGGGACTTGGTGGAGTTCTACTAAACACAAATTTTTTCCTTTTTTTAACACTGGTCTTTCCTCATGGTCAGTAAAGCTTATCCTGAGTTTGTGCCTAGTTATTGCATCACTTTTACTTTTAGTGAGCCGTGGACTTGGACACCTGACTTGGTGCTGCTATAAGAAAAGATAGGAAAGCAGGAATTGTCTCTCACTCTACTTTTGCCCCTTCTTGTTATGACCTCTGTTTCAGGCCTAGGCAGCATAGTGTTTTTATGGCCTGAAAGGGATGAGTCAGCTAGAAAGTGTCTTGAAGACTCAGGAGAAGCAGCTGATGATGTCTCTTTTAAGCTGTGGACCAGATCCATTGGATCTGTCAGGGGTGATGGCAATTTGGAATTGCTGGATACCCCGCACTGCTCTGTGCTCCTGAAGTGACATGTTAGAGCAGGGACTGGGAATGAACTCCAGTGGGAACCTAGAGAAAGGGATGTGTCTGGTAGGATAGTTTTCTTCCTAAACAAGCTCTTCATGATTTCAAAACATAAATATTTAAAGTAAGTTGCTGATGCTTCTCAGACCATCTGTTTTTTAGTGAAAGCAGGGCCCTTTCCCTGCTTTTGATATGCCATGGCTTCCTCTGGGTTGCTGTCCAAGGCTCTGGGAGCTCCACTCCCAGTCCAAGCACAACATGCAAATTACAGCAACTGAAAGGTGTAGCATCATTTGGAGGATTACATAAAAGCTTGTTATTCCTAGGCATCTACATGAGCAAAACAATGACCTCCTTTGGCCATCTCTTGCTGTCAGCTGGGATGGCTTAACCAAACCAGCTCAGGGCAGTGCTGTGGCACAGAACAGCTCTGCTCGGTGTCCTGCTGGAGGTGGCACTGACTGACCATCTGCTCTTGCTCAAGCCCCCTCTCTTGGCTCCTGCTGTTGCATTCTTTAAAAAAAATCAAAAACTCATTAAAAAAGCCCATTCTTTGTGGGGTGGGGGATGTCATTTTGTTTAGACAAAACTAAGTCTGTGACATCAACACCTGTTGTCACTAGACTTCACAATAAATGTATTCAATGAGAGTATCTTAATCCAGATAAATATTTCTGCTGGTTTGGTGCCAGTGTTTTCCTTCTGAAGTAGCTGAATGTTTTGTACAGGGCTCATTTCCCTGCTGGGTGTCCCTGGGTATTAGAGCAGTGCTGGCCCTGCTCAGGAGTGGGTGCTGAGGGTGTTAAAGTGAAACGAAGTGATGAAGGGGTGGTTGCTCACAAAAAAAGCTGGGATATTGGGTGTGGCCATGTACAGTGGGTTTTTAAGCTAGTGTTGTAGTGGATCTGAAAAGCTGAATAATTTTTGTAGCTTTAAGATAGGAGCTTATTTATGCTTTACAGTCCTCCTATACTTGTGCAGTAGAAGGCCTGCAGTAGGCCTTCTTACTATTTCAGTTTGATTTTTTAAAACCAGGGTTGAAGCTTTTGCATTAAACTTTGAGGTTTTGCCACTTTGATGTACCAGATCTACTTGCATAGATGAGTGAAGAGACCTTACTCTACCTCTTGTGAGGTAATGTATTATATTTTGTGAGGGAATTAATACTGGCCTTAGTGATTTCTTCAAGTCAAATCACGTGGGGTCCTCTATGTTTGCAATATTGCTTTCATTATCTCATAAATAGCAGCTGTTTGTCCTGGATGTGAATTGCCACAGAAATGGTTGAGATGGTAATTTTGACACAACTTTTCTAAAAATGCAAGAAATAATGATTTCACTCTTCAGTGCTGCAAAATTGGATAATTTTTTACATTATTGGAATACAATGCAGATTTTAATGGTAAAAATAGTTCTGGGAATTAAAAAAATATGCGCAAGAGGATGAGTAAATACACTGATGGAGAGAGGATAAGAGCCTGTGAATAGAAAGAATTTGTAAAATTTTGTAGTGTTCACTCATATACTGTCATCAATAAACAAAAAGCAGGTATTTGAGAAACCTCATTTTTCTTAAATGAAGCTGATTGTAAAATGTTATCTCTCCTTGTAGTATTTCCATTATTCCTCTGCCTTCTGGATGAGCATCTGGAAAGAGCATCCCAGTGCTCTTTCCAGGCACCCTCTCTCCCTATCCTGCTTTGAGCCTGGGCAGATTGCTTGGGAACTCATTAAAGCTGTCGTAGAAAAAGGTCTAGAGCTAATCAGGTTGCTCTGTCTTGTACTGCTATTCCCCCTTTCTGCAGTCTTTATAGTTTCAGATGTATACAGAATTGTGGGACGTGGTTGAACACACCATATGCTAAGCAATGGGTGCCTTTCAGCTCCACAGAGTGTGCCCATAAATCAGGAGAGACACTGCAGTGTTCATCCTACCTGCGTTGGCATCAGCTGCTCTTTGTTCCACACCTGAGTCACAAAGGGCCATTTCAGACGTGAGCAGGACAGACTGTGAGCCCAGCAGAACCTGGTGGCAGGGGTGGGTGAAGGAGGGTGATTTTGTGCTTTGAGCCTAAATACCCGGAAATGGTGGTAGCTGTGAAAGCGCAGTATTGTTCTGAAATGCTGACGTGAGATATGGTTTTCTGTAATCTCTGCATGCTGTCTTCAGCCTGCTGCGAGAGGGAGGAGTAGGCTTAATTATTTCAGAGGGCAATTTCCTTCCTAAATGCATCCAAGTCTGCTTCCTGGTCGGAAGGCAGATCGTGACAGAGGATTTTCTGATGCCAGTCCTGGATGTTTTCCATTTTCAAAGATTTAGCTGACCTTTGTGTATGAATGTGCAGATATGTAGCCTTGGAGTGATGAAGTTCTGAGCCCAGAATGATTAATCTAATCCAAATGGTCCTGTGGCCAAAGATCTTTCACAAATCTGTGATTGTGATTGAAAATGTCACTTTTGGCATTTGCTTTTTAATTTTTCTAAAATAAGAAGACTTGTAAAAAAGTCCACTTGTGACTTTTGTGTTCAGAAAACAGAGTTTATTTCAGTCTTTGATATTCTCATTACTAGAAGATGGACTTCCATTTAATATCTGTCCTTATGCATGCATTTTAACATTATTTAGGCTTTTCTGGAGGCTTTTTCAATGTTTTTAATACCTCTGAGCTTAATAACCATATTCAGGGGTGAGCTGGTTACTGTCCTGGTCAAGCCAAAAATGGTCCTCAGTTTATCTTGTTCTTGATGCCATACTGGCAATTCCTGCTTTGTGCACTCTCCCCTCTACCTAAAACACCTTTTTTTTAAATGCACATTGAAAATGCACATCTGATAGTTCATAAAAATTTGATCAATGTCTCATTTCTCTATCAATTCTCCATAGTGATCAAATAAGCAAAATGGCATTATGAAGAATCCAGGATGAGCAGAGTTAGACTGTACATGTAGGTTCTAAGTATATTGAGAGCAGATGAAATCCTGATTAGAATTTTGTAGCCACACATGATAAAATTGTTGATGGTAGTATAGAAGATTTCTGATCTGAAGGGGGGGAAGCACGTGACATTCTTAGCATATGGCAGTTACAAAGTTCATTCAAACCAGGTGAATTATTTATTAATTGAGGCTGAATTGTGGCTGATAAAGTTGAGTTCTTTCCTATTAGCAGTTGCAGCTAAAAAGTATCCAAAGGAATTATATACTCACCAAAGGAATCCTCTGGAACTCAATGTTTTTGGTTTGGTGGATTTTTGTGTTAGTTTCTTTCCCCCAGAGCTCCCAGACAGTTTTGGCATTCTGGAAGAAGATTGATTTTTTTTTTTTATTTTTAGTGTTTCATAGGGGTTAATGGGATTATTTACCTGAATTTTAGAATTGGCCTGTACGACTGTGGAAATAATGAGTGTCTAATGTGGTCCTTGATGAATGCAATTAAGAGGGATATAGATCTGATACAATTAGTGTGACTTTTTGATAGACAATAGTGTCATACTAACTTTATAAGACATTCTCACTCAGTTCCAAGCTTGGCTGATTGATTAAAAACAGTACTAAAGATAGATCATAGACACAAGGGATTTTTAACATTTGACTGTAACACAGCTTAGATAAACTGAAAATTAATTATGCAGAGTGTAGCAAACTTGCATTATGTGAATAGGATGTAGCTTATGGTAATCTCAAAGTCTAATTTTAAGTAGGAAATGGTCACTGTACTTGAATAGTTCTAGATTCCAGAAAATGGTTTTTTTAATAGTTTGGTGCAACAGTAAAAGTAGTATTTAATTGTTACTTACATGTACAGATATCCCTGGAGAAATAGAGAACACTAGACAACAACCTCAGGTCCTAGCCATTCTGCATGGTTTGGACAGCTGAATTCAGTCAACCACACCCTTTCTCTGTCTGAGGGCTTTTGATTTGGTCGTGCTCTAACAGAGGTTAAACATTTGAGAAAGGAACTGAGTTCTGGGAAATAGTTATGAAAAAAGCAAGAGGGTGGTGATAATGGCTGATTAACAGTTTATGATCTCTCAGGGTGAGATTGCCCTGAAGCCCTTATTGTAGTCCTACATTTAGAAAAAGGGAACTGTTTAGTTGGAGCAGTAATTCCTGTATTTGACATTACTAGAGGGCTATTTGGATCATCTTATTCTGAGTCCAGAATGCAACTGGGAAATTGGTGAAGATGCATAAAAAATGGTTAAACAATAAAATATGCATTTAGAGTGAGTCGGTGCTGCTGTTTATCTAAGGGGGCTGCCTTAGATGTTTATATATTTTTGTGAGACAAGCCTTTTGTTGAGATTTGAACAAAGATTGTCACTCTTTTTTCTTGGGTTTTTTTTTTTGTTTGCTGGGGTTTTTTTTCAAAGAATGTAATCAAACTTCAACATGGCAACATTGTTGTTATGTAAAGATTATTTTCAAGAGACAAGCAACAATCACACATTTTACTTCAAGAAACAAATCTGTTTTTCTTCAGGAACATGAGCATAAAAAGTACGGGAAGAAAGGGCAGCAGTAGACAAACTATATCCACGTAATTCATTGGAGCCAATAATGATGAATTATCACAAATCGGCTTTCCAGCTATGTCATTCAATAACCTGTGGTATTTATTTATTGCCTTATTAATGAAGTATGAGAAGAGCAGCCGAACAACAACAACAAAATCATTTACTGAAATTTAGCCAATCAATCCAGAAAAATGATGAAATGATTCTTGTTGTAAAACTTTACTAATTAAAATAAAAGCTTCAGGGTAACTGTGTGTTGAGTGTAACCAATCGGTGGCAGTGGTCCCAGCTCAGACGTGAATGCAGCCTACAGAAAGTAATTGACTGAATTGTTTTAGTCTTGCCAGAGCCTAAATCCTGTCATGTTAGTCTAGGAGATGAGAAAAAGCTTTCCTGTTTTGTGCAAACTATGGCAGATTACACACTGTAAACGAGATAATGATGTAGGGTTTCGGCTTCTTCATGGTGGTGTAGAACCTTGCCACTTGAGTGAACATCAGGCTGGCTTGGTTTTCATGGCAAATAATCCATGAAGGTTGAATTCCATGACTGTTTAAGATTTCCAATTGCTGTAATGTTTAACTGATTAAATGAATAATGGCAAAATGTGTTGGACTTAAAAATGTCCTACTTAACCTTGTGCCAAAGTAAGCCTGGTGATATCCCTCGTTCTCTTAAACATTTTTATGATGAATCATCCTGTTTATTTTTAGGTAAACACATATTCACAGTAGAGAAAACCTTCCCATGAATTATTCTGCAAACAATCTCCAGCCTCACAGTTAGATGCTCATAAATGGACTGAAAATCATGTTTATGAAAAGCAAAGGCACAAAGACTGTGCTTCATTGACCTCTTGCTTAAGCTTTTTACCTCCTGGAGGCCACAAGCCATGAACTAGCCCTTTGAATGAAAGGATAATTTAATTTATTCTCAGGAAGTCAAAATGTAAATTAAAGACTAAATTCCATTCCATTATGGCAATAATTGTAATGTTCTCAGTGAGCCATGACCAACACCTTGGAACAAAGTAGGGATATTGGGATATTTCCTGTCTTTCCCTTGGGGGAAGAGGAGGATCTTATTGCCCATGAAAAATGGAGACAAATGTGTTCATATAAATTGCCATTCACTGAACTTGCTTATGAAATTCTAAAATTAATTGAATAGAAATAAAAAGGGGTTCAGCCAAGAGTCTGCCAAGGGATAATAAGTGAAAACAGCACTAAGTCAGTAATTTTCAGCCAGCTGTTAAAAAAGTAATCCTGCTCCAAACAAGAGCAAAATATGGGGTAAATACTTTGAGGTCTAAGAACACGGCCATTTAACTCAGCATGAATGTATGCACTTATACAGATTCTGAAGGAACATTCTAACCAAGCTCCCAGCTTGTTTTCTGGAAGGAAA
Source organism: Nicator chloris (assembly GCA_013400495.1). NCBI lineage: Eukaryota > Metazoa > Chordata > Aves > Passeriformes > Pycnonotidae > Nicator > Nicator chloris. The sequence goes on from WAAE01021274.1 coordinate 59,852, forward strand.
TTTGAAAATGTTATCTCTCTAGTTCATTCAATATGAATGTGGCAGTCTCTTGCCTTTGTGTTCCAAAATCATTCCTAATCAAGTCTTCACTTAAAAACCCCCAAAACAAACCTGCCTGAAGGTAAACAGTAAAACACCTCTGTTAATCATCCTACACATCACTAGAGTTATCTTGTTAAGGAGTTTGTTTCTTTCAAATGATTCAATCAGCTAAGCAGATATTTTCTATTGCCATGGAAATGAAATCGTAAAGTGTAATTGTCAGGTTTAAAAAGTTTGATGTGCAATACAATGTTTTTTCATCTTTCCTTTGCTTTCTTGTTTCTTCCTAATTAATTTCCTGATTAGAACTGGAGTGATAAACTTGATTTGTACTCAGGATCCTAACAAAGAGCTGAGTCAAAGAAGTGAAATAGATAATTGTTTAAAGTTTTACCAAGTTGGTTGTTTTCTTTTTATCTAATTCTTCTGGAGAAATCTGGATAATTTATTTTACTTTGTGTTTCTGGTGCCTGAAAGACTGAAAAATAATTGTTTGGGACTACAAACATTTCATTCTAAGCACAGAAGCATCAATTGGTTTCAGGGCTGTAGTTACTGATAATAAAAAGTGTTTAAATTTGAATATTAAATTATGCTCCACATCCACAGCTCTTGGCTTTCTCTACTTTTTTGGCCTAGTGATTGCAATACAATTTTAGAATGTGATTACTTACCTTTAGGCAAAGAAATGTCTGCTGGGTACCTAGTGCCTTTTTAGACCAGAGCATTTATTTATTTCTCTCCAGGTTTTACTGTTGGTGGTGATTATCTGCATTTAGATCTGCCTTTAAAGTGAGGTGGTTCCCATTTTCATTCTGTATCCACTGCCTTATATGAAGAGTCACTGAGGTCTCTCTTATCAGTTATATATTAGACATACCAGTTACAAGGCTTTTTAGTTGTTTCAGTGACTGGTTTCTTACTGAGATTCAGCTGAATTTTGTTTTTGGGAATGGAGTGTCTACTCCCACCCCAGGACACTATTCATAGTTCCTTACTTCTCCCATTTTTTTAAGAAATAATAATAATAAAAAAGGCTAATTATGAGGCATGGGGAACTAAAACAGATCAATTCTTTTTGCATGGATTTGAATGTAGATTTGATTGTTGATTCTCCAACATTCCATTTTACCCATACTGAGCTTTACTATTCCAGGCATTTGGAGCTGGTAAAGGAGAGGCTCCCTAGGATGCTGTTCCAGATCAGGGGGCAGAAAGGAGGAAGGCCATCTTCCTGCCTGGTCCAACAAACATTGCTCCTCAGCTACAGCAGCCTGTACTCAGTGGTGTCCACTCTGCATCCACAGGTTAAAATAGATAATGGCATAAAAAAAGGGAGGCAAATAACAAATACTTGAGGTATTGTTTGCCAGTCCTATAATCAAAAAGAAAGACTTTTTCTTGAGCTCACTGGAAAAAGAAAAGAAGTTTTCTTCACATCTTGACATCAGGAAGAGGGATGGCAATCCCAGCTCTCCCAGGAAGCTGTTCAGGACTCCAGGGCTGTATGTGATAATATGCAGCCCACAACAGAACCAAGTAAATGACAAGATAGATGTGGGTTTGTACTTTTGCAATTACAATTCTCTCAAATGTCAGAAAAAATATTTTCAGGCCATGGGGAATGAAATTAATTTTTCAGCTGTATAACAGGATTTTTCGTGTAGAATTGAACTATAGCCCACAGTCATGCAATTTACTTGTCACAGGCACACACTGCTTTCATTCCTTAAGTCTATATTTCCTGGAATGGCTTTTGCAATGCATATTTTACTGGAACTGTGTCATTCACAGAGCCCTTACCTTTCAACATAAAGGTTGAAACATAAACATTTTTTTCTTTTTGCTTAAAAAGAAAAAAACACAGACAACAATAATGAAAACTCCAAACAACAACCACCATCACACACAAAAGTCACGAAATTCCACCCCCCCGCAGAAAAAAAACACAAACCAAACAAAAAAAACCCACACAAATCCAACCCCAAACCAAGTGAAGATGAGAAGGGAAATCAATTCTGAGAAGCAGAGATCCTGTATAAGTCACTTGTTAGAAATAGCCAGACTTTCTTGTGCACTTTAGGTGGGTTTGTTTGTTTGTGTTTTTTAAAGGGAGGAAAGTTAAATTGTCTTAACTGAGTGTTCACAGTGGAACTCAGTGGAACCTTTTCAAGGAAAGGGTGTAACCTTTCAAAGCCACATTGAAATGTCAATACTACTGATGTCCCAGGCACCCCATCTCTGCTGCCCTGAACGTCTGTGGAGGGATTCGACCAAACTTCTGTCAGTTTTTGGCTCTGAATCCCTTTTAGCTTATAGACAAGTTCTGTAAGCCTCCCCTGCCCAAGGACTGTGTCTGAAATACACAAATAAGTGTGCTAAGATTGTTCGTATGCTTTGAAAAGAACTCTTTTTTCGGGAAAAGCTACTTAGAGGTCAGAATAGCATTGTTATGCAGTTTTGTACCCCTAAATAAGGACTGGCAATTTTTTAACTGACTGGGCAGCTCTGAAAGCACTTGGTAAATGTGCACTTACAGGACTTTTGTGTAAACCCTTCTAAAGAGAGCCTTCCTTAAACTATGCTTTCTGCTAACAGTGTAGCCTTCATGTGACCTTGTGCTTTAATAAGCGGTACATTCAAGGATTGCTACTTAATTAGTTAATGATACCTTGATCAAATTAGATAAATGGCTTGGAACAATGCTGTATTCAATTAATTTTCATTTTCAAATGATTACTATTGCTACTAATGCCTGTAATTCGAGATGTAGTTTTCTGCTGTGATATCTCATTCATTTCTATTTAAAGCAGGAAAGCTAGATCTTTCCAGACCCAAATGCATTTATTATCCTGAGTGTAATTACATTTAAGCTTGTTAATTGGTGGCACTGGATATGTATTTTTTACACGTGATGCTTATGCAGTCTGTGTCCTGGTAGTATTTGCAGGCAAAGTGTACATCAGCCTAGTGTCTGTGGGTACAGCTGTCCTGTGTCAGGATCCCAGGACACCAAGAGCTGCTTCTAAAAGGTAGCCCAGGGCCTGTGCTGCTCCTCCACTAAGAAAGTTCATAATTTTGATGATGACTTGAAATGTTGTATTTTCAATTTAGCCATGTTATTCTGTGTGAAATTTTAAAATGCAGTATTTTGTCAGATGGGGAATCAAAACCACATCACTGAAATGTCAACCTGATACAGAGCTTACTGTGAATTTTCTTGCTTATAAATGCAAAAAAGGGCAAACTTAAGCTACAAGCCATTTATTTGATGTGGTGTTTGATCTGATGAATGGTCTCAGTATCTCATTAAAACAACCTTTTCTGCCAATAAAGGCTTTATTCAGAATTTTTCGTATGATTGCTACCGGACAATGATAAGAAGTGAGTGGGAGGAACCCAAAAGACCAATTTGTACCATCTGTTCCAGACATAAGAACTGAGGTGATACCATAAAAGGGAAAGCCAAACACTTGTATCTGAAAAGGTGATCAGTGGCTATTTTACATTCATTTGAAAAATATTATTCTCTTTATACTTGCTCTGGAAACAACATATACTTTATACAGTTAAACCCCCTATATCTGTACTAGATTTTGTATTGCCTGAATGACTGACGTGGTTTAGTTCTGTATATAATGAAACTCATGTGGAGAACTATAGCAGGCTATTTAAAATGTTTTTATTACAGGGAAGGGTCTTCAATTCCTGGTAATATCCATAGGCACTGTGGTTGAACACTCTTTTTCTGTTGGGATGCTGTGATCCATCAGCACAAGATCTAGGAGTGCCAGACTGCTCAAAAGTGCCCAGAAGGTCTATTGGCAATCAGTGAGATTTTAGCTTACAAAATAACATTACAACTTGTAATCCCATTAGCTTTTCTAATCCCAAGGACCTTTACAGATTCTGTAGATTCTCTGGAATGTTGGGGTTAAAGTAGAGATCCTGAGGTGTTTATTTGCTGCTATCTCCCAGAGCATTTGTAGTCTTAGGAAATACTGTGACAAATCATACTTCAAACACAACCCTGGTCTCAGTTCTTGAGGTGGTCTGTGGTCATTTCAGAGCACTTTCATTATAATTGTGTGATATATTTGTTGGTAAAATATCACAGAATAGAATCATAAAACAGCTTGTGTTGGAAATGACCTTAAAGATCGTTCAGTTCCAAAGCCCTAAAGCATGTTAGTATCTTTCCTCTGCAGGAAAGATTTCACATAAAAGCGAAGTTAGCCAAGTCCAATAACAGTAGCACAGTTTTAGTTGTGAAAATGTGGTGGATTTAGGTGTTTTGACATCATAAAGAATATTAAAATATACAAATAATAGAATTATAGGACTATATTTCAGGTTTAGTAAGTCAGTTTGAGCTTCTGGTCCTTACTGAAGGTAGTATGAAATATTTGGATGTTGTATCCATTATTTTTATCTCTCTTAATATGAAACTTTATGAAAACAGCAGAACATATTCCAATAAAGTGCTAATTCTGTTGAAGAAAAAGACTTCCTAATTTGCAGAATCATAGAGTTAGGATTGGAAGAGACCTCTGGGGATCACCCAGTCCAGCCTTTGGAAAGGGGCATTTACAGGAGAGGCAGCCTGTAAATTCATATGTAAGGAATTAATTTCTACTTGTTGGACAGATGATGGTGTTGTGATTATAGAAGCTGGTCTGTTGGTTGTTATTTCTCTCAGTGTAGGTTAATACTGAAGTTAATTACAGTTTTCATTCCAGAGGCAATTTTTTGTTGGCATGAATGTAGGTTTATTTTTTTTTTATTGGCATATTTTGAAACTCAATCCTGTAAGTGTTTTATACATAGGGAGGTCTGAAAAGGAATCAGCTCGTGGGTCCGGAATGGTTTTGGAGACTGATGAAATGGTTGGGAGACCTTGAAGGACATCAGTGTTACCCCTGCAGGACAGAGTGCTCTGCTGCAGCTCTCTGCAGGCTTTTTGTGGGAACTCAGTCCCACAAAAGCAGGGAAACCCAGATGTTAAGAAGAGTTGGTGGCAATAGGGTGACTTCAGAAGCTGTGAGTGAAGAGTGGAGAAAAATATCCTCATAAAGAGCATAGAAAGGGGTTTAGGAAACCTTGGGAAGAGAAGCAATAAATCAACAGTTTTGTTTTTTTTCTCTCTGTAACTATTGTCCTTATCTTCTGAAGTTTAGTTAAGTTTTACTTAAATGCCAAGTAAACCTCTAATAATTGTAGCATTATTAACTGAAAAGGACAAAGAACCTAATAGTGCTAATACTTTTTTTTAAGCTAGTGCTATTGCGTAGAAATATTTTACCTTACCAGCTGAAGTATTTAAATGTCTTGATGGGAAACAAATGGAATAATTACAGTATGTAATTATTATAACCCCTTGTTATGTAGGGTTTGAGACTAAAATGTATAGAATGTGTATGTCTTGAATAGTATTAGCCCTTGAAAGAGCCCACAGACTCTTATTTTTTATCTTCCCAAAATCTTGATTGCCTTATTTGACTCTTTATATATGCTGCCTTCTTTACAGCACCCAGTCACGCCAGCTATAGTCTGATTTTATTATAATGCATGCTGTGTTACTCCAATTAAAAGAAACCTTTGCATTTCATAGTGTCTTTTTTTATTTCCTGCTTTGGCAATGAAAAAATATCCTTGTCAGAAATGCAAAGCATTCTCTTCACAGTCTCATTAAATAAGCAAAGTAGGTCACTCAGATGTTCTTGTATCAAGCTAATGCAGAAAATAAACAGTAAATGTATTTGAAAGCTGTGAATCTCAACCCTTGTTCCTAAAAGCGTGACTTTGTATCAGAACTGTCACTTCAAAGTTTGGAAAAAATCTGACATATTATAACTGTAACATGTCAGGAAGCCATGGGATGAGCTGAGGAGAATGAATTCCTTCATAGGCCAGTAACAAACTGAAGTGTGAACTGAGGTGGAGATGTATTTGTCAGTCATTATGGCAGGTTTTAAAAAAAAAGAAATCAACCACAGAGAAAAACATGTTTTGTAGGTGCCTCCTTCTTCATGAACCCTTAAGTTTATACTGCTGCTTTTGTTCTTCGTCAGAGAGAAAGACTCCCCCTAAATAGTAATGCATTAATAACAAAAATAGTCATAAAAATAATCGTTTGGAGTCTTTGGAGAAACATTTACATCTAGATGAGCCCTCCTGCCATGGACAAAAAAGAATGCTTAGCAATTAACTAAAACCTAATGTTATGGATGCATCCAATTTTCTTTCAATTGCAAGAATTTCACAATGTAAAGGCTGCTTTATCTTTGATGTTGGAGATTTCCATTATGGTATCAACTTCTGAAAGATATGAATAGCAAAAGGAACCTAGAATAAAAATGCCCACTTGACTGTACAGCAAATTCTGTCAAATATTATGCAAAGTCTAGAGCCGAGGTGGGCCATAAATAAAAGATATTTTAGAAGTCAGTCAGTATTGTGCAAAGCTAAACTGTGGCTGTTTATGAGCTGGATCCATGCTGGTTTGTGAGATTATAACTGAATTTTTGTACTGAAAGTCTTCTACACAGATTTAGTTCCAGTACCAACTGTACTGGATGCTGTATCATCTGCATTTAGGATTGTGCCAATAGTGTCTCATAAAAGGTGGGGAGCATGCTAGGAAGTGTGGCTCTGTTTTGCTAAAGGCCTTTGGCCTCACTGCTCAGCTAGAAAGGGGTTTTTTTGAGGTTTTCATCATTTTGTGGTAGTGTGAGTAAAGAGAAGAGAGTGTGAACTGTTACTGGTGTGCCAGTGTCTGGGTGGGCACTGCAGGACCACTTGTCTAAAGCAGTGAGCACCATCAGCTCACTGAGTGTTCCAAGGTGATGGACAGCACTGCTCCTCAAGTGAGGGCACTTGTGTATTATGTGACTTCCAGAAATGGATGTACTTTTGAGCTTGTAAAAATATACCAGACCTGAGAATTACCTGTCCATCCCATCCTCCTTTCTGGAAGGTTGTTAATATCTTTATTTCATAGAAACTCCTGAGACCTGACCTGGAGTTTGCTATCCATTGCGTGGGTTGTCTTGGACTGGAAGGTCACAGTAGTGGTCTTTGAGGTCATACCTGTGGAACTGAATGTGTCCCTTCATCCATTCCATTTTCCTAGGGCTTCCCCCAGCTAATCCTGTAGTGGCCCTACCAAGAGTGGTAAAACTGAGGTGAGTTGTCTGTGAGTTGTCCTTCCTCGTCCCCCACGGGTCAGGGTTGGGAACTTTTGCTTAGGGTATGTACCAGAATGGAGCTTCTCATTACCTGGAGGAGCCTGAGGCAGAGAGCACAGGGAGCAGAGATGTTGGAAGAGTGAAAATGTGCTTCCTTGGCTTCATGCAGCAAACGTCTTCAAAGAAAAAAGAATTGGAGCTTTTTTGTTTACTTACTGCTTGAAGAAACAATTTTTTTGAATGTCTATGTCTTGGAATTATGGCCACATATTAACTTTTAATGATCCAATAGTGGGGTTTGAGGTAATCAGTCCTGCTGTACATTTGATATGAGCTGAGCTGGTTAATTTGAGTTTTGTTGTGGTATGGAAATATGTAGGAATAATATCTGATCTGATTATTTTGATAATGTGTCACTGATATATTATTTTTTGTTAATATCTGTCTGTAATTCAATGAAGTGATAACCGCTTTATTTTCTGGAAGTTGTATGACATTTTAAATGCTTCAGCTCAAAAAAATTTGGTAAAATGGCAAATTAATCATACATACATCTGTAATCTTATTCACAGAAGCAGCCTGCAGCATTGCAATGTGACCTTTTTAGAGCACAATTACTGATATGTTTTGCAGGAATAATTTTTCTTTTCCAGAATTCTGATCTTGTTCTAAGATTCTCTGCTTTGGGGCTGTTTGAATGGTTGCAAGGCCAACAATTCATTAGGCACAATGGAAAATGCTGTGGTGTGCTGGTCCAACCCCTGTGCTGCATTTCAGCAGGCTGCACTAGAAGTTCAGACCTACCTCGCACATTTATGCTCAGCATTTCTGATGCTAAGTGTTGACTGTGCTTCAATGTAGTTGTTCTGAGAATTATTTTCCTTGTGTGATTTATAACTTGACTTTCTGTGAGACATTTGAAGTGCTTTATGGCACTGGACTAGTCTGTATTTATCATTTAGCAGGTCTGCACGAATGCGTGCTGGATCTTGGACGTGTGCCTGAGTTAGAATGGAGATACCCATGCTAACATCAAGAGCTATGTGAAGGTTTATCAAATTGCTTGCCTGGTAATTTACTGCAGATGGAATTTCAAAACTTAGTCTTGAATATAAATGGGCTATAATAAATTTGGAGAAGTTTGTTTTCCATTTTCCATTAAAAAAAGTAATTTCCATAGTCTGTTGAACTAGGCGAGTTATTAGTGGCCAGATCTTTGTGAAGTAAGCATAAGGGACAGTCTTTTCAGATTTTTTTATAATCCTTTCTGAAGACTATTCATCTGCAGCTGGCTAATTTCATCTATAAGATTTCTTTTTAATTGGAGGTTAAGAAGTTCTTATGACAGTAATTATTCAGGGAGCAACCTCTGACTTGATGCTAAGCCTCGTAAATGAACTTTTTTTTTTCCCCTGAAATGGAAGGGTTTTCAGAATCTTTTGGTTTCTAAGAGATGTAATTTCCCCAGTGTAGATTTCTGGTGCAGCTGCAACTCTAAGGTGGGGGGAGAACATTGAAGGGGAAAGGGATTTTCCTATCTGCTCCCCTCTCTGCAAGGACAGGCAGGAGGGGATGACTGTGGACAAGCTGGAAGTGCAGTGAGGTGACATAAAAGGCCGGGCTGCAAACTGCTGCGGCTGAGGCATCTGCTCTGCTCCTCTGCCCCAGCCGTGGGGAGAGGCACTCTTGGCAGGAGGCTCTGGGGAGCCGTGGGGAGCCGTGGGGAGCCGCGGGGAGCAGCAGCAGTGCGTTTGGGCCGTTCCATGCGGGGCTGCCAGCGCCAGGCTCCGCACAGCCCCAGCCCAGCCCTGGAGCAGCCCTGCACACCGGCTCCAACCCTGCTGGTGCTGAGCTCCGCAGCCCCCGCGCTCTCCTGCTGCCTGGCCTCGCTGGCAGAGGGATTGATGGACAGTGCTCTGAGGTGGAGTTCATTGCACAAGGGAATGGCCTGGAGACATCTTAGAGACCGGGGCTAGCTGTGAGTGCAGAGGGATGCACCACGGATAAGACACGACACGGGAGTTTCGTATTAATATGAACAGGGAATTTAGTGTTAGCTATGTCAGAGACACTCAGTATTTTCTTTTTAAAAAAGAATTTCAACTAAAGAAATGCAAATTACACTGAAGAGGGGAGTCATATCTTGTAGAAGAGTTTAATAAAAACAAAAACGTATTCTGACGTTTTAAGAATTAGGAAAAAAATGTTTCCTTACTTTTTTTTCCCTTTGGGATCTGGCAGTACATATTGTGCTTAACAACGAAATTTTGCAATTTGCCATGTAGCTTTTAATTTTTTTTTTTTAGCTATTCTGAGAAAATCAATTTAGCTGGGTAACAGTGATAGGATCTCCAGCTATTATCACCTAATCATTAATTTCTCCTGGTCTCTGTTTAACACAACTGCTGCAGAATGTTTAATAAATCATTAAAATAGCTTAGATTTAACTGAGGAATAAATTATTTAAAACCATAACTACAACCTATTTCCCCACTCCCAACCCCCAATACCATTTTCACTTATTAAAGCATAAGTGAATTAAAGCACAATGAAATCATAAATATGAGAATCTACAGCTTTTAAAAGAAAAATTATGAAGAGAAATAATGCAGACTCCCAAATTCCTAAATCTCATCTGCCCATGATCCATGCCTGCAGATAGCACACAGTTGTATTTCATCAAGTCCTTAGTACCTCTAGTGTTCACACTCTCATTGTCTGGTTTAGAATGAAGATATTGCTCTTCATTTTTCTCACTCCTTTTTGCTTTTTTTTCCCCTACCTAAAGTATCAGAGAGACCATTGGCCCGAGCAGATTTATCTGTTACTTGGCTGGTGCTCTGCAGCTGTGATTCCAGCCCTGGTCACCAAGGTCAGGGCACGAAATGAAATGTGGGTGCATAGCTGGCTCAGCACCCCGAGGCCCTCGAAGCAGGAGGACCTGGAACACGGACGGTGCCTCGCACCTCTCAGTAGGTTTAGTGAGAGCTGCTCATAAATAGAACTTATTTTGGTAAGGTGTGGCAGGTTTTGTTGTGTTTTTTAACTAAATCGGGCATCTGGTTTGCTTTCTGAACATCACATTCTGGCACCACTGCAACACTAACGGAGGAGTAGGAGAAACTTTCATCTGGTATCAAAGGAAATAGTGAACTCTTCTGCTTCATGTTCGTGGACTTGATAGATGCCTGAAATGTTTGTTTACAGGAAATGAATAACTAAAGAAAATTAAGGCCCAGTTTAATAGCACCGTTAGGTTAAACAGATTCCTCTTCTAGAATTAAAGGTTAAGGTGAAAGATAATGTAAATAAGTAATTTGATCTCCTAGTAAAATGCCTAACTTTTTCCAGCTTGCTTTGTGTAATTTTTAAATATATATCTGTAGTCACTGAGTGGCAAATTTAAAAGCAGATGGTTATCAATATAGTTCTTAGCTCCTTTTATGGACACATCATCTCTTTTTTAGTGAAAGTCACATTTTTAGTAGCTAAAAATGAAGGGAAATGTTCTCTTGCCTTACAATAATTCTTTTATGGTCAATTTAAAGGAAGAACTAACTGTCTCTGAAAGCTGACATGTTTTTTGCAATTTCCAGGAAAAGAAAGAAATAATGTAGGCAACAAATACTTAGAAAAAAATATCCAGTTATCTATAGCAAGAGGGGATAGTTAGTTCTCTTTTTCAGAAGGGTCTTTTGGTCTTGCTGTCTAATAAAAGGACTCAAAGTCATGTGTTAGTGTCACATAATATTGCTTGTACTGATGTTGAAGAGAAGGAAAAATTACAGTGCAGAAAGCTTTGAGATTAGGAAGAAATCTATATGTTTACAAATGTGTCCTTTGCATAACTGGCTGGTGAATTCCTAGTGTGAGGAGTCAAGAGGGAGCAAAATGTCTGTGACCTTATTCTAAAATAGCAGCTGGACCCATGCATTACAGAAAGCAAATGGAAATGTTTCTTTTGGCAGAGATTTTCTAAAAGGGAGACTAAAACTACCTTGTGCAGTGAATGCAACACAGACCCACTGATGTTTGTGTATGAAACATGTTTATTTGCTAGCCTGGTTTCCTTTCCACAACCTTTTCTAGACAGAAAACTCTGTTGTATGTATTTCACTGCTCAAATCTATACCTCCTTACAGGCTGTATTTTCAGCACCCTGAATTTGAATATTAATGGCATCACGAACATCAAGGAACAGTTAAAGGCATTTGCAAGTGCTCAATGCTCCCAGCCCTGCCTGACAGGAACTACTGCAAAACCTAGGGTTCTGTCTGATCCAGTCACTCTTCCCAATGGCTCTGGGTTTGATCTTCAATTTTCATGAAGAATTAATATATTTTTGTGAGATGGGTGGGAAAATCTAGTGATAGGAAACAATACTGGGATAGTGGGGGAGGAAACGTAAGTGATTATGGAGAAAAACTGTATGGGAAGTTATAGTGGTTAAGAATCATAAATAAGTGCAATAAGTAAGGAGAACATTAAGTCCTTGTGTCTCTATTTTATCTATTATTCTTAATTATACTAATTACCTATTTTACTCCTTTCTGTTTCAAAGTTGCTACAAGCCAACTTGATTTCATCAAGTAGCCTGGAAAATGCACCCACCAAAATCAATGTCAACCCTTTGAAATTTTGCTTGAAGGATTAATTACGAAGCTATGTGACCTGACTGCATAACTCTAAGTGTTGTCTCTATTTTAGGAGGCTTCTGTTATTGTATTGAAGAATTTGGCTTATGCACCTTAGCAGGTGACACTGGCTTCACATTAAAAAGAACTTGAACTGCAGAGCAGAAAATGAGGTGATTGCAAGGAAACATATCTGGTATCAAATGCTATTGCAGAGAAAGCTGTGCCCAAATGCTTATTGCTTTTCTTAACAGACATGATCTGTTTATTTCACAAATAGACATATTTCTATTAAAGCAAATTACAGTGAGCCTCTGATTTGTCTCAGATAAGGCTCTGCCTAGTGATGTATTAATTAACTGCTCTGGAGGTGTTCAGTGGGAGAGTTGAACCAGGGTGTGGAAAGAACAAATCAAAGTACACGAAGGAGAATCCATCTGTGCCAGAAACTTTGCATGAAACAATCAGTAAATCAAAGTTGAATATTTGCAGTTGGCGAGTTCATAATTGTGGTTACTGTGAACACAAAATATACACTGGGTTGGGTCAGCAATACCTCATAGCTGTGAGAGACAAAAGTAAAACATAACAAAATAAAGAAAATGCGTTGTCTCTTGACACAACCAAAGACACTCATCCTTCACAATGGGCAATTGTAAAGGTGCTCAAATGCAAAAATTAATTGTCCCAGCACTTTCTCAGAGGGAGAACAGGAAGAGAACATGTCTACAGTTCCACCCCTGTGCTTTACATTTCAAATACTGGGTAGAACAGAGGAAAGAGTAAAGCACAACTGGTATTTTTCTGCTTCTGCACAGAGGCTAGAAAACAGCATTTGTAGGCATTTTTAGCCACTATTAATCCATGCAATCGTAACCATCGTAATTTTCTCCCTTCAAAATGCAGAAGACGCTGAAATAACAGCCTAAGGAGGTTTCAAAATTGGGACTTGGCATTTAAAGCCTAGTCAGCTTGCATGGCATTGTGTAGTAATTGCTAGTTAATGTAATAGCAAAACCATTACGGTGACAAAATCTTAGAGTGTATTTCTCTTTGATGTGTAAATTAAGACTGTCAGAAAGCAGGCCCAATATTAAATAGGCCCCCTCATCCATTCCAGTTTGAAAACACTTTGCTTAATCACTGGCAGCATATATATACTCTTCTGCTTGTGTCTGCCATACTCACTAAAATTGTCTTTCATGCATTCCTAAGGAGAAAAGTTTGGGCTTTGGAATGTTTGAGGGGTTATCTGCTGGACAAAGGAACAGTGACTTTTAACTCAAAATCCGGCAGAAATCTTTTGTAGCAAAACACACAAAATTCACGTTTCTTAAGCCTGAGTATTTCGGTATGTTATTTCTTTTCAAATGGCAGTGCAAGATTGAAGAAATTCAGAAAAGATAACGTGTTTCCAGGGGACAGGAGAGATTTTGAAATAAGTAGTAGCCTATTTGTAGAAATTATGGGAGCTTCAATAAAACCAAATAGTTTTTATGTGGTTTTTTTCCATTCTGGAAATCTTAATTACTGCTGTTATGGTATAGACATTAAAATATTGTTCTTTAACCTACTTTTAGCAAACACATAAGATAGCAAACCAAACTTTCCCATATTGCTTTCTCACTTTAGCAGAATTCTTCATAGGTGTATTTCCTCTACCAAAGATATCAAATGATTTTGTGAATTACCAGGAAAAGTCACTATAACATTTCTTCACGGAAGAGTGAAATATTAATGACTGTACTGCTGTTCTCCCTCATGTGCTTGGTTGAACATCTCTGTGCTTTTACCTCCTCCAGTTCCTCTTCCGTTCCTGATGAACTTTTAAAGTAATGATCATGGCCCAGTAGCAAGAGAATCTGCTGCAGGTGGTTTGAATGTGAGTTGTGTATCTTTAGTTAGGGTGTAATGAGGACCTTAGAATGCCTGTGACCCATTTCAGGGTCACTCAGTTTGTGCCTTGTCTTGTCAAACTTGGTTAGTTTCTTCCTCCTCTAGTCAAATAGAACTTGAAAACTAATTCTGGAGAGGCTTCCATGGGTTTATGTAATCTCCTAAATTGTTTTTGTGAAGCAGTAGTTTGATGGGATTCATATGTGCTGAAATAATGGATCACTTTTAGAGGAGAGAGTGAAAAAACCCAACCAAACCTCTACACAGCAACACATTAAGCAAAGCCAGCAAGCTTGCAGTGTTTATGGTTGAATTCCATGGAGGAAATAAGCCTCCATGGAGGAATTAAGTGCTGATATGCCATGTTAGGTCAAGAAATGACTTCAGCTGGGATTAGCAAAGACAGGAATTGCTGCTCATCCTGCTCCCACAGCACATCTCTGCTTTGCCCCTCTGCTGAAGGCTGCTATGTGACACCTGAGGCCCTGTGGCACTGACCCAGAAATCTGTCTCATTCCTGGTGTGGTGAATGTCTTACCTGGAAGGCCTTGGACAAAGGGCCTTATTTTTTAAAAAGTTAAAAAAAATTATAAAAAACCCAAACAACATAAAAGACTCAAGAAACCACCCCAAACTGAAAAATCATAGCACTCCTCTGCCCACAATCAAAGTAACCAAATTAGACAACTCTATAATTGCAACTTGTTCTTCAGTGTCACTAGGCTGGTTTTGCTTTCTCAATGGTATAATCTGGATGGAATGTAGCATTGCTATATTTGAGTGTTGCAGGTAAAGCAAAAGTGGTTTTATTACTATGTGGTACTTTTCTACACACAACAGCTTTTTTTTCCTGTTAGATTTTAGCCAGATTCACTAGAATAAATCTGTAGGGTATGGATAGAAAAACAGATGTGGGTCTGCCTACAAATTAATGTTTTATTTTACCATGGGAGAGGCTTCTTCATGTCAATTTTCCCTTGCAGCCAACATCTTCCTTATCCAAACCCAGAAGAAGCAAAGTGGTTTTGGAAGGGCTTCCTTTCCAGAGGGTTTTCTGCCAGAGGTCTCTGCAGTCCCTTTGTCTCCTTAATTCACACCAAAGCTCACCTGTGAGCTATGGGAGACAATCCAGAAACACTACTGGTGTCTTCCCAGGGGCCTGCAGAGCTGATTCTGGCTATGGTGGATGAAGTTTCAGAACTCTGCTGTCTCAGACTTGTAGCTGCCCTTGAATGGGTCATGCCTGTGTTTTGTGGTTCTGTTTCTTGCAGTGGAGAGGAGAAAATCTTAGTGCCAAACATTCTGGAGTAAAGTAGGATTGGTGGTTGGTGCTCACTGGGGGGTGGATCTGTTGCAAGGGATTTTCTTCATCCCTGTGCTCTTGCAGGTTTGTTTCATGTCAGTTAAACACACAATACTGCAAGGTTTGGATTTCTTACAGTACAGGTGCTTCTCATTTCCCACTGTGACTTTGGGAGTTTTCTGACGTGTAGGAGATAAGGCTGTTTGGAAGGGTGTGTCTGTGAGTGCTTGCTGTTATTCTTCAGTTCTTGAAAGTATTTTGGAATCTTGGGGAGCAGGGGTTGGCTTTTGTTTGTTGTGTTTTTCTCTATATATTTACAATAAAAAAATCAGGCTTCTTTTCCATGGATGAAACCTACCTGTTCCGGGAGGACTGAAACCCAGGAGGACTGTCATAATCTTGGATATTTTTTGTGTGGTTTGACAAGTGCTGTAGCAATTTAGTTTCCATGTGGCCTATAGAGGATTGTGTGCCTTGCTGCTGGGATTTTTCTATTAACATTGTTCCAGCATAGGACTGCAGAATATATTGTTCTAACAAAATATTGTGAAAAGATAAAGTTTGGCTGAAATTAAAAATCAAATAATAAAAATATTATGATTTGACTTAATGTTTGACTTCCCTTACAGCCAACAGTTACTTGTGTTAGGTTGTGCTCAAATTACCTACCCCAAGTCACTAGACCCAGGTGTGATTTTAAGCACCATCTCCTGCCATGCTTCTGGCAGCTGATCTTGTGTTTTAGCCTTGTTTATTAAAAAAACAGTGACAGCAGGTGTGAGCTCACTGTGGCTAATATTACATCCAGATAATTACATCCTGACAGACCTAACCCTGAAACTGGGAACAGCACAGAGGCTTTTGTCTGCTCACACCTGAGAAGGTGGGGATGAACTGTTGGGATAGGGGGGGATAGAGGATGATAGCTGCTGAATTATGTGTATAATAACACACAAAAATAAATGCACTGGGTTACAGATGTGAAGTTGACAAAGAAGGCTTGAGGGAAGGTGATCTAATTCTAATGGGATAATTTAAAAGAACTAATGTTTTGTAAAACAATTACTTGTAGTAATATTCAGCAATGAAGCAAAAACTTGGATGCAATTAAAATATTTAGAAATTTATAACTATTAAAAATTGTATTTACTGTTATTTGCAGTGGTTCTCCTTCCCTTTACTTTTAGAAAGAGACTCACAGTTTTTTACTCATAAAGAAAAAAAGAAAAAGGAACCAAGAACATAGAATTGTGCTTATTATAAGGAATATTCTGAAACTGATTAGTGTGGGAGGAATTAATTATTAAATCTACCCACACTCTGGTTTTTTTTTAATTTTTGCTATTCAATTATGCATCAGTAAATGTTATCATGCAATCACTGGCAAGGTGGTAATTAGTATTTATGAATTGCTGCTTTTTAAGTCTGACCTTTTGATAAATTCCATTTGGGGAGGTGGTTTGAGGTATACAGTGATCTTGAGGAACTGTGTATTATTTTGTTTTGTTTTTCCTCAGTTCTGATTTTTGATACACTGTTGTGGTAGCAGTGACTTACAATCCCCTTTTATTTTTGCTAATAAGAATAGACACCTTAAAGCACAGAAAGGTGCTTCTGTAAATCACTGAATTAAAAGAGAACAATTCTTCGGGTAAGGAAGTGCATGTGAATGAGTGGTCAGTGAAAAGTCCTGTGAAAGGTGGTAAACAGATGCCTTTTAAAATCAAGCTTCTTATCTGGGTGCTTAAATGGGATTTAGATGCCTGTGTTTAACCAGACACTTACAAAGATTTTATGTTTTAATTATTTATGAGCCCTTGAACAGAGCAGAGGTCAACGGTGTTATCTTTACCAGCTAGTTATACATCAGTATGACTTCATTCTGAAAATAACCATTTTCACTCCTCCTGAAACAGAAACCCAGGGTTCCTCATCTCCCACACACCGATTTTGCAATGTCCAGAGGGTATTAAAGGGGCTTGTGGGAGTAAGTGGGATCACAGCTAATGGCACTGGCTGAGGGGATTGTGGTCAGCCCTGCTCAACCACTTGTCCAAAGGAAGGCTCCAGCCATGGAAGAAAAGCACATTATTGCTTTGATTCCCAGCCTGTCCTACCACCATGCCTTGTGCTTCTGCTAGAATGAGCCTTTCTGGGGTGCAACTCTGCCAGAATCTATTTAAATGTTCTTCAGCTAGAAAGAAAAAAAAAAAATTAAAAAAGAGTGAATGGCAAAATACTGGTCGGTTTAACCAAAAAATTAAAAGAGGCCTCTTGTTGAATTTATGCATATATAAAATTATGTATTTGTGTATATTTTAGATTTGTGTGATGTGTTTGGTTTTAATATTATGCTGAGGATTCATTGCTAGCTGAAGTGCTCCACTGTGCCAGGATTTCAGGGCACTTGTTCTCTTGAGGAAACAAGCTTGTCTGGAGGAGAATTACAGAATCCTAAAGTTGACTTACTATGACTCACATCTTTTACATTTTGAATTATATTGTTTGCTTATGGGATGGAGGATTACTTTCTAGGAGGTTGATTTAACGCTTGCTAAAGCACTAAAATATTTTGTTTTTCAAATATAAGAACAGCTGATATCAGTAAATTTGATTTGATCAAAATGGGTTAAGTCTCCTGGGTCCCACAGTTGGATGTGCTGCTCTTTGAGGCTGCACAGTCGCCTGGTGTCCTGGGAGCAGGAGCAAATGCTTCCTTATGTCAGGCCTGCTCAAAGAGCAGCTCTGAGTGGAGTAAATAAGCCATGGCTGGGGGGTTTGTTTGTAGCTTGGTTTTGTAAGCTTTTAAAATTGATTTAAGTAGGATATATACAGATATATACAAATACTCTTGTACCCTCTGATGGGCAAGTATGCCCTTGTTTCCCATTTTCCCCACATTTGAACAGTATAAGGTATCTTGGCAGAGCTGATGAGTACTAACTACTACATTATGTTCTAGATGTGAAATTCAACTTGAGGATGAATTATTTTTTATAATACTATTTTTTTATGTTCTGAAAGTGGTTTTGAAATGTATTGAGTCATAAAGTTGTTCCAGCTGGACAATAATTTCTGGAGAAGAAAATACAATGAATTTCTTTGCCTTCTCGGTTTCACTTTTTTAACCATCTCTTCCTTAAAACATGTAGAATCCTGATAAGAACATGATATATTATTATGTGCTGCTGTGACTTAACTAAATACAATAATGAATGTTTGAACAGCAACATAAATATGAACTCTAATTTTCCTTAAGTAAAAATACCCATGAGTAAAACTGAAAATTTTAAGACTCTGAGGAAAGAATTGAGTTCATGTTTTTTAATGATAAAAAAGTTTAGTTTCCAGTTCTACTTATGTTGCATTAATGAACAGTAGTTGTTCAGCAAAGTAAATGCAGAAATGCATTAAAGTTGCAGGAAAATAGCAACATCTCTGTTAATTTTCTTTGGGAACTGATTCCTTCAGACTGTAGGAGAGTTTGGTTTTGGGTTTTCAATATTTTTCCATCTTGAAGTCTGTGGTGCTTTTATATTTTATATACTACCTAAATATATTACTCAGTTGAATGATACTTTGGTGTTGAGATTTTTGTGGCTGGTTTAATTTTGCGACCATAAACAGAAAGACCATTCTAATCTTAAATTTTTTTTCTTTTATTTGCCTTCAAGTCAGTCTCTATTGGTTTGTTTTGTCTACTTCCACATGAATTTGAATGTAAAACTGCTCTGAGAAAAGTTCTACTGGAAACAAAGCTCGGAGTGTGCATGCAGACCCAAGGATACATTTTATTTAGGGTGGTTTCTTTCTTTTTTGCCATTTAAGTAGAAGAAAATATTTGTATAATTTCAGTGTGTTTGGTCCCTAATGTAAGTGATCAGCTTAACTGGGAACTGAACTGAGATGCTAAATGAGCAGAGACTTTAGCTACAGTATATTCTCACATCTGGAAAAGAACTAAATAATGCTAAGGAGTTGTGGGAAGAGATGTAGAGATGTCCTTTATGAATGATTTATGACAGTTTATGCTCTTTCACACACAATGAAGATGGATTCATGCTAATGAGCAATATTTTGATCTTCAGAACTTCAGCAATAGTATTAACACAGTAAAT
This sequence comes from Nicator chloris, assembly GCA_013400495.1. Lineage (NCBI taxonomy): Eukaryota > Metazoa > Chordata > Aves > Passeriformes > Pycnonotidae > Nicator > Nicator chloris. The sequence continues at coordinate 79,032 of WAAE01021274.1, forward strand.
GCTATATTTAATAAGTGGAAATATCTGGTATTAAAATACCTCCGAGCAGTTTTTATCTCTATCAGGAGAAAAGTGTGTTTGAGTAGGATGAACTGTTTCCACTGCCTTCTTGGTTTCTCCACTGTATTTAAAATACCATAACGGAGTTCATGATTTTGAACTTTTCTTTATTTGCCTTTTGCCAGCCACCCTAGAGTGATCTGCAGGACCTGAGTTATAAAAGATAGAGGAGAGATGCCTCTTGGCATTCTGGAAGGCAAATGCTTTTGCATGAACTGCTCCCTAAAGTTCATATTTACAGGTTGACTAAAACTGCCTCCTTTTGCCTTCAGCCCCACAATCTTTCACACAAATTAGGCTCACAGACTAATGTTGATTAGGTAATAATTAGTGTCATTCCATGGCTGGCAATTTTCCCTGAAACACTATAGCAAGATATGAAAGTTATTAGTCTTGAATTCTTTTCCAATTCATTTTCCAGATGTTGTGCAATAGTTCTGCAACTCTGTGATGCTCCAGAAGGCTGAAAATCTGAGCTTTACCTGTGCTGATTTACATGACCTGTAGTCACTATCTATCAACAAAGACCTGCCAGTTGTCCCTTCATCTGGAGGAAACCCAAAGCAGTCAAAAGGAAATGCTTCTCAGAGGTAAGAGAGATTACTTTTTTAAAATTTATTCTTTCTAGAGTGATGAATTCTGACCATTTTAAAATGTGCAGTTGCATTGTATTTGTTGCAGGAAAGCAGCAGCAAAAAAAAAATAGAAAAAGGAGGGGGAAGGAAAGCAGCTCTATAGCCTTGGGGTTTGAATTATTCCTCTATGTCTAATTTAAGTTTTCAAATCATGATTTTTTTACAGTTAGGGTATCTATTTTCTTGTCACCAGAGAATTTCTTCCTCTTACAAGAGGAAGAAGGGGTTCTTCCTCTTACATTATGGAAATGGAAATTTTCCTCTTACAGAAAATGGAAAAATAATACCTGAAAACTTAAAGGTTTCTGCTGCATCATCTTATCTGCTCCAGAAGGCCCATTAGCAAATTAATGCACATTTCTGGGTTATAAGCTGTCTAGTTTCTGAAGTTAGCCACTTCCACATCCTTGTGTGATGAAGTGGGGAGGTAAGCTGTACATTGCATTTTGAACACCTGCCTGTTGGGAAGCAGAGACTGGAAATGAACTGTGAGCAGTGTGTACACAAGCCTGACTTAAGGAGCATCCACAGGGAAATCTGAGCACAGGCTTTGTTGTGGACACTTTGGGGATGGCTTTTATTGCTCTTGCTGTGCAAAGTCCTTGTTACAGCCATTTAGATTAAGCTGCACCCTGGGGTGATTAGTCTTCTGTAGGTGCTGGGAGGGAGCAGACTGTGGTGTGTGGCTGCAGTAAAAAGGCTGTATGTTTGGAGGAAATTTCATGGGTTGGATTGACCTCTATAGAAAATGAGCTGTGGAAATCCTTGACACTCTCACCCAGAAAACCAGAAAGCATGCATTTTCCTCATCAAATGCCCTTCAATAGTTTAACTTGTCTCTTGCTAGAAGGGCAAAAGCCTGCTTATATCTGTGCCTCTCGATCTCACCTTTCATTATTTCTGCATAGTTTTAGCTGAGGCAAGAAACACTTGTCATTCTTGGCTTTACAATTTTCTTCCCAAGTGTGATTATAGTGAAAAATATTAGACAAAGGAGTAGGAGGGGAGAGAAAAGCTTTGAAATGGTGCATGTGGGCTGTAGCTAGAACCCCTAGGTGAGTTAATTAGCATGGTGGGAGCCTGCCTGCCTGGGCTATTAGTACTTAGCACTGTGGTATTGGTGCTTTGAAAATGCTCTTGAAATGAAGATTGCTCACAGAGCAGGAAGGTGATATGTGGTGTTATTGTCATTACATTTTGCTGCAATTTCATACTTCCAGGAGACTGCTAGCAGGTGATACCAGGTTATGCTCTTGCCATGATAGATTTTTTTAATCAGATATATCTTAAAAGCTACAAGTAAAAGCCTGAGAAGTTAGGAAGCTGAAGGAAAGAAGGGATTATATTTGTTTCAATTAGGAAAGCCATCCTTGTTGCAATTAGCACTTTCACTCCTAGAAATCTCAGTCAATTTGTAGAAGCTGGAGTCTTTACTGATCAACTTCTGGTACATTTTGAGACTGATCAATAACCAACCATTCCTCTAAAACTTAATGGTGCAGTGGGCACAGGGCAAAAGGCTCTGTCTGACAGCTCTGCCTCACAGGCCTGGAATGGTTGGAGATGTGTTTTGCCTCTCTTGTAGGACACCCTCTCCCAGACTAAAAGCAGCAAAAATAACACATACTTGACTTGGTAACAGCGTATTGGCTTGGACCCCATCAGCAAAAGCCACACAGGGCTGTGATGTTGAAAGCTTTTTCCTTTCCTTGGTTAGCAGTATAAACTGGAGAAAAAGATAAAATAAGTGCTTAGCTTGTCCCCAGGTGTCAGATGCCAAAGTCACTGAAACTCATAATTTAGATGATCTGGCAAAGATGTCAAATTCTGGGAAACTCTTTTGGAGTCTTTCTGTTATATCAGCTTTTGGCAAAGCCTTTGCAGTAGTTGCACAGATAACAGACTGGGGTTTCTTCCTTGCATTATCCATTCGGGTGAGTAACCACTTGTGCTGGGGTTCCTCATTTAACCAGGTAAAATCTAGTATTAGATTCACTTGACTGAATCTCATTTCTTTCATGCTATTAGACCAGGACAATAGGTTCTTATACTTTATTAATACAGAGTTGATACCTTCATCCATAATTCTGTCTTCATGTCTCTCTGTGTATATGTTTATAGTGTAATGTTGAACTCGTGCTGAGTCTCTACAGTACAAATTCAGCTAAGTCTGTCCATTTTGGATCAGTATGTTGGAAGAAATATATTGATTTATAGCCAATACCAGGACCCATGTCAAAGGAAAGCAAAAAGATCTTGCTTTGGGCAGAGTTATAAGATAAGCATGACGTAGAAATAATGAAAAGGATCAGGGGAAAGAATAATAATGAAGAGAACATCGTGAGCTCTAAGAACTTTTGAAAAAGCAAAAATTTTACCCACTGTTCTTTAACTTCTGCTACAGATTTTAGGTATTAACATATAAACAGAAAACATTATCTGTTAATATTCAGGCAGTCAGATACTCAAGTATTTTGTCCCTTTGCAGGAATTTAAAATGCTAATGGATGATTAGGCTTCAGTAAGAAGCTGCCTAATTTCACTTGCAATGATTTAGCAAAAGTGTTTTCCATCTGGGAGAGCCGAGAAACAAACAACTCAATTTTTGGCAACAGATTTTTTAATTTATTGTTCTTCCTGAGGTTGCATTATGATGGAGCAATGTAAAGGGAATTATTTGCTGTTTCTGGTCCCTGTCAGAAAAATACACATGGGTAATCTTGTTAGAAGAGAAAAAAATTATCCAGAAGACTTATGTCAACACATTCTCTACAGCTTTTTCTTTAAAAGCAGTTAAAAGATTGAGTATCATATTTTTCAAAGCAAAGAACCAAACATTTTTTTAGGATGGGATATTCAAATCTTTGAGGCTTATTTAGAGTAGCAATTAGGGAATTCTGGGGCCATGTTGCAAAACTCCAATAAATGCATTGTTATGTTCTGTAGAGAAATCTAAAAGGAAAGACATTGTGGATTTTGTATCAAAAATATTTCCTAACTGACTTAAAAGTGTATTTATAATATTTTTTTTTTAGTTTCTTGAGGAACTTTATTCTCATAGTGCAATACAATAAACTTTGGAGTTATGGCACATGCCAAGAACCATGCAGAAAGTAGGTATTTTTTAGCATTCAGTATGGATATTATTTGAAGACAATGCTGTGTGGTATCAGCTGGCACTTTCAGCATGTCCTTAAAAGCTCTATTTATTCCTTCTTCACTCCTTTCCCCTCAGTTTCTAATAACTTATTTCACCTAATTTCCTTTAGAGTTATAAAACTTGCCCTTTCAAAGTAAGGCATAATGGAGCTGTGAATAAATAATTGCTCTTTGGCCTGGTGCAAATGCAAAGTATTTACCTTAAGGTTTTTTCTTTTTGCAATTTTAAGAACTTGACGTAGAATGAAAATGTCTAATTCAGACATCATAGGTAATGGAGAAGAACATGAATAGTTTTGCTACCAGTATCTCTGTTGACTGCTCAGGGAGAAAGGGCATCCTATTGTGATATTTTCATGCCATTTGCATAAATAAGATTCTCTGCCTTATGTCCTTGCTGTAATAATGTACCTAATGTGTGCTGTCCAGCCAGCAAGGCATCACAATGTGGATGCAGCCGTTTACATGGGAAATTCCTTCAACCCTGACTGGCTGTGCATGCATTTAGAGCTGTGGATGTCCTTGGAGCAGCCAGTTTATTCAGGACTTTGCAGCATCAGCCCCTCAGTCTTGAAACACAGAGAAAACAAGAGCAGAATTCATTCTTTGTACGAATGTGCTCAATACGAACAAAAGGTGGCAGCTACAATGGCAAAATGATCAGGAGAGAGGTTTCCTTGTCATGTTGTGTCATTGTGGTGAATATCCCTCGTAAAACTAAAGGAGAGGGCTTTTATCATGATGGGATTGTTAATATAGACAAATTACAAATTTAGGTTTTGTTTTTGCTGTAGAGTTGTAATGCTTATTTGCTGCTCACGTTGGCAGGTCTAGGATTTCCTAGGTAAAAGTTTAATGTTATACTATTAGAGGCCAGTAGTGCTGCTGCTTTTATAGGGAGCTTTGAAATGAAAATATTTATGGTCAGTTAATTCCTTTTGACTTGAATATACCTAAGATCAGACAACAAATTCTTTCTCACTGTTTTTTTCAGCCTTGTTGAAGTGGAGTAATAACACACACACACACACACACTCCCTCCATTTTATTCCTCTCCTTTGAGATCTTAAAGGAAATGGGGAACTAAAAAAGGAGATGGTGGGAAGAAAAAAGGTTCTTCTCTCTGGCAGTAAGTGAGCTGCAGTAACTTTGGTCTTGTTACTTGTTATACTACCCCTCACTGTGGGGTAGTGAGTGACTGAGTTGTGTGAGGTTTGTGTGCTAATTTTCTACTCCCATGCCAGAGAGTGAAATCCTAGAGTGTGCACGTCACTTGCTAGACTAATTGAACCTCATCAAAGTTAAATCAAATACAAAGATAAATATTGGTAAGCATAAACTCTCATAAAATTATTTTCTGGTGATTTATTGAAGGAGTAGGCCTTGGGTTTATTTGTTTTTATTTTATACAACTGTATTAGATTGCTTTTTATGTTTTTCACTGTGTGTGAGGACTGGTTTATTTTGGTCATGTAACAATTTAACTCTAAATAGAAAATTGTGCAATGAAAACCCTTACTATTTAAGAAAATACTATTCCTTTAAAGATTCTACATGCTGGATCTAAGTTAATGCTGTTTTCATTAGAAGTTTTCATTGAGTCCCATCTGTTTGGATATACAGCAATGATGAATTATTAATGTGTAGTGCTGTAAGAGAATAGTCATTTACTGACAGAAAACAGCATTTGGTTTGATATAGGAAATTAAATGACTTTCTGCTTTTGAGGCTTGTTAATTATATCTGAAGTAAAGGATTTTAATTGATCTCAATACTTGCTGTGCAAAATAATTTTCTTCACTTGAATATGAAAGAATGCCTGCCCGTTTTTTATTCTGTTTTTATCCTTAATATCGGTTTAAGCCGTTAAAGAAAAAACCCCAAGCAGTAGTTTTCAACAGCTAAAAACGACTTGGTACAAACATAATTTACCATCTACTCAGCTTTCAGTGAATGGAAAAAGAATAAACAAACAGAATCCTTCTCTTTAATGTATTGGCTTGCATGAAAAAGTGGTGTTTCATTAACCTCTAGGCAGCCTTGACAAAAACCTGCTGGTAGTCCCTGTGTAGGATTTGGACGCGGGGTTCTCAGGGCACCAGGAGCAGCCTGGGCAGCCGTGCCCAAACCCTCCTGTCTGTGCAGCACTGGCAGCAGTGCCTGGGACAGGACAGTCTCTCCCTTGTGCAGGGGCAGGCCCTGCACTCCTGATGGCCTCTGTTGACAGGGCAGCAGCAGTTTTCATGTTTGCACAGGTAAAATCAGCTTTCTGATAGCTCTGCGTAGGGAGGCCTGAGGAAATTTGTGACTGCTGCTGGAGAAAAAGATGGACTTCTGTTTGGGGGCAGGAGAACAAGTCCTGGCTTAACTTCCAAGGGATTCAAACATTTTTATATAAATAACTGTAAAAAAACCCAGACAAACAAAAAAACCCAACCAACAAAAAAAACCCCCAAACCCAAAAAACTCTGAAGATTTTAAATGTGACATATTGCAACTCTATGTACACTTAACAGACCAGGCAAGTTTTAAGGATTTGCTCACTTGCCTCAACACAAAAGAGTAAAGAAAAGTATCCCAGGATTAGGAAATCTTCAAATTATGAAATCTGTGTGGAGAAGGAGGTCTTGAGGCAGAGAAATAGACAGTACCAAGTTATTGGGGTACCAAAGTCAGGTGATGTTCTCACTCAGCCCTTGATGACTCCCTGCCTCAACTCCCACTGTGATGGCTCTGGTCCAGAAGCAACCCCTGTGCCTTTCTCTATGCTGTGTTTCATCTCATTTAGACCTTGGGGAGGGTCTAAAGACTTGACAGGTTTCAGCTCAGTTCAGCTATGCTAACAGAGATTTTACTGGAAGGAGGAGGTGAACTGGAGATAATGACTTGGCAATGACTAAATATAACCCAAAGTGTCCACCTCACTTTTTCTTTTCAGTTCTCTTGGTGGGGTGGCTGATCCTGGTGGGAGGAGTGAGAGAGGCCAAGCAGAAAGAGTCTCCTGGTAGTGCTTTATTTCAGTCTCAGTGCAAAACATGAAACTTTCTGCAGGATTTTTGTTCATCCCATCTGCTGCACAGGCAACACATACATTTTATTCTTGTTCCCTGAATCTGTTAATGAAGCTTAGGATTTTTTCCAACCCTATCCCTTAATGAGACTACAGCATTTCTAAGATTTACACTATGTGGATACAGCCTCTGTGACCCAGATAATGATGGAAATGTAAACCTGTGCCTCTTTAACCAGTATAGTGCAGATAGTGCTATCTTTTTGTCATGGTTTTGTATCTGTTAGCCCACTTTTAAAGCTCATATATAATCTGTTCATTAGGTTAACACTGCTACATGGTATATGTGATATTCAGCAAGACACCTCAGGAAGGGGGAATATTTAAATCTGACTAGCATGTTTGTCTATAAAATGAAATGGAAAATAAGTAGAAATAATTTGTGGCTTGGGGATGAGACCCAGGACAGAAATAGAAAGCATAAGAGAAGGAAATAATAAAAAGAAGGTGATTATTGCCTCAGCTGGTTTCTTATCTGCTTGGGTCCAGAGTGTTCAGAGACCAGAGCACATTTCAGGGCAATTGGTTGCTGGAAGCTTTTAGTCCCACTGCACCCTCCTCATCTACTTCTACAGCTCAGATGAAACCTTATTTACCAGTGAAAAGTAGACATGAAGGAATTGATGGAGCTCAGTTTGAGATGATTAAAAGAGGTGCAGACAGTTTCAAATGCTGTTGAAAAAGAAACAGAAATATGATAAAACTCCTTTCATTTGGAAAAGTTCAATCAACTTTGTATTTGAAGGGTTTTAGCAAAACACTTTATACTGTTTCATCAAAACTCATTTTTCACTAAAAGATAATGACAAGAAATTTCCATCCAATATAGATGTGAGTTTGTCTGCTGGTTTGTGGTCCCTGAAGATTCAGTCTAGAGGCACTGGAATATGCCAGTAGCCATGAGGATGTGTTTCCTATCAGAAATAGCTACTTATTCCTGTCCTTTTCCACAGTCAGGATCCGTTTACCTAGGCTGTACAGGTACCACGTAGGCAAAACCATCTGGATGGTTTTTAATGTGACCTTGATTGAAACTGGGGACATGTACTAGGAGTGGAAACTGTGTTGTTGAGATCCAACATTTACACACTTATCATATAATTTCCTTAGCATGGATGCTGGGTTTATTCTTGGCAATAAAAAAGGAGAGCATTACCCAAAACTCACAGGTAAAAGCTTCCATCCTTTTGCTGGAAATCAGTCCTGGGGTAAAAAAGCAGGCCTGGCTTGTATCTTCTGGAAACTTTTATGCTGGGATCACAACAACTCTTGGTGAAGAGATCAGCACTATATTTTGTATTTTATATTTTTGGCAAGCTGACAAACCTGCTAATCCAGAAAATCAGTATCAAAACCTATAAAAATGCTTATGATGCCTCTTTCCAAAGTATTTAATCCCTTTTAAATAGTTTTGCTGTCAAGTATTACAAACTGTCCCAAATCTTTCAATGCTTTCACATCTGTATCCTCTGCATCCCTGGCACATGTACAGCTTTCAGATTATGCTTGTGACTTGTCATGTATTAATTTCAAAATATGCCTTAGAAAAGAAGTTGTTTGCACTAAACCTCACTAAAGACACGATTGCCAGAGTTTTATTTCAAATTATGGCATTATGGTAACTAAGTCAAGAGCTGTGGCATCAACTTTTAAAGTAATAGATTTAAAATAACAGCAACAAATATCTACTAATTATTTCTGTTGCAATAAGGTTTAGTTTATCAAAACTATGAAGAAGTCCTAGAAACCTCTTGTTTTTGCAATAAAGGAGCATCACTAGAGAAATTTTGTTTATTATAATTACAAAACCAGATCCCATGAGTAGCAGATGTTTTGAGAAAGCTGAAAAACTAAGTTAAGTTTTAATGAGAACTATTGTTCTAGTTAAATAATGCATACCTTCAGCTACAGAGATGCTACATTTAGAGATTCTAAAATCTTATGTTCCAGTCTTGAAAACAATTAAAATGTCTTTTTGTCATCAATGTAAGTAATGCTTGAGAACTAAGAATTTTAAGTGTCTTCCCTGAAGCAAGAAACACATTAACAATAACAAAGGCTTATTCCCTATTGTACTCTGTGGGCTGCATTTTGCAGCAATAGCTTTTTGGAAAGAACTAACCTCCAATAACCTGAATTGCTGAAATCTGAAAGGGAAGGATGTTCTTTGCTACAGGAAAAATGCAAAGATCTAAGCATTTTATAGAATAGCTACACAACGTATATGGTCCAAATAGTAACCTTCCATACAGTATTTTATGCTTCAAGTTTGTTTTATTGACCTCATTTCCATTTGTACCTCATCTCCCAATCAAATCTTGCCTTTAGATTTCATGTGGATTATAAAATATGCCAGAAAATTGCTTCCTAAAGGATCGATTTTGAAGTACAGTCTTTGCTTAGAGTTCTGTGTGTGCAGTTAAAAGTAGTTACTAGAATACTACAACATTTAAATCTTCTTTCTAGAATAGACAGGGATGTTACTGTGCTCTGTTGCATTATATGTACTCATTTCCTGGGATTGCTCTGCTCTTTCCTTTGCTGTCTTCATTATCTATTGCAGAAGTCTTGATGGAAAAAAAAGCAGGATAATAAAGATCATCTTTTTGATTGCAGCTAATCATAAGCTAAAAATGCAGAACTTCTTAATTATCTGGTAAAGCCAGCGATTCTTCAGGGACAGAGCAGTTAATTTCCTTTCTTTGTATTTTGTAAGCATATCACTATTAATCATGGAGATCATAAGCTCAACATCCCTGAAAATGTGCTAGTTAAGTAAATGCAGCTGACTTATGATACACCTCATAAGAAATCTTTGGAGAGCTACATATTTTGCTTTGCCTGAGAAATTGTGGGCACACTCTGAACATGCTGTTGAAATACAGCAAAGGCTTAGATCCATCAGATCTAACAAGGGCCTGGGATAAATAGGAACCCAATTTTCATTCTTCACAATGAGTTTTATTTATTAATTATCTTAAAATCTATTTGCACATATTGCTGGTGACTTTGTTGCTGCTGAAACATCATATCCTTGTTGCTGGTCGTGGATGGAGTTAGGGAAGTTAGCCCATGTCTGGGTGTTTGATTCTGATCTAGAATGAGTACAAAGCATTTTGGGATTGGACAGGCATTGCAGGTAATGGGATTTTTTAATTAACATCCCCCCCACCCCCTCATACAACGGTCATTTTTGTGTATGTGGACATAAGTTAGTTATGTAAGGCAGCACTTTGCAGATCTGAAGAATCCTGATATCAGATTCAATAATCCAAGTGATAGATAGAACACTTCACATGCCAATTATTTTTATGACCTTATATGCCTGCCTTGATACGTCCCTTTGCATTGTTGTGCTCTGGATTAATTCATCAGTGTAGTGGTGTGACTGAAAAGGTCACCAAAGAGTACTGCGAGTGCTGAAGGTCTAAGCTGCCTCACAGCTCATAGTTTACGAGTACCTGTAAGAACAGAGAGACAGAAAATGTGACAGATGAGACTTTTCCAAACGAAAATAAGAAACAAAGTAGTTTTTTCCAGCACAGACCTTGACAATGTAATTGCTTTCAGTCCGCTAACGTTAAGATTTACTTCAGCATTTTGACCAACATCCAGGCCTCCTTCTCCCTGTGCAATTCTTCCTGTTCTCAAAATTAACATTTGTATCTTAACTTTAATTAGTTTATTAATTAAAAAAAAAAACAAACAAAACAACACACCCACATTCAAGCTAGAAATTAGGCACCAGTCTACCCATAAATGGCTACTAAATTAAAATAATTCCTTTGCTGTGATATAGGGGATTGTGACAGTCAGTTCATTAGTTACAGAAGAGAATATACCTCTGTAGCCAGAGGAAGATATGTTTTTTAAAATTCATAATAACTGTCTAATTGGGTGGTGCAACCTTGCAATGCTCATTTTGTGCAGTGTCACCTCTGGTGCAGTCAACTGACACTGTGACACTGTGAGCCCTTCTGGCTTCATTTGTTCTTTGAGGTGAATCTGCCTGAGACTCACTGGGAATTTCCTGAAGGCCAAGAAAAATTCATTAGCACTTAAATAATCCAAATGACCAGAAAAAGCAGAGTGATATGAAAACTTACATAAGGGGAAGTAAAACAGTGAAGGGGAAAAAGTGGCGCCCACACTTTCTTTGTAAGATGCTGCTGCTGAAATGCTGGTGTGGAACAAATGCTGGTGTGGAACAGGGAGGGCTCCACGTCAGGCTCTTGGGAGAAGATCATGGCTTGAAAAACCAGCTGGTTATTTCTGCCTGCTTGGGCGTAGTGAATGGTGTTTGCTGGGAAAAGGTCACATAAAATTTTCATCAGGACAGAAGGAAAGGCATGGCCAACACTGTGCAGCTGACAGGGAACCTGCCACGCTGTCCCTTGTGCCCCTCCGGAACAAGTGCGGCTTTAGCAGGGACATCTTCGTCCCTCGAAGCACCTCGAGCCGGGAGGAACAGCCTCTCGGTGGGAAATGTGCCTCCAGGAGCCCCTGCTGGAGAAGGGACACGAGTACCTGTTGCCATTGTCCTGTAGAAGTTTTCAGTTCATAGAAATGCTATTTCCTGGGCTAAGAAGATGCGAAATGATCATCTTAATTTAGTAAAAACCACTAGACTGATGCCTTCTGATTACTTTGTGAGACTGAAGAAGGAATGAAGCAATTTCTTTAAAGCAGAGTAAAAAGCTCTGTTCAACTAGAAAAGATATCTCTCCACTTGGCCAGTCAAAGAAAATTTACAAAAAAAAGTAATTATGCTTGCTCTGAACTACATCTCTTTTGTATCTATACCCTGAATATTTTGTTTGTTTGATTGGGGGTTTGAGGAGGTTTTAAGTTGTTTGTTTTGGGGTTTTTTTTTTGAAAGTACTGAATGCTCATTTTTGATAAACAGTTGCTATGACCCCAGGACTGTGCCTTGAGTTTATAATGGGAGTAGTGGTGGTCATGTATTCTGCTCTTACCTAAGGTAATAAAGGTGCTGAAAGGTTTTGAGAATCAGAGCTCCACTTTAGTTTATCTTCCTTAAAAAACTAGGTTTTATAAACCTACTGACACTGTTACTCTTAGTTTTTGCAGTTTTGTGTCAGAACTTGTCCTCTTAGCTAAAATAGATCTATGTTGTGCAACTGTGATGCAAAGCTTTGTGGTGTGTTTATTTATACACACATAACAAAACTTTGGGAAAGAAAGAGAAAGGTGATATGACTAAATCTGACATTTATTTTTGAAATAATTTCAATTATGGCCACAAGTTTTTGTATTTGAAATTACTTTATGATCAAACAAAAAAACCCACAAACAAACCCTACTGTATTCCTATGAAGTCTCTAAAAATCAACAGGAAGTTCCAAAAATCTGGAATGTTAACATAGCCTTTTTCACTTTGATGTCATATTGACATTAAAGATTTAATAACTACATTTCTTTTTCACTGTGCAGAAGTCAGTGGTGGTACCAGCTCCATTTTCAGTGATTTTTCATGGCTGTGCCTCACTGCACTGAAGGCTGTGTAAGTCTTGATGTGTCCCAAGGCAGTTCTGAGAGGCAACCAGAGGAAGTGTGAATGAACTTGTGAACAGGTGAACTTGGCTAAGGAGGGTGGTCCATGTGTTCTCTCAATTGACTTGGGCAATGCATAGCAGGTCTAGGTTTCAAATATTCAGGACTGCGTTTGAAGACACAGAAATAAATGGATGTATTGTCAGTGGTAAACTTTATTTTCAAGGAAGACATTAATTCTGAAATGCCAGCTCTCACTTTACATCAAAGCTGTCTGGCTCTGTGCTACTACCACAGAATAATATGCTCTCTCCTCAAGAACTTTCTGTTACTCCTACAGAAAGGGAAGTTAGCTTTATTAAACCACACTAGAAAAATACTTGAGATTATATAGCTTAAAATAATTTCTATCCATAGGGCTCTGAGGAAGAAAAAATAACAAGATATTGTTCATCACTAAAAAGAAGGGGGTTGGAAGGGAAGGTTACTAAGACTGAGAATTAGTACTTAAAAGCATTAGATGACTGAAAAAGGCAAGATTTTAAGAATTAAGGCTCTGTACTGTTTTGATGTAGTTATGACAGTTAAAGTATTAGTTTACAATTGCTAATTCAAATTGATGCAAAATAAAGGGAAAAAAATTAATTCAATTAAAAAATTTGACTTCTTTCCCAAAGAATTATTGATGCAAAGTCTCAAGAGTTCAATGTACTGTGAAAACTGAGGTGTCAGCTTGCATCTGGATCTGCTGCTGGAAGTTTTTCTGTTGTCAATGCAGCATTAAAGAGCATTTTAACTTGTTAGTTTTGTGAAGCTGGTGTTTATGCAACTGTATGACACAGATTGCTTTCTTTACTGCTGAATTCTAGTTTTCCCAATGAGGGCATGGAGAGTGCCAGAGAAAATGCAGTGCTGCCAAAAACCATTGCAGGATCACAACGAGTTTTTTGTTATGTAGAGGAGTTTTTTTGACCTCTGATACTTTAATTTTTGTTTTGGGAAGGGAGGGAGTGAACCCTATAATCTGTTTTTTTCCATCTGATCAGTATTGGCAATGTGTCCTAAACTTTGGTTGAGTCAGGAAATAATGACACGACAGTGGCCTAGGTTATGCTTTTGCTTTTTACTTGCATTTGGTCTAAGCTAATTCCAATGTTTGGATGCAGATGACAGTGACCCAAAGTATGTGGTGAAGACACACTGATGGTGATAAGTCCAGCACTCTCTTGTTTATGAGATCTGATGAGGCAACAGCATGAATTCCTATAGCTGCACTATGCAGCTGACACACTGTATTAATCAAACTGAAGTTTACAGGTCTTGAGCTGTTCACTTTAAATTTAACCATTTTTTTAAAAAGCAAAAGGCAAATAATCCTGTGATCTGTCTCTAAGATTTATTAATACCAAATCCAGCAATTTTTACCTTTATGAGAAGTTGCAATTCAACTGTGACATCCTTCATAGCAAAAATGATATTCCAGACATCATAAATGACATTTCCCTTTGAGCAAGCCTGCAGATGAAGAAGCACCAATACCTGTTCAGAAGCTGATTTAGAGTTAACAGGGGGACAATTTTACTATGCTACAGTACATAAACATTCTGCACTGATGACGTTTTATAGCTGGTCACAGTGCTGATAAATATATTTTATGGAATATCTGCTTGTAATGTGCAGTTTGAGGCAGAGAAATTCTGCATTTCGTTTTGGTTTATTTTACTTTGTCATTTTAATAGCATTTAGAATAAGTCTGATAGGCCATTAAAAACTAGCAGATACACCTAGCTCTTAGTTACACAAATGTAAATTACAGTTTGCTGTCTTTGGTAAAGTTATTCCACACTTATAGAACAATTTGCAGATTGTAGATATGCCTTGAGGCATTACAGAGATGTGAAATTAGAGCAAATGAAATAAGCATCAAACCTTTCCTGGAAATTATAACTTTTTTCTATTATTTAATAAAATCCAACAACAACTTAGCATTTAAAAGCCAAAATAAAACCACCACAAAACAATAGCAAAATATGACCCTATACATGATGCTTTTATTTCTAGTATACTTTTACAGCCTGAAATAACAAAAATATCTTCTGATTAAAAGCTAAATATAATTTTTGCTTTAGGCTGTTTGTATCTAAAGGATCTACTGCTGATAACGAAATAGGGAAGTCAGTGCCTGGAGAAGGCTGGCTTCCTAAATTTTCGATTCTTTAACTGATCATTCTGGATTAAAATGACATAAACCTTGTGATCCTGCATGAATCATTTTAGACATGTTTTCCCATGAATATCAGAAGAGGGAAATATGGGACTGTTTATAAACCTCTAATCCTCCTCCTGTAGTCAGTGTGAGAAGTCAGGTGAGCCCTATTTTTTATCTTGTGTTTGGTTTGGTCATTTACACCTGAATATTTCAAGTGTAAGTGAATTAAAATTCCTGAATATTATTCTGCTGCACTACCAGGGCACCAAGGGCACCTTCAGATCTGTCCAAATCCTTCAAGATCTTCCTAGTCTCAGAGTTTTTTGCCAGCATGCCCGGGGTAGGATGAGATTTGGGTGTGCAGCTTTTTCCAGTCTGTCCTCTGAAGAGGGAGGGGAAGGAGCCTAGTAGAAAATGAGAGTTGTTCTTTGTGATTTCCTGCTGTTTCTTACAGACTTTTCAGTACAAATTCCCTTCTTAACAGCTGGCTTAATTTGTTTAAGGGTCCTTTAGACTGTGGAAGGTACAGTCTTGTTCACAGGTTGGGTATATGGTTTGATATTGCAGGTTCTGAAGGAGCAGAAATAGATTTGCAGATACCTGCTCTGGCTGGGACTGTGCTGAAGGGAAGCACCTTTCACATCCTCATTGGTGTCAGCAGGGAGCATTTGACAGGCCTGAGAACTGCCCTGGGGCAAAGTGTGTGGTTTCCTTCCTCTAGACTGTTCATGTCGAGCTTTGCTGCTCTGTGTCCTACAGGACACTGAAATCTTCTCTGCTGGGGATTTTCAGTGTCTACTGAAATATTTTCAGGGTGTGATGAGGCTGGGAAAGGGCTGTCCCGGGAGCCACAGCATGCCAGGGGCAGCAGCTGGGTGCCCTCGTTGTTTTGGTGTCGTGCCATGACAGCCAAGTTTGGCTGCTGCAAGGGAGCCATCCTGGCTGAGCAGTGCCTTAGTCAGGCTAGAAGGAAAACCATACTATGACACCAATTGTCTTCATTCTCCTCTCACAATGCATTGTCATGAAGCTGGTAGAGGTTATAATGAAGCTTGTAACTTTAGCTGTTAGAATTGAACTTATAGAATTTGTTTTACCTGCTCACACGTCAGGTTTCCTGAAGAGAGAGGCAGCACATGTGATGTGCGTGCAGAACTTTAGAAGAAACAGAAAAACAAGCATAAAATTAATGTTAGCTGTCCTGTGCTACAAGCCAAAATGTATGTTTCTTCCTTTGAGATAAACCTATTTTGCATTAACATTTTTCTGTCTCTTTTGTGTGTGTCTCTTTAGCCTCATAGTCTAATCTCATATGTTTAAACAAGATTCAGAATGTACCAACAAGGTTAAAATGTATTGATATGAGTTCATGAGTGGGAACCACACCCTGGCTCCCACCCCAGGGTCTCTTATGCTGCTGTAAGTGGGTGGTGAGGTGGAGACGTGAATTAGTCATTCTCAGGTGGGTGCTGTTGTGCTTTATTGTGCCAGCATGAGAGAGCACATACGCTGGAAATAAATCTTTGCTGATTCCAGAGCAAGAGGCACATCTGAGATATCTGGCTTTGGCATTGTCCCTCCAGAGCCCTTAAAGGTGAGCTGGAAGAATGGTAGTTTTCTAAAAGCAAAAGCTAGAGCCTTTGCCTTGTTACTTCACGTAAGAGTTGCTTTTTTTACCCTCATGGACATGTCTTTGCTGTGGTGATGATTTTCCAGACCTGAGTGTTAACAGGGTCTCTGTATTGGCAAACACACAGAGGTAGCACTTTTGAACAGTGTTTTGCCTTTTCTGCTGTGCAGGATTTATGTGAATGTCTTGCACAGGCATTTTGTTTTCTTCTCCAAAAAAGCTGAGCCATACAGATTTCCTCACCATCAATTGTGGGAGTTATCCATCCTTCTATCAGTAGTGGAAGAACTATGGGCAGACAATGAGGATCTACAAACATTTTCCATTCTTGCAGACAGAATGGGCAAGCACTGCAACTAGAGGTGTTACCTGGGCCAAGCAGTTAAAAGCACCATTAATTTCAGGTCGGATAATTCTGAATTTTGGCACAGAAGAGGTCAGGAACGATGGCTGTGTAAGAGCCTGGATTACCTATAATGGGAATACAAATATTAGTCAGCAATACCATAAGGGCAGACAGGTGCTTTAAGTGCCGATAAGGCTAACAACCTGACAGAGACATTGCTAGTTTTGTACTGGGATAAAATTTGTATTGATTCATAATTCAGAAGTTTGGTTACAGTAATCATGCATTTATTTGTATTGCAAATGTTAGAAATAGAAGCAGAGTGCTCATCAGTGTAAAAAAAAAGTCGTTGTAACTGGGGGTTCTTCTGCTGATTCAAAATTAATATTGCTGCATTTAACCCTGCTCAGTGTAAGGAGCTGTAGTTACTGCTATTTCTTGTTATCTTTGTTGCTTAAGGTATGACAACGACTGCAGCACCTACTCTTGCTGGTTATGTGACTCTGTCATGCTTCCCTTATAGTTCTCTTCCCTTCTTTTGAGATGCTTGCAGAAATTTTTGAAAAGAGCCATCAGTTCAACTCTGAATGCTTAAATCCCTGTAATAGTGTTTCTATTAGACATCTTCTATCCAATATAATCTCTCTATTCAAGCACAAAGAAACATTAAATCATCAGAGAAGAATAAATAATTTGGTTTATTTTCTTTAGTGGTCAGTTTTACACACAGAATGATAGAGGAAAGCAAAAAAGAGATTAAGACATAAATGTGTAAGCACAGTTAAGGATATGGCATTTGAGAGCCTTTACAGTACATGTGAAGACTTGGTCTGAAGAAACTCTTTTAATGACTCTTACAAACCAGGCATTGTATTTCAAAAATGTTCCTTTCAACAGAGCTGCTCTTTCACTGTAGGTTTTTCTACTAGAAATATTCTATAGCTGCTGTGTAATGATGCAATAAATTCACCCAGGAGCTTGTTACAGTTAATAACCTGTAAAGGGCAAAGGTATTTGGACAATGAACATGAAATTAGACCTGTATCATTCACTAACAGTGTAAGTTATTTCTTCCTTTGTCTTTCAGAGAAATGTCATTTTGCAGAAAAATGGAGGTCAGCTTATTTCCTACATGTTTAATTTTTTACAGCCAGTGACTTCTTAGTAAATAAATAATATGCCTTACTCAGAAGACAAGCATCAGTTCTGAAAAATTATCAAAGACATTAGAATACAATGCTAATGTATTTCATGCTTCAAAAGCTACAGCTGCCAGAAATTCCTAGCAATCAATCAACATTTTTCTTCTGCTGTTTTTCATGTATTAGCAACACATCAGTAATAATTATGACCCTGGCTGTCCCCACTCTTTCAGATAAATGTACTGGTTGTATTGATTCACTTAATATTCCTCTGTGGCTATTTCAAAAGCAGGTACCATTTCAGAAGACAAGCAGACGTGTCTTTCCCGTTCTCTGTAGAATACTTACTATTTTTTTCAGACAATTTAACACATTTCTTTGTGTTTGAGTAGAATTACCTTTTCTACTCCTGTGATCTGTAAATTAGAAAACTGAAAAATAGAACTGCAGTAGAGGAAGGTTTTGTCTTTTATAGCCTGTCAAGTCATTCTTCCATTCTTTAGTAGACGAAGTCTGGCGATCACAGAGCAAGCCCTAGTGTAAAGTGTTCTCTGAAAGAGAACTGTCCAAGTGGTAATGGCTTTGAACCGAAGGAGGGTGGGTATCGATTCTCTGTTAGAAAGAACTTCTGCCCTGGGAGGGTGGTGAGGCCCTGGCACAGGTTGTTCAGAGAAGCTGTGGATGCCTTATCCCTGGAAGTGTTCAAGGCCAGGTTGGATGGGGCTCTGAGCAACATGGACAAATGGAAAGTGTCCCTGCCCATGGCAGAGGGTTGGAATCTTCTGATCCAAACCAGCCTATAATGCTACCTCCATTAGAACAAAGGGTTGTACAGTTGAGGTCAGAAATATCTTTTGTAAATTCTTGCATGTAGACTGAATTATTTCAAGCCCTGAAATGCTCAAGATGCAGGGGTCTTCTAGGTCAAGGCTTATACTGCAGTCAGGAGAAGTTGTATTGAAGGAGTCTGCAGCATTATGTGCTGTCTCCGTTTAAAAGACTTCACTTTCCAATCCTGTCTCTCTCGCTTGACCTTCACCCAGAAGAGACTGTAATAAAAACTATTTTTATAAGTGACAGAAAGGAAGCACAGGCACTGCAGCTATAACAATGTAAGATTACCTGTGGATTTATGAGTAGGGGATGTTGCTGCTTTGGTTATAGTAATGAATCTCACTTGTGCTAATAAGCAGTATTGTCTCTGCCCGGTCAATGCCGGGGCAAAGTCGTGATGCTCTCAGTCAGAGCTGGTATTGCACTGTGGCAATGAGCTCTGGTTTCTGTCTTTCACATTGCCTGAGAAAGGAATCTATCATGAAGAGAAAATGGAAGTTACAAAATGCCTATTCATAACTTTGTCTTGTTTTTTTGTTCTTGCTTTTTTTTTCCTGCTTTAAATTACTGCATCCACAAGTCATTTCAAAATTAGTTTCTCAGAAAATGAGCTCTCATCTCTCATGGTAAAGGAAAGCAATGAAGGCCTTGTTATCCAGAGAGCCAAGGAATAACAGACTGAATAAATATTCCCCCTCACACAAGGGGGCAGGGAGGGGGAAACTGGCTGCATAAAGCTCTTTTCTTGTATCTCCTTTGGTTTCATGTGAAATTTTGGCTGAGAGGGGCCCTGATACTTTCTACTTATGAAACAAAATGAGAGGAATGGAGGACTATTGGGATGAGGCAGTAATACCTCTCCTATTGGCTTTATGCTTGTGCAATGAAGGAGTACTAATAAGGAAGAAATTTGTCTAGAGAAATTAAAATAGCCTGTTGCAAGTTGAAACGACATTGTTAAAATTATGTTCTGAAATGCAATATTATTTATGTGATCTTATATGATATCCTAATTTTGTGGTTATTGCTGTAGTAATTTCAGGCAACATATACTTGCATGTTTGTAGATTTTAAAGGTACTTCGGAGCTTTTAATGGTTGACTACCTTTGTGAGATGCAATTTTGAAAGTTGGCCTATGATAGAGATATGTGACTGAAAGTTCAGGGTTTTTTTCTGATACTGCAGAAGAGAGAAAAAAACTAGTTAACAGTGCTTTAGTACTGCAGTAGTAAAAGTAGTGGAGTCATTTTTATTTTTACATAAAATCAGAGGATATCAATTTGAATGCTTTAAATAGCTGTATCTCTGTATGTAGGTTTAACAACTTTTCTATAAAACCAAATAAAAAGCCAGTACCAAAAACATTTACTCTCAGTTTTAGGCTACCTCAGGACTTCATTTGCTGAAACACGAGAATTGTATTTTAGTTAGATCTGTTGGGTATGTCCACAGAGATGTGTTCAGCAGGTTTTGCTTCATATACCTGGTTCTTTAGGTATTAATAGCATTTTCCAAAAAGATATTTAAATGTTCTTTTATGCAGAGCTTGGTGAATAATTTAATATCAATTTACCACAGTGTTGCTGTCTGTGATGGTTAGTGAGCGATGCACCAGCTGTGCACTCACTCAGGAAATGTGAAAAGTCTCTATGTGCTCTGAGAAATGAGGAATGATCTGTTTGTTTGCTATGAAAAAACACATTCATGGTAAAAGGTAATGGAAATAAACCCCCTTAACAGTTGTATTCAGATAGTTAACTACAATCAGAAAAGAACCCCAAACCAACACCTATGAAAGCCACAACAGATGAACTTAATATAAAACTAATGAGTACAGAGGAGTTCCTGACTTCCATTTCATAACTGCCTTGAGGATGATGCTTCTTCAGGGATAAGGTACATACACAGCAGTGTTCATTAATCTTTACAAAGTGTTAAGCAGGAGGAAACAAAAGAAAGGCTGAAGTGTTTTTACTGTGCCTGAAAGAGCACACTTTGTTAAATACTGAGGAAACGGCACCGAGTCCCATTGTCTGTAATAATGAAAGAGAGATTCTGCTACCTTTCTGCATACAAGACGATGAAATAGAAGTTACCTTGTTTTGTAACATCAGCTTCTAAGGGTAAAGGGTTAGCAAAAGACAAGATGCAAGGATGATTTCAAAGGATGTATTGATCTTTTATTTATTAAAAAGTGAGATATTTGCAATTCATATAAATTGCTAGTACTCTCTTTGAGATTGTAGTCATGTCTGTATGCAGGGTATGTAAAGTTGAAGGCAAATAATTTTTCCAAGGCTTTTCCCTCTTTGAATTTGTGAGTTTCTGCTGGCAGATCT
This sequence comes from Nicator chloris, assembly GCA_013400495.1. Classification (NCBI taxonomy): domain Eukaryota; kingdom Metazoa; phylum Chordata; class Aves; order Passeriformes; family Pycnonotidae; genus Nicator; species Nicator chloris. The sequence continues at coordinate 99,971 of WAAE01021274.1, forward strand.
GCCTTCCTCAGGACTAGATTTGAACAATAGCACTTAAAAAATCTACCAGTCTCCATTCAGTCCTCAGTTACCTTGGGAGTCATAGCCCTTTATAAAAGGTGAGAGCTTTGAATTGCTAAAATGTTGGGGAACTGCGAGTAGCTTAGCAGTTGAGTGCACCAATCTGCCTTAAGCTTGTTTATTCTATTTTAAATTGTAGAGGAAAAGCCTTTTGCTTATCTGGACATTCATAATTCATGAATGGGTCTGCAATGGATCAGTTGTTCAATGAAAAGAAAAGCAGTATTTGATGTGAGTCTCTCTCTCCTTTTTAATTTTTATTTCCTTATCTCTGTAAGGTATCTTGGGGTGGGAAGAAGTAATTTGCTAATGATAAATTGTCTTCATGCTAGCAACAGAAAAGCAACCATAGATTCTCTGTGTGTTACAGATAGGGAAGCTGTGATAGGAGCAAAGGGAATTCTTTCATTTGAGTGCTGGTAAGGTTTTCAGCTATGGGACTGCTGATTTCAGTACTGCACTTCAAGAAAAACCATAGGCCAGAGACAAAAGGGGAGATGCAGAAATAATGTCAAGTTTGAAAATCTGTTTTGAAAATTTAAAAGAAAAGTAGTTAACCTAGTAAAGAGGTCAAGCACCTCCAGAATGTTGGCTGGGGCAGTGATCCAAGTCTGGCCAAGGGTCCACGCACTTGCATAGATTGCAGCAATTAGTACCATGGCTGTGAAGTTTTGGTCTTGGGGCTAGGCTATGCTGTACTTTGGAAGGGCTGCTTGTGCCACTTTTGTGGCACTACTCCAAAATAATGTAGTTTGGAGTGCCTGTTTTTGACATGAATGGAATTTTCTGTCTACAGGGATAATCTATCAGACAGGAAGGTCTGGGTTATCCATCACACATGGTTTAACAAAGCAGGTAGAAAGGCGTGCGTCAAACGTCTCGATGTCTGATGTGTTTTGAGATGTGAGATGGACCAGATGATTTCTCAGGATGCTGTGTAGCTTTTCTATTATTTATAAATGCTAGATATATTTTTCAGAGTCCTTTAAGCCTATGGTTGTTCATATTTTCAGCAGTGGTGGGGTCTTGGTATAGCTGGTTTGCATTTTCTCTCATGGACTGTCTTGTATGGTTCAGATTTTCTGTCTGAAAACAATCTTTATGAGAAACTTAGTGACTGCCAGTGGTGGTTTAAAAGAAAACAGAGTAAGCCTACAGAAGGGAAGAATATGAAAAAAAAAAAATCCAGTATTTGGAGTAGTGCTTATAGATCTATTAGTGGATTTTTATATATTTCAGAGTGATTACATCAAAATCCTGGGGTTTATTTTTAATGATGCAATATTTTTATCTCTTTGCAAAAACATTCGTAGCATTCTTCTTTGCTCTTTCTTCTTTGTACTTGCCCCTTAGCTTGGCAGGCTTGGTTTTTTTGCACTAATTGGGAGAAATAGAATAAAGCGAAAAGATAACCAAAGAGGAGGTGAAGAAAGATAAGATAAAGGAGATCATGCAGTTGTGAATTAAAAAAAAAAGTAATTGCCCATCTAGTAAAAATAAAGGCACTCAGAAGAAATGTGACAAAGGGCAGAGAACAAAGACAGACATATTATCAAATAGGGGAGATGCATTCTGTAATTCTTGGTTGATTCAACACACCTTCATTCTTTTCATGTGACAGAGAAGCAATATAAGCTTTTCAATAAAAAGTGCACCTCTCATAGAGTCCCTGCACTTTTATCTAAAAAGTGGAAATGTACAGAAACCTTCCAGCCCCCTAAGGTGCATAACTGCTTTGCCTTCAGAGCACCTCTGGGGTGAAAGTGTTTGATACTCCTGGTTCTGTGGGAAACTGTGGACAGAGCTGCATTGGCCGTGCTGGTGGGGAAGGTGGATTCTGAAGATTTGCCCTGAAAATCTTCCTTGAATCTCATCTTCCCACGGTTGGGGAGATTCCAGCACTAGCTAGATTCTACCTGCATGGTCAGGAGATCTCTCCCCCTGGTTATGGGGCATTCTTTCCTCTGGGACCCAGCTGGCTGGGGATAACATGTCCTGAGGTCAAGGCTGGTGTGCTGATCTTTCTGGTTAACTCTTTAGAGGCTGTATAGAGGTGAATTTCTTTTCTGGTGCAGTCCCCCTTCTATCTGCCCTAGACAGGTTGAGTTGTGGGGTTTTTTGGGTTTTTTTTTTGGGTAGGAGAGTTAATTTTTTGTTATATTCTTCATGGATTTTGATTAAATGAGCCACTAACTATGCAAAGATCTGTTTGTCTTGCTCTCCTGAAATAATTACAATTCTTTTAGTAAGAAATTCAGTAGTTACTGTTTTGCTTTATGAGTTTTGTTTTGTTTTATAAGTTAAACCTCCTTGCAGCCTAATAATTTAGAAAGTGAAGGAACTTTAAATTCTCTTCAAACAGCTTTGGACAACCAACCAAATAAAACCCTGCCCTATCCCTTTACACAAGCAAAGTCCTCACAGTAAAGAAGCAAAATTTTATTCTTATACTGTGCCATTAATATTTAAATTTGTGAGCAATGTTTTCAGTCTGAGTAGTTTTGACACAATTACAAGGTGTAAAGAAGATACTAAAGGAAGATAAGGGCTGCCAGCTTACTCAGAGGGCAGTTCTTACAGCTCTTGTGTACACTGGTGACATCTTGCTAGGACTGCCATCTGCTCGACAGGAGAGCACAGCTCCAAGGGTGGTCTTCCAGAAAATGTCCTCCTTGGAAGCAAAACACAAAATACAGACATATTTCACCCCCATTGCTTTTATTCTGTCAGTATTACTGATGTTCTGACATGTAACTATATTGCAATTTAATAATACAGTACCCGTCATACAGGAATATACAGATTATTTTATACAGTATTACTGTTATCTCTGTTGCTTTCTTCTGCTCTTTTGTCTTGTTAATTTCTCCTCTTTTCCACACTTCTCATAACAACTGGGTAAACAAAAATTAGGTAAAATTTTACTCTTTTTTATCTCATTTTATCCCATGGTGGCCCACATCTGTTTTTTTCTTAGGCCACATCTAATAGTGGGATCTCAAATGTGCGTTGTTTCAGCGAGATATGTCTGACACTTGGTATGTGTGTTTTAAAATAAGACATCTGTTGGGAGCATACCCTGTCTCTGAAGCTGAGCTGTAAAGTGGCTCTGGCTTTTGCACACAGCTGGAAGAGCTAAGTCTCACTTTCAGCTGCTGGATCTTGATTTGAAATTAATTGTGTTCTCTTCTTTATACAAATGGATTAAAAAAAAAATAAAAGCAAAGCCCCCCCAACCAAACTAAGCTGTAATCCCTCCCCCTAAGCTGTACTGAAAGTTGGATTGAGGCAGTTCCAGGCACACACATCTTATTATAAAAGTGTTGATTCTGCTTTGATTTTTAAAGCAAACAGAAAATTTGGGAACTGTAATTTTTTTCTTCAGGAATTAATATTTTTCCTAATTTTCTCCATTGATTGATGAAATTAGTATATTTCTCTTCACACACTAGTCCATGTAACTTGTCCCCAGTTAAGAGGGCTCCTGGGCTATATTACTTACAGTAATATGTTTTTCATGGATGAAGCAGACTTTTGTTCTAACATATAAGGCTTTGAATTCCAAAGTAGTTTTGCTTTACAAGCTTATGGATGGTGAAATGCTTCTTTTTCTCAGCTAGAATGTTTCTAAATTCTCCAGTCATTTGGAAGAAAAGGGAACAGTTTCTTGGGGGGGAGCTAAAATAAGTCAAGCAGTTGAGAGATGTGATTTACTGCTCTAATGTCAGTCTTACCTGTTTCCACCTTGAAATTTTTGTCTTAATTATAGGTCTTCATAAAGCTAATAGCTTGCAACTGGTTTTACAGCAGCTTTATTTGCCCACAAGTGTATTTAAGGCTAAAATTTGACACAGCTGACACACACCCAGTTAAAACAGTATACAGAGGTTAGCTTGCCCCATTAAAGTCTTTTCTGTAATGAAGCATTTGACAGGAGCTCCAAACTGGTTGCACACACAGGTATTAGGAGGAAGTTTAGTAAAGAAGCTGAAATTAATTTACTACCTAAATTTCCTTGGAGAGGAATGAAATTTTAACCTTTCTTTAGGTGCATACAGAGTTTGCCTTCTCTCCCCAGCCACTAGCTATGTGTGTAAAGATTTATTTGAGAAAGAACTTTAAAAACACTTCTTGTTCTCTGAGAATTCCATGGCTAAATTATAGCAGTCTAAATCTTGGGGTTGTGAAATACAATTTAGTCTTGAGTGATCCTCTTTATAAAGGAGATTGTATTATTTGAATATGTACAAAATACCTGGACTTGCATTTCAAGTGCTCTGCTGTCAAAAACCAGTTATGAATGCAACACAAATGGGGAATTATGGGAAATAATTTTCTTTTGAAAAGCTTTAATAGCATTTTCCTAACTGTAGTGCCATCTGACTAAATTTTAAATATAGATTAATTGGTACAAACAGAAAGCCAAAAGCAAGAGGAAACAATCAACAAGAAGAAATGTATATCTGTGCTCTGTGCTAGTAATAAAAATAATTTTGAGTGTAACATTGCATTTTATGTGCCATCTGAACCATCTCACTGTATTTATATGCCTGTAATTTAGCCTATCTTGTATTTTCTGCATTCATTAATATGAAAAGAACCCAGTGAATGAATACCTATTATATGCAAGATCTATGGCCTGGGGACAATTTTATTTTACTCATAAATTTTAATATCCATACTCTCTTACAGTAAAAATAATGAGCCTGTAGTGGTTTTGTCCATCATTACAGAGAACTTTTTAAAAGCTGTAAAAAGGAATTGTGACCGATTGGAATTGACCCATGAATTTGAAAGTAGGCTTTTCTCTTTTTCCCCTCCCCCATTTTGTCAAATGTAAAACAGCCTTTGGCCAGTGACAGCTTATATCTGGCAACAGGAATGATTTTGCTTTTTTCCATTAAGCATATTTTCTCAATAGTTTGTTATAAAAAGGGCTGCAATATTTTTTTCCCCCTTGAGCAAAAAAAAATATGGTTTTGGTTTTGCTCTTAAATGAAATATTGGATTTTTTAACTTATCCTTGATAATGTATTCCATTAAAAATCATATTCTTAGAATCGTTAGCAATTAGAGAGATTCTTGATGGATTTTGGTGCATTTTTTTGGGCAAATCATCTTAGGCACCTTTAAAAATCTAAATCATAGTTTTCTTATGATCACTATGTGTAGAAGAAAATTATGGTCTTAAGGTGTATCCAGTCCACATCACTCCGTGTATGTAAGATTCAGTGGGAGTTCACAACCACAGGAACTCAGTAGTTCAGGCTCTGTTGAGTGTGCAGGATCACCTGCTGGTAGTCTGTGCATGTGTCCAACACCAGATGAACACAGGCAGGGAAAGCTGCCTCCCCAAGGGGGAGATGTGTGCTGGTCTGGACGACACCAATCCATGAGTTCAGTTATCAGACACGTAAAAATAGAGTTGTTTATATCAGTGCTGAAAACGTGACTCCCCAGACTTAAAACTCTTCTCATGTTCTATTTCATGTTTTTAGAAAAAACTCGGGCTCAAGCAGTAATGAACATAATGCTTAGGATGCCAATGCAAATGCTTAATTGCATGAGGCATTAATTTTTTGTGCTTGTACTTCAAACAATATATTTAACAAAGAGGGTTTGATAGTAGAAGGTAGACCAGGAAAAGTACTTTCAGACCTTTTCAAAATTAAATGTGAACTTTATTATAAATGGCATAGAATAAATCCCTACATTACAGGTTATGTAAGTTTACCTTGCAGAGGGATTATATTTAACCTGCTAAAAAAGCTCCCCTAATGATTCACAAATCTTGCTTTACTATTTTAAAACTTTCAAGATTAAAGTTGCCTTCCAACCTAAATTTTGATCTCTAGAATTGTATACGATTCTGGTTTTTTGTTGTTTTGAAGTCAAAGTATTAATTCCCTCTGCCATGTCATGAGACACCTGTCTGAGAGATGAGGATAATCCAAAAATCACATGAAGCTCTGTCATTATATCTCAAATATTTTTGTCCTTACAGTTTGGCCCTGTCTTCTTTCTTCCTAGTCTGCTTTTTAAAGTTGTTGCAATGCTTTCTGTTCAGCAGCTCTTTGAGCAACATATGAAACCCAAAGAGGAAGGGTAAAGAGACCAGAGACTGGTTCCTGCTGAGGCCATGCCCACATACACACTCGCTTCCAGGGCTTCCTCGGGCAATTATCCTTCACTGCAACAAGTCATTTGCTGAGAATATAGGATATTTACAGCCAAGCTTCCTTTTCATTCTAATTATGACCGATTTTTAATCTCACTGTGCCTGCTCTGACCTTGCTGTTACCTTTTCTGATGCCCGGATTCACAATCGCGGTGGAACTCTGTCCCACAGATGCTCCCGCCCGTTGTTCTGGCTCTTAAGTGCCAGAGGTTTCCTCCTTGTGTTTCCCAGAGCCAGGCCCCTTTCACAGTGGAAGCAGACTTGCACCAGTGGGCAGACAGGCTGCTGAGGGTCTGGGACAGGGAACACTTCACAGTGTCACACTTTAAAAGTTTGCTCCTAAGCCTTGTGCTTGTATTGCAACTCAGACACGGTTCTGACAGTGTCTCGGATTTTGATGTGTCTGCACTTTTCACCCTAATGGACACGTTCCTTCCTGGTCACCTACTGCTGCTGCCTTTTGCCACCACTCACACAACCAGCAGCTGCTGATGCTCTGCTTTGTTCATAGCTTTTGTCAAGGTCACTTTGTGTGGACAGCATTCCTGCATCTGCTCTGCCAGTGCCCCCAGCTTGGTGCTCAGACACCTCTTCTCCGTCTTGTTTCATCAACAGTTTCTTTTCTGTGGAAGGAAAATAATGATCAGAATTCTGGGATAGTAAGTGTTGGATCTAGCTCTGTAAGCATCAGTCAGGATTGAAAAAAATCCAATTATCTCTTTATGAGTGACAAGGGCCACTGGTTTAACATTTGTAATTATTAATTTTAATAACTAAGATTAGTTAATGTTATATGGGTGACATTGTGTGGTATATTTCATTAAATTGCAAAACATTCATAACTGACATGTGATCCCCAAATGATACTGTTATTCTGTTTGCACACCCTTCCCTCCCCAGACTATCTAATTTTTACTAAAATATCACCACAGTTTTCTTAATTCTCATTTCCCAATTGAAAGCAGCTCATGATTCTGATTTTACTTTGTTTTCTTCAGATGTCTATTTTTGAAAGGAATTCTAATTTGTGTCAAATTCTTGAACTTTATTACATATTGTAGTCAGTAATTTGAAGTTTGAGGTTTAAATTGCTAGTCAATTTTCTTTGATTCCTTTCATCTCTGCACTTTCACTTTTAGTAAAACTTCCCTTTTCACTGGAGATGCTTAAGTTTAAAATAAACCCCCCTCAATTACACAACAAAACTGAAAAAGATTATTGAACTCTGTCAAAACATGATCTTAAATTTGATTTTTTACTTTTTTTTTTTTGCAGGGGTAGGGGGCAGTATACTTTATACTTGCAAATAGAGTCAAACTAAAACATTAAAAATTTTGATTTCTAAAGCCTGAACTCAAACTTGTCAAAAATATTACCATCTTTATGAAACATTCTGAAAATTAAAAGAATTTATTTTTACAAACTCCATGCGTATTTGTTTCAGAAATTGATTGTTTTATGAGTAACATTAATAGTAAAAAAGGTATTAAGTTCTCAGCTGAGGTTCACAGGGATGCTTTTTAAGGTGAGTCTTTCTTCCAGTTAAGCTTCCTAACTGGCCATATAGTGGGTGCAATGATGCTTATGGGGCAGTGATTTATGCTGTTCCATCGTTGAGAGTGGAAAAAAGCCAACCCCAAACAACCCAGAAAAAAGGCAGCCGTTCTGTTGGCTGAAGGTGAACAATAATAAATGCATGTGTGTTTTGGGTTGGGGCAGTGCAGACCACTGGAGCAGTCAGTGTTGGGCAGTTCAGAGGCCACAGCAGCAGCTCTGCTCTTTGTGAATGTGCACTATATTGTCTCCAGAGCAATCTGGTATTTCTTACAACTGCTGGAGCTATTGCAAATTTTGTCTTTCATGTCCTGTGAAAAATCTCTAAACCAGGTATTACAAAAGCTGTAGATGGATGTCAATAAATGGCATTCATTGTAGGGCATCTTTGTTGAAGGTGTTTCTGTTTGCATACTACAACTCTTTAGCTCCTGGTTACAATGTTAGCTCCTGGGGAAAGTCCTGTGATAGGTGGTACTGCACAGAAGGATACAGGGGAGCTAAGCTGAAGAGGAATTCACTCAAATTTTTGTCTTAATCCTGTTCCCCATGATTAGGAGAAAGAGAATGTGGCCAGGCACTGCTGCTTTCTCTTGCCCTGCACTTTTCTGGGGGAAAAAAACAGGGACTATGGACAGCATCTGGCAGAATGATTGATGGCTGAAGAAATAATATTCTGCTGCTCACCATGTGTTCCTCCTCTCTGCCTCCTTAAGGAAAGGGAAATGCTGGACTGGATTTTGAAGTTTGTGACCAGTGGCTTGTGAGCCTTAACTTGGAGAGGGAGGACTGAACAGGCCCCCAGCTCTGTGCATTTTGGGGTAGGAGTTTGTGCTCCCTGTGGCTCAGGGGTGATGGAAGGACTGCCATGCACGTCCCAGCCTTGGGATAATTCCCTGGCAGGCCCTGGGACTTGCTCACTTCCATAGTTTGCAGATCTTCATTTTGATGCAGTGGTTTTTGTGGTTTGCTAATTTGTAGCCAAGTACAGGAAAGTGATGGTGGGCAGAAAAGGACTTCTAATGAGATTACAAATAGTCTTGGGCATAAATTTGATTATTGATTTTTGGAAAAGCATTAAAAGATTTTCTGTTTTAAATAGCCATTTGATTTCCAGAAGAAAGTTCAATAGGTCAAATGCTCAGTAACAGAAAAACTTCTTGTAACATTTATAACACACTGATCTTTCTCTTTTCTGCCGTTGGCTACAGACACAGTTGAGTGATCATTGTGCTCTTTCGAGAAAATTTAAATGTTACATTTGAATTATGTTTCATAACCTTCAATGCAAAACTGCAATGAAAGGCAATGTTTTTATATGCTGAGTATTTTTCCCTAATGACTACTTTTACAGAGAAGTTGGCTTCTTTCTGACAAGGGTGTGCCATGCTGCTGCTGCACTCATGCTTTTGGAATGGAGATTTTATGTTAAATTAACAAAAGCAGTAGGAGTTGACAATTTATTTGCAGTAGGGCTAGGGTTTCTCTCTTGGCATTGTCATTTTGCCCCAGCTAGTGTCACGCATCCTTCAAGAATATTTGTTCTTCTCTGACTTCCCCCCCTAAGGGCAATTTTGCCAGTGAAGTTATTGAAATTCTAGATGATATTTCAGGTACATTTCTATCTATAAACTGTACAAAAGATACAGGTTGTCAGATTCCTCTTGTGAACTGTTGTAGTGGTTTTATTCTTTTATCTTTGAGTGTAAAAAAAGTTTGTTTCCCCTCTTCATTTTATTATGCTGCTGGCAGACACGCCAACATGCATTTTAAACAGCCCTTTAAGGTCAGGAAGAATACTCCAGTACACCCAAAGTGGATCAATATGAGCTTTTAGTGGCTGTATACAAACCAGATGTTTGGAAGTTACAGCTCTCACTTCTCCTCAGGCTCTAACAGTGTGTAGTAAATTAGGTTTTTGTCCTTCAGGTTAATATGAGCTATGCTCACACAAAATAGGTAAAAGAATATTAGAAAGGTCCAAATTAGCAGAGCTGTTTTTCTGCTGCAGGTTTAGTGCTATTTGAAGCTTCCAAAGAGCATTATTAAAAGCACCTTAGAATTGCTCTCAGGCAGTAAAGTAACCTTCCACTGTAAACATTTTTGTAACTGAACCTGCGCAGGTACAAAGACTTTTAATGACAGTGTACAAGACCTTTTCATTGATTTAAATACTTCTGCTTTATGCAGCCTGAATCATACACCTGCCCTAGTCCTTTACAACGGCTGTAATAAAAATCTCTCATATAGTATATTTTTAATGGTTTGTTTTTACTTTCTCCCTTCTTTAAAATTTTCATGTACTTTTTTTATAGGGTCTCCTTTCCCTGGCTTCTGGTATTTTAGTACACTTTTCATAAGGTAGTCATAAGACTATTTATTTTCCTGGGTCTTCAATAAAAACAAGCAGTGGAAGATTGGTCTCCTTTAGATTAATTCCATCCTTTTTAAGTTCCTCAGCCCTGGAAATTAACTCAGAGTTCAGAATGCTTTTTTTTTTCCCCCCTCTCTCTCTCTAATGCACAGTTTTCAAATATTTTAAAATGTGCTATTCCAGTGTCAAGCTCAAAATATCATCTTCCAAATTTTGGGGGAAAGGAGAAGGATGATAACTCATTTATCCATCCTCCAGGGGATATTAAACACCTTGCTGATTACTGATGAGGGAGATCTCAACCCAGATCACTTTGTCAGATGAGTTTCCAAGTAGCTACAATCTGGAATTGGAAGGTTGGTCCTGTCAACATCACAGATGTACCTGACCAGCTTTGTAAGTTAATTCATTCCCATTGAAAGCAAAGGCTGAAGTGCCTGTTTCATGCTGCCTCTGGAAGACTGCAATCATGATTTTTCTGGCTGCAAAGTAATTCTCTCCCTCCCTTCTCATAGTTTAATGTAGCAGAATAAACATTTAAGAGAGTGATTTCTGAGCCTTCTCCAGTGATTAAAGCATTTTATTGATAAGTTGATATCAAGGCACACAAGGTCTATGAAATTATGGAGTATGTCAACAGCATAAGCTGATTATATTGTAATGGAAAAACCCCAACCAGAGCCCTGCAGTGCGAGCTGTGAGGAGCTGAGGGTTTCTCTGAATAAAATGGGTTACTACCAGGGAGTTAAAGGCCAAATTCACCCACACAAGAAGATATAAGGATGCATAGTAAGGGTGACCTGAATCTTTGCACCTTCAGATTTAGAGGAAAGGGATAACAGGGTGCAGTAAGGGGCCTGGAGGAAACATTCCATTACCTGCAGGAAATCCCTTGGATTGGTGCTGGTGCATTGAAAGACTGAACTGGGATGTTCCTGCAGTGTATCAAAGGCTTCTCTTCTGCCCATGTATCCCACTTGTGCCAGGGTAAATGTTTATACAAAGCGAGATAAACGTGCACCTGATTGACTGGGTGTAATTGAAATGGATCTGAAATGATTTGCATATGAAAATTAACAACGTAGAATTATAATTTCCTTTTTTTTTTATTGTTTAACTCATTTCTTGAGATCAGTTATCTGTCAGTTTCCAAAACAAAAAGCAAAGAACAAACTTGCAGCATTTTCCCTTGTGGCTCTGCAGGTCCCTGTGCTGGTGCTCAGGGTGAGTGAGAAGCCACGGGCTTTGTACGGAGCTGGGTGGTCACATCTCTCCACTGTTCTGAACTTTACTCAAACACAAGTAATTGGTTGCAAAGGCATTATTGTTTCTTGCACAAGTTGCTCTAATTTGAACCAATTAAAATATAATTACACTATTTTATGCTTAATTAGACTCTGAAGTAGCTTCTTCAGGGTAAAGTTATTCCCCTGGCTCTGCATTTTGAGACCTCTGTTGTCTCCAATGGAAGACTCAGGTTAGGGAAGAGGGCCTCTAAACTCAAGAAGTGCTGATACTTTTAAGTTCAGTAAATTACTCTTCAGTAACTTTGCTATTCCGTAGTTCATTTCTTCCAGAACATTGGAACAAGAACCATATGGTGGCGATTCACTGCACTTGCATTTTTCAGGTTGCTCTATTATTTCCTTCATAAAGTGTTCAATCTCTCTTAAGTCCACTCTGTGAATTCCTATAAGAAATGTCCTTGGAATAGAAATTTCCTCATTATCCCTTATGAAAAAGGCTTGTGCCAAAAAATAATTTAATTTCACTTCTGTCTTGTCATTATTTTTAATTCCTTACATATCCCTTATCCAAAAAGGGCTTGGAATTGCTCACATATTCACCTTGGTATTAAAGCACTTAGATATTTCCATGCATACAGAAACTCAAACCCATAATATGATGCTGACTTTTCAAATATTTGAAAATAGTTAGTGATAATAGTTGTGAGCTAACCATGCTCTCTTGTATTTTGAAAGGTAGTTTTTTTCTGCATAAAGAATTTAGAAAAAGAAAATAATTGAAAAAGAACCTTGAGTAGTAAAAATGAGGGGAAAGGAACAAAATACAATGAAATATTGAAGTTTAAGCAGTTTTTATTCTTATTCCAGTGGAATTACATTTGCAATTCATTTGTTCCAGTACCATCAGTCACACAGGATTTGTGTGGCTTTGATGTTAGGTACAGATGTAACCTGTGAAATCATTTACTAGTAAGATAGTTTTCTTTAATGTTTACTCATAAAAATGGCAAACTTCATCTTCATGTTAGTAATTTACTTACAAAAGGCATACTAAGATTATCCATATATACAAAGACTCCAGTGTGCTTTATTAAGTGGAAGATTTTGAATTTCTATTTTTTTCATGTCAGGTAAAACCAGACATTTGATGTACTTTGGACTTGTGTAAGCGATCACGTGTATAAAGAAAAAGAATTCTACTGTTATATCCTAATGAATAATGAATAGATATTTATTATAATTTTCAGTGTCTATTGCTCCTGTTGTAGTACTTTCGTGGGGAAGAAACCCAAGAGTGAGTAAAACAATTCCTGGTGGCACATTAATATTAAACAGCCTTGCTGTCAGTGTTGTGGCAAGCTGAGAAAGGGGTTGTAAATCTGAGATTGTTATGTAATGTTTCTCTCAGCTAATATCTCACCTCTCTATCCATCTCTTTAAGGTGCAGGGCAAATGCCTGGTTGTATTTTTCAGTTTGTGTTGTTTAGGAGTCACACTTACAGCAATGAAGAGTACTCCAGCTTTAGGGCTAGGATTTGCTGGTTTTCCCCTGAAATTACACATAGAATAAACCAGACAACAACCTAAATTTTATGCTTCAAAGTATAAGCAGTTGTTATTTATTACCAAAAAAAACCCAAAAAAACCCAACAAGACTGTGACTACTTTAGGACTGCAGTGAATTTTATATTCTTCTTAGGCAAAGATCTGTTCTAGTAGATTGTTCTTGATGTTTAGAAAGGGGGGCAGAAACCTTCACTATCCAATGATCAATGCATATATCAAGTATTAGTATTAAACTGGAATACTTGAACTTCTGAAGAGCTCACATCTTGTAAAGGACAAAGGTTTGCTCTTTCTCATTGGCTGTGATGTATCAGTGGCAAAATTAATTACTATCCTTTTGATTAACTGAATTGGAGATTTAAATGTAAGGACACTCACTTGAATAGGGGCCTGAGGTTCACCCAGATGGGCTGACACATAAAGTAGTAATTAATTACACCAATTCAGGACTTTGCATGGTCTAATTCCATCTGCTGTACATTATTTAGTGTTACAAATCTCAGTTTCTTGACAGAATAATGTTTTCTGAATCAGGTTTTCTCTGCCAACTACTGCAATGTGTAATTCCACCTGTTTGGGGTCTATTCTTCAGGGTTTATATCCTCTGCAGGTCGTAGAGAGATGCTGCAATACTGCAGCAAAAATCCATGCAAGTCCTTCTGACTTTATGGTGTACAGGTGCTGATGGCAACTAATGGCACCCAACTATTTATACACTCAGCTATTGTATTTTCTAATTCACTGATTTTAGTAGCAGAGAAAATTGATCTTGCTGGCTGCCTGGAGATTTGGAGTCTTGAAATTTGCTCACCTGTGTTACAATTCTGGACTTAATCAGCAGTGCTAGATATTAAAACAAAGACTTTTAACCTACTGTACTGTACTAAGCTTTTATCCCAATGGAATGATTCTGCTTCTAAATACTCAAATGATGTCTATGAAAAGTTGATATTGCATTAGATTTTCTTCCCTTTCTTTCTGTTAAAAGTCTAAAAACTACTATCATTATACATAACATCCCAGTATGGCATTAATTCCACATGTAAGATATGAGAATGTTATTTTTATATCCCTTCAAGAATCCTGAACTATTTTTATTCATTGTGAAAATTATCTGCTCAGGTTGACTCTCTACATTTTTCTTTGATTCTTCAAACTACACATGGATTTTCCTCAAATGTAATTATACTCATTTCTTCATAGCTTTCTGACACACTAGTCTTCTACTTAATCTTATTAGTGAAGTCCTAATTCTGCCTTTGACAAAGGCACTGCCACCTGCATTTTTATGTCAACTAGTATTCTATGACCTTTCATCTGAGATTTGTGATTCCAGAAATAGAAAAATTATTTTAAGGTACTTGTGGAAGTGAATTAAACACTCTGCAGTGTTTTAGTTGGGAAATATAGTTATGAAGTAAAATTAAGCAAAGCAACTATTTTTTTATTTTAAACATAATCCAATCAAAACATTTCTAAAAATTCCAATGAATATCTGTCTCCTGTACTGGAAAGAAACAGGGAATATTGTTACCCACTATATTAGAGAGCCAAAACAGAAAATACAAAGCTACCATCAGGAAACCTGGTGAGTTTTCACCCCTGCACATCATAATATTGGTTAGAGCCTTGTTTAGCATGAGGCTGAGCTAAGGCAAAGTCTTTGTTAGTTTTGCTATTGTAAAAACACTAAATAAACAAGCACCCTTCCAAGAAATATAAGAGATACTTTTGTGTAAATCAAAACTAATCAAACATTCATGACTGGTTTTTATGTGTAGCTGCAAGTCTGTAAATGGAAAAGAACAAAGGAGACCTTAAGTTGTTGGCACCTTTCTCTGCTTCCCTCCTTTCTAGATTTCACCATTCACGTATCTCAGGGATGTTTAGCAATCTATTTCTAATCCCCTCTGATGAGAACAAATTGTATGTAACACTTTTCACCTGTTATTTTCTTGAACAGATGCTTTATCTGCAGTGCATGCATAGATTTGATTTGATTTGCAGAAAGCTCTGCATTTTGCTGTACAGTGTGAGTACTTTGTCCTTCAGGGATATGTGTGTGCACTAATAAGTAAATAGCTTGCAACAAAAACGTAGCATAGAATTATTTCAGTAAATGTCACCGTATTAAAATGAATGAGGAGTAGTCAGATAAATGGGTAATGGAGAAGGAGAAGCATTTCTGAAAGCCTGGAGGGAGTATTTGTACACCAGAGAGAGTCACCACTACAAGGTTTGTGGCTAGCATTTGGCTATTCTAAATTTTTGTATCATACTTTGAAACTTTTACACTCCAAGAAATTATGTAAGCTGGTGTTTTCAAACCAGAGTCTGTGGTTTGCATTCTGCATATTTCCCAGTGTTGTGAGGGCGTTTGTAGATAGTGTAGCTCAGATACTCCAAGAGTTAGGAACTCACAGGGTTGAACTTTTATGCAGAGTTGTTGTTAACCAGCTCTGGGTGTGGGTAGCACAAGAAGATGGGGCAGATCCTTGGGGCTGTGATTTGCATTGCATCGCTGTGTAGTGGCGTTGTGAGGATCTCCATCTCCCCTTCCACTGCTCTGGTTTCCCATCACTGGGGAAAGATGGACTGGCCAGCAAGTAGCAGTGTGTCATAAAAATTTGGGGTCTCCTTTGTTCTCTCTCTTGTGTCATAGCCAAGCAAATATGGAACAGCAAACGCTGAGGCTGCTTCTGTGGTATGCAGTTTGAAATTGAACTAGTTTTAAGCTCCCAAATGGAACATTTACTTTTTGGGATGATTCTGTATTGGCTTTGTTTTCCACAGAATATTAAGCCAATGTTCACACCATGGTTTAAAAAAAAAAAAAAATTCCTTCCTGAAGAATCCACAAATCTCCATTGCATTTCTTATCTTCATCATGCAGTCAGGAAAATTCATAGTAGTGAGACTACCTAGGACCAGGTACTCGTAATTTCTCTGATCCACATGAATCAGAATTACTCAAACTCAGTAATTACTGGTAAATCCTTACACACACTTTCCCTCCTCATCCAAGTAAAATTAAAACTTTTGCTCTTGCCATTGTGTGTGTTCCACTATGCCTATGCCATCATTAAGCCTTGAGTGAACATGACTTTTCCCTTGGATTGGAGAGAGCATATTCCAAACTACCGTTGAGTGTTTCTTGTAAGACTGATTTTAGCCTGCCAGCTACAGTTGAGAGCAGCAGTAAGGCCTGTGAGAGAGAGAAGTTTTCCCAAAACACTGGTCTGAGAAACTGGTGTAGTAGTTACCATGTTTGTCTAATACACAAAAGGTCCTTATTCAAGACCAGAGAAAACACCAAAGCAAAAGATTGTTAAAATCCTTTCACACAGTTTCCCAGACCAATGTTTTGGGAAAACTTCTCTCTCTCACAGGCCTTACTGCTTCTCTCAACAGCAGCTGGCAGGTTAAAATCAGTCTTACAGTTTCTGGCCTTGTCAATGCATCAAAATTATAATTCAGGGTCTTGCATTTTTTTCAAATATGTAGAAGAAAGGGATTCATCACAAAAACTCATGGGGGAAGCACAAATGAGAACAGTGAGATACTTGCTTCTTGGGTGCCACCCAAAAAAAGTAACACTGTAAGAAATTTAGGTTGGGATTCTGCATACAAAGCAAGCATTCAGACTTTATTGGGTAAGCTCTTCATTGGAAGTTGAAGCACTTTTGATAGTTTTGGAGTGGTGGTAGATTCCGGGCTAGCTGAGTTACAAAGGTCACAAAGGGGCCAGAAGTGTTTGGAAAAATGCAGCTCATATCAGTTTTTGTTTTCACGATCTTCTTGAGATCTTTAATATTATTGATCACTGATCTGTAAAAAATATTTCAGCTCGCCCTGGGACACATTACAATACAGACATAACCAGTGGGATCTACAAACTCTTTGAAGCATCTCTGCCAGAAATGTATGGAATGTTAAATGACATTAAGTCACAATAGGACGCAAATTAGGTTTCTCCTCTCTAGTGGTTTACAAGGCTTTCATCATTTGCGAATTATGAAAATTAAATTTCACTCAGGGTCACATAAACTGCATATTAATCTATTAGCAACAAGCACAATGTCAAGGGCAATGTGCAACTGAAACAATTTTTTGTTTTATTAGAAATTCATGCTTAGGAGTTATACATTATTTCAGTCAATCAGGACTTCTGAGTGCAAGTCCCTTTCTTTGATGGCTGCTTAGGTAATATTTCTTTGAGTGAAATATCTGCTAAAGTACAAAAATGATCTTGAATGAACTACATATGTAGGTCTAACAATCAAGTAAAATCAAGGCTTTTAGGTTCTCAGTGTCCCAAACAGGAGCATTTATTTAGTAGTAGGAGGAATGGTTCCTAGAGATTTAAGCACATTAATTAGTATTTCAGTGACATGCAGTGCTGGTAGAATTTTTTTGCTGAAATCACAGGTGTATGGTCTTGGGAAACCCAGAGACTCATGAGCATGTGGAACGCATTTGAGACTCGTCACCTTAAGCATCCACAACTGAAATGAAGCTCTTCATTCTTCAGGCATCTTCTGTGGTGCTAGGGAGAGGGATGTTGGGACAAACTGGACAGCATCAGCGCCCCTTCCAATAGCTGATATTTAGAGCACAACAGTCAGCAACAAAAAAGGCAGTGTGAGAAATAGGGTGCTGGAACCTCATTCTGTTGTCTCTTTCACGTGCAGCAGCACAGTTTGTGACAGCAGAGTTGCTACCTAAGGTATTCTTATTTCTTTTGAGCAACAATTTATATATAATCATTGAAATAAAATGGAATTTAAAATCTATTTTGAATATTTTTATTTGATCAAATTTGCATATATATGTATCGTGCTATTTTCAGTGCACATTTTCTGAGTTGCAATACAGATTTGTTCTAAGTTTTTTACTTAAATTTTTTTATGCAAGTCTCTTCATGCCAAACACTGCTCCTGTTGAAGGCTGACATCACTTTTTACCTCCAGGCATTTTCTATGCTGATGTAATATTGTTGGAATGGTGTGCATCTGCCTAAGTGAACATTGAGGCAGCAGTGTTTAATAATAAAACAGTGTATAGATCAAGGGAAAGCCACCTAAAGAGCAATAAGACAGGACAAATTGCCTAAACCAAGGCTCATAATTTACCTGTTGTTGTAAAAGAGGTTAAGGCATCAGTCAAATTTATTTTAATCAAAGGCAAAAATCAGTACTACATTGGAGTATTCCAAACAACTGTTTTGGGGCTGCTGCTTGATTTTCTTTGCACTCTGGAAAGCCACTTAGTGCTCTGGAACCTGAGAAACCTCAGTAAGGATATATCTGGAGAAGAACTTCTCAGACACAAATATATGGAGTTTTTATAGTCAGACTCAAAGAAACCAGTATTTTATTAATGTGATCTGTATCTGTGGGTAGCTATGGGAGAATTATCTCATGTCTTATCTGAAGGTTCTCTGTTTATACAATGAACTATTTATAAAACACTGAATACTGACAAAAAGGATATGACAACTGGTGATGATATTCTCTTGTGCTACATAATCTCTGTCATGCTGACAAAATGTCATGTACCTCTCTAAATGTTGTATTTAGACTTCTAGGACATACGAGCCTTCCTTTTTGATGTGCTTTGGTTTGTTGGGAGATTTTTTTGCTTTTTTTTTTGTTTGGTTGTATTGGGTTTTTTTCCCCTCATAATTTGAGGAAAGCATAAAGCGTGAGTGGATAAAAAATTACAATGGATTCTCTGTCACTTCTGAAAAGTTTTTCTTCTATGGATTCCATCTTGGCTAAATTAGCTCCCACTTGATTAGGTTTGACACAGGAATTAGCACATAGAACCTCTTTGATATTGGTCACAGAAATCAATGCAGAAAACTGCAATAGATCAGATGGTAAAAATCTGTGATTCAAGCGCTGCAAGATATGCACTCATGAAAATGTACAAGTCTTTTCAGACGAAGTCTAAGAAATACTCTTATCACCTAATGCTTATTTTACTATCAGGACAGAATTAGTGAGTGCATGAGGACGGAGGCTGGGAGTGAATCAAGGCTTTCTTTGAATTTATAGCGTTTGAAGGATTTGAAAGAGTTAATTTTAGGAGATATTTCTCCAAACTTGAAAGGTATACGTGTCTGAGAAATCTCAGTGAAAGTGAAACTACCTTGAGGCCACATCAGTGCATGGGCAGTAAACACATCCACGAGTTGGAGAGAATTGGGCTGTGGCCCTGGGCCAAGGGATGTGGCACTAAGCAGCCTTTCCTCCTGAACTTGGGGATTTCCATGCAAGCACAGCCCCTTATTGGCCTTGTCTCAGAGCCCTGGGATGGAGCTTTGTGCTGCCCAAGACCCACAGTCCGCCCACTTCTCTTCTTCAAGAAGGTGCTGCCCTCTGCCTTTGGGAAGGAGTAGCTTGTCTTCACTCCAAAAAACAAAGGTGTAAATTTTCTTTCTTTTGCCCTTTGTAAAGGAGAAAATCAGATCAGTAACTATAGAAACAGACAGGCTGGTCTGACTAAAAGTGGAAATAAAATACAGTAATATGAATCAATAAATCAGATACTCTAATTATGGATAACATATACTAGAAACTAACCTGAAATTTTAGTACTCTGAAAGCTTATCTGGAAAATATCCTTTCTGTGTGGGGTGCTTCATCTCCATAATGAATATCAATTGTTTGACATTTGACATTGGTACAGCATTTTACTGCTGTAATCATCAACTGTTGGATCAATAAAGAGCATTGAACAGGTTCTGAAAAGAGAGCAGCACCTCTGTTAATATCCCTGAATTGACTCAATAGTCTACTTAAAGTTAACACAAAGAAAACACCAGGGGATGGAAAAAAATCAGTATGATTTCTTTAAAGCAAGTTGATACGGTTCATAAAACCATCAGGAAGGACATCACTGAATGCAGGTGGTCTCACCTGAGATGAGAAAGTATCTCAGTTTTTGTTTGTGCACTTGCAGCAAGTCCAGAGGAAATTTTTTTTCTGGCTGAAGTTACTTCAAGAGAAACTGCCTTTTCTCAATTTTGTGATGCTTTGGGAGGACTCTCTTTTTTCCTGATCTCCACATAGTTTCATAGCAGAAGAATATCTGATAAGTAAATTTTTTTAAAATTAAATTTGGCCTGAGTCCAAATGTTGAGTGCTGAGTCTAGCAGTGGCACTTAGCAGGGCACATTTCAGAGCTATTTTCTGCCCCCCAGTTCACAATCTGGCATGGTGGCTGAAATATTTGACACTGATGTCTGACTATTTTCTTGTGGTATGGCAGACATTTATTTTAAGCTTTTATGAATGATCTGTTGCTAATTATCTACACACTGAAAGTACAGTCTGGCTCTAAAGAGGCAGATTGACCATTTCAACAGGCTGTGTTCACAAGACACCTTGAAGCTGGAGGAGGCAGCTATTAAATTATGTAACAGACAGCTTGAAAACTGCCAGCAGATGAAATGTCAACAACCAAAGAGGTTGCACATCCCTGGCAAGGGTCAGTTTTTGGTGTGGTTTAGAGGCCCATGGAGAGCAAAGGTTTCCAGATTCAGATCCTCATCTGCAAATGCAGTGTGAGGGCAGAGGGTTGCAGAACTGCCAGCAGTGTCTCTGAGCCTTGTGGTTAGATTTAGAAAGACAAAGAGACATCTAACAGATTCAGTTCCGAGAGAAGTTATAAATGGTTCTGGTTGAGTCCCCTTTCCTATGTCTGGTTGGCATATCTGTAAATAAAAAAGGTTATTTCAGTCTAGCCTCAGTTCAAGTTGGTTTCAATGCAACTGCTGAGATGGGAAATCCATCCTTGCTGTTGGTGCTTCTGCTTGGCTCAGGGACTGCCAGTAGCTGCCTTCCCTGAGCTCTGCAGACAGCTCTGGGAATTTCTCTTGCAGGTGTACAGGTGGAGGAAATATATTCCAGTGGTCAGTGTTGACAAAGCTGCCAATTATCATGGCTTCAGGAGCTCAGGAGTATGCCTTGTCATGGTGATCAAGAGGGGAATTATGAAATCTTTGGAATTCGTTTAATTTTAAAAAAATGTAAAAGTCTGGTAAAAAGAGCAGATGTTGAAGTCTATATATCCTTAAAAAATAAACAGCCAAGCCCCTGATTTTCTTCCTGAAATAGTGATTTAAACTCAAGTAAACTCACACTGAACTGAGAGTAAAGGCAGAGTAGTAGTTGTGCATGTGTTTGGATCTATGCTTAATTTCCAGATGTACAACTGAGCTTTTGCTTTGATTTTCAGGCTATTATTTAGAGATGCTTCTGATAGCCTGGGGTGTTTTGCAGATGTGACTTGACATTAGTTCCTTGGCACACATCCATGCCTTTGAAACCAGTTAAAAGACAACATAAATGGGTGGGATAGTCCTAAAACCATATTGTGCTGATAAAACCTCCCATAAAGCTACATGGCATTTTACCTTGGAAAGCAGAAAATTCAAGTAGAAGTGAAATCAGGTGTAGCTGGATTCAGGTTAACATTATTGTAGGCTGCTGTTACCCTTTCCAGGGTGTGGAGCCAGGAGATTTCAGGATGCTGGATCAAAAGTGGTTCATTAGCTGCAAGATCCAAATTTTACAAGTGGAAAATGGGAGTAATATTAGATCTGGCAGCTAAACTAAATCATTTAGGTTCTAGGTTATCAGCTCCAGTGCTTTTATTAAGATTGATAACACGGGAGCTCTGCACAACTCTGTTCAGTGGAGACTGGAAAAAGCCTGAAATCATTAGGGTGGCCATAAATAACAGACTAGAACTGTCTGTGGTCAATTGTTTGTACAGACAGCTTCAATAGCTCTTCAAATCCAGCACTGAGTCTGCTGGGGTGACGATTGTGTTCATTAGCAGCACGTGATCTTCTGGTTCTACAGCAGGAGTGGGATGTGACTAATGGCAAAGACAAACCCATCTTTTCTCTCAGTAAGAGATCCTCTCGATCTGTGGCTTTTCAGTTCTCTTTAAAAAGCACAGAAGTGGGCTGGGGGAAGTTGCAATAGATGTCATTACTGTGACTTGGAAGCTTGGGTTGCTGCAGTCCTTTCTGGTTGCTGTAACTCAGAGACAAATGTCTGTGGTTTGTTGTTTGGGGTCTTTCCCCCTCTGATATGTGGAGGGGAAGAATGGGGGGGAGGCAGAAGGGAGAAATATTTAAAAAGTGGCAGAACATTTCAGTTGAATGTTTTTCAACTGAACCTTATTTTATATTCAAGGTGAAAAGGTTTGTTTGTAGGTAGAGACTATGATTTGAGAAATTTTGTTTTGATTGGACCAAAATGAATTCCCACTCTCCAGTATTTTCCACTTTGGACCTTTATCTAGAAAAAAAATCTTCATAAAATTATATAGGGCCTGACTACTGTCTCAGAATTTAATTCTAACTAATACTGGCAAATTTGATAGATGGGACCAGATTTATGTGTTTATTGAGGCAAGCTTGACTGTAAATTCCTAGTGGCTAAAGAATAAAACCATCTGACACAGCAAACATCTGACATCTGGTACATTGTTAAAGCTACAAAATTGTTTCTATGGATCCAGCTTAGTAATGAATATAGTTTAATGATCCATAGAATACTGCATTGTATAATATTAAAATGCATCTGTTTACATTTTATTTTACTGTGTTACATAATAATATTTCAATTTGCTCTGTTGGAGTACGTAACTGTTTTCAT
This sequence comes from Nicator chloris, assembly GCA_013400495.1. Taxonomy (NCBI): domain Eukaryota; kingdom Metazoa; phylum Chordata; class Aves; order Passeriformes; family Pycnonotidae; genus Nicator; species Nicator chloris. The sequence continues at coordinate 122,627 of WAAE01021274.1, forward strand.
GAAAGTAAATAAACAGTTTAAGAAGAAAGGACAAGAAATTCCTTACTCTACTGAAATCCATATGCAGTGTAAACAATGGAAAAATTTGCCTCTGCCAAAATTCTTCTACCAAACATTAACCAGACTTTTTTCTAGAGTGTGAAATATAAAAGAATACAAGTCCAAGGCACGAGCTGTTCTAAGCCTTCTGTGTTCTGTGGGAAAAAATGATTTTAAATATGAAATGTGGAAATTACTGCAGTCTTTTTTTTTTTTAACAATTGGATCTTGTCAGGCAGTATTTCATTAGTGGGGTACTATTACACAGCTTGTTCACATGGAAGCAAGAAAATGCTGAGTTTTAAAATATGCTAAAAACTCACCAGTGCCTCATCAGTGTAACTAATGAGAAGCAGGTGATGAAAAAGTCTAGAAATATTCACTAAATAGATGGTGTAAGTCTACTACTTTGATATATATCTTTTGTTGTATGTATTGATAAAACCATCACCAGAGCTCCAAGTTTTGATGTCTCAGTTTGGTTTGGTTGAATAGCGAAAAGCAACAAAATGAAAAACCTGAAGAAAGCAGTGAAACTTGTTACCTGCTTATGTGTGTTGTGAATGTACATATTTGACATAGTGTTAAGTCCCCAAATAATGCCTAGAACATAGCACTAATAAATCCTATAACTGGCAGTTGCAGTCAAATGTGCAAGCATTATTCAACTGGATTTCAGTCTAACTTTGTTTTTGGTACTTTAAATTATTTCTAGTTTCTACTCGGAGACCAACATATAGTATAGGTGCATTTTTCAAGAGCTCTATGACTTTACTAATCCCAGGATGAGATGTAAATAATCTCGGAGACAGCTTTTATTATGATTTCAATTTTTACATCAATTTTAGAAGGAGATTTTCTTTTTCCATTGTCACATGTCCCCTTGGAATACTCTTGCCTCTAGAAAATATTTTCAGTTAGAATTTACTGGTTGCTGACTGAAATTTTTTACCTATAAAATCTATAATCTGATTGTGTTATTTTTCATGAGAACATAAAATCTTTATAGGCTCAGATCTAAGTACAAAGTGGTTTGAAGTGTGTATCTAGGGGAAGGCACAGGAACAAAATACATCTGTAATAATACTTTACTGTAATACCCATTCAGTAAACAATTTATTGCTGAGAGATGCCCTGAGCCAAAAGTGACCTCTAGGTTTAGTATTGTTTCACAATTTTTCACTCATGAACATGTCAGTCTCTTCCTTTACCATCTCTGTCTGGAGCAAGGAGCTCCACAGCTTATCCATGGGGTCTGCGAAGAGCCATTTTTTGCAGTGTAGTTTAAAACTCCAGATTGCAAGCATAAAAAGATGCTTCCAGTCCAGCTCTCTGGTCTGTAGTTCAGGCACCACATGATGTTTTTGCATTAAAATACCCTTGACTTAACTTCTTTTAAGTGAATTTGAACAACTCCTTTCCTTAATCAAAGTTTGGGAATTCTACTTGACTGTGCTTTCAATTCAATATTTACAAGCAAGATTTGTGATCCTGAAATTAACAATCTCATCTGAACCATTTTGTCTTTTTACTGCCTTGGTGTTCAATTACACTGTGATCTGATCCATTTGCTCTGAAAGTGCCAGCTGCTGGGGAGCTCTGATGCTTCTGGGATTCCCTGCTGTGACAGTGAGGTCTGACTCCCACCCCTGGCAGCTGAAGCATCTGGAGTGCTAAGCAGTAAGCACAGCATCCAATTCCTCCCATCCCTTGTTGTAAAGCAAACAGAGAATACTCCCCATAGAACGGTTCTTTTGCATTCCACCAAGCTGAAGCAGTGCTGAGAACACGCTCCATGGTGCCATTTGCAAATAGAGTCAGTAAACATAAAATATTAACACAAGCAATAACGTACTCCAGGCACAAACAGTCGTTATGTCCGTGTTGGGTTTCAAGGCGATGATATCACCTTCACACTGCAGCTTGCTGTGCTTTCAGAGAGCTGCCACAAAGGGAAACCAGCCAAATATGGCCATTTTTAATGATGAGACTCACAAAGGATAGTACAGCCCTTGAAGAAGGATTGCTCCATGTGCAAATTGGGAGCTCTGCTCTGGGAATTCCACTGCAGGAAATTATTGCATAAATTATCTGAAATCATGAGACTTGAGATGATATTTTTTTAAGAGAAGCTGTGGCAAGAAGCGACTTACATGGGCATATGTTTATATTTATATGTACATATTTTATGTTTATATAAGTGTTTTATACATTTATATTTATATATGTTTATTTATAGATATGCATGTATTTGTCTTTTTAGTTCTGGGTCATTTGTTTGTAAAGGATTCAGTTCTCTAGCACGATCAGAAGTACATGAGATTCCCCTAAATTAGAAAAGGAACTTCTCTCATCCTGTTGTCACTGCAGTATTTGTAATTATTTTTTGCTGGTACTCTTTGATACTCAGCCTACACACTCTAGTTTATAACTTTAATCTATTTTTGGTTCAGTAGCACAATTTAAGCCTTCAATATTGACTTTAGACAATGCATATTTTTATCAGCTTCTCACACCTCCTTCTTCCCAGTGGTGCATGTCAGAGGTCAGAATCTTGACAGTACACCACAGAGCTGTGAGGTCTGCATTAGCTCTTGCTCATGGTATTGTATTCAGTATAGGCTCATCCCTTCTGAAAGTGTTTGGTTCTTGCATGTGAATTGCAGCTCTTTGGATCTGCTCAGTTGTTTGGGGGCTGGGAGTACCTGTACTACATAGAGCTTTGTGATGCAGAATTCTCAGACCTCTCCTGTGCTCTGATTGTTCCTTTTAAACTTTGAGGACTTATATTCTTCTCTCCTTTGTCTCAATGCCTTTATTATTACGTATGAACCTTGGGCCAGGCCATGTTCTGTCAAGCACTAAGGACAACATCAGAATGAGCTGAGATTTTGGGGGTTGTCTGGGTGCCAACTTCTGGGCATGACTTCCACCCCAAGGAAATGTAGAGGTGGCAGGAATGGGATTAAGTTAAATTGCTCTTTTCCTCAATAAGTACTGATTAAAGGAAGAACAAAACTCTGAATTTATACCAGTAGTGAAGATGTGGCCAATGGGATTTGTAAAAAATAGTTTTAAAATTTCCTACTTGTTGCTAACCCAGGCTGGTTACACAAGAGCAGACATAAAAACTGCAATAACATGGTTATGGAAGGTAGAGCTACATTAGATAACTTTTAAAAGGTTCTAAAGTTTTATTACATATGAATTTTTTTTCCTTTTTTTATTTCT
>WAAE01021275.1:0-58672 GCA_013400495.1 Nicator chloris
TACTGCAAGGCAGATGATTTTTTGTGTTACAACTTGTATTTTTTAATGCCTGGGATTATTGTTGACTTTTTCCTTAAACACAGTTCACTGAATTCAGATTAATATAGAAATTCTAGGGTAACACCGCAAAAAATTATTTTGTACTTTTAACACTGCAGGCTAAATTTAGTTTTCATGCAAACTACCTTGTTCTAATGCCACAGAGACACTGCACTGTCGTAACTGCCTACTTGTTTTGCTAAAAGCTTCCTTTACAAATGTTATTTTGAAAACATAATAATTCAAGTTTGTTTTGTTTGTTGTTTGTTGAATTCACAGAAGGATCTAACTTTCATGAAGAGACATCAAATCAATGATTGATACGGAAGGGCAGAACATCATTCTCTTTTTTTTCAACTAAAATTGACAGCTTTTGATTGACAGCTTGCTGTCAGGTGGAGAAGTGTCTCACCTATTAATATCCTATAAAAGATCAGAAGCAGCTATTTATCTCCTACCAAAACACTTCGAGGAAAATCGTAACTGAATACCTTTACTCTGACCTTGAAAATGGAATGACAATACCAGCTAGCAGGTAGGAGAGAAATTTGACAATAACAACTTTACTCCTAAACCACTTCAAAAAAAGCTCCTTTCAAGAATGTATTCCCACTATCTTTTACACAGCCCAAACACAGAGAATCTCTGTTTCAAAAGATTTGAGATTTTTTTATCCTCACATGAATCACGCAGTTTTTTTCAATTTATCAAGTAGCTAGAGAGATTACATACATCTGACATAAGATATTATTCAGGGTGTTTTTAATGGATTTTGAAAACATCTTAAAGCATCACATTGCTGGTGACTCCTCTGCATTGCAAAGTGCTGGGTTCTTCTTTTTTATTGTGAGGTGTCTTTATACTACTCAAGGATTCAGCTCAGGCTTGAGCTGTAAAACACAGGTCTAAAGTCAATGAGAGAGCAATTAAAATGAATCTGACTTTGTGCATCAAACACAAGTCTTTTAACTTTTTTCCTGCAAATCTGCTCTAAATGCTTGCTGTTTTGAAAACTCCTTGGGCAATTGTTTGCTTTTCTGTGCATCTAAGTGGTACAGTTGACACATTGCAGGGAAGGAACACCACCCAGAGGCCCCTGGACAAGTTCGAGAGTTTGGCCCAAGAGAATTTAATGAAGTTCAACAAGACCAAGCTCAAAGGCCTGCAGCTGAGTCATGTCAATCCCAAACACAAATGCAGGCTGGATGAAGAATGGATTGAGAGCAGATCTGAGAAGGATTTGGGAGTGTTGGTTGACATGAAGCTCCACATTAGCTGACAAAATATACACTTGCAGACAAAAAAGCCAACTGTATCCGGGGCTTCACCAAAACCAGCATGACCAGCAGGTAATCCTTGAACTGAACACTTCCAGGGATGGGGCATCTACAACTGCTCTACCAGTTCCAGCACTTTACCACCCTCTGAGTAACAGATTTCTCCATAACATCTAATCTAAGCTTGCCCTCCTTTCAGTTTAAACCTATCACCTTGTTCAAAAGGCATAATCAGAAGTCTGAGAGAAAAAGCATGAACTTAAAAACTCCAGTAGAGTTGTTACAGCTTATAAGTTACTACATTTTTAATATATGTGCACATATATATTATATGTAATCAAAAATACACAAACGCTTCTCTATAATTTTTCATTTTGCTGTAAACTATAAGGAATATTTTTGTAGGATTCATAAAAACACTTTATTTGAGAACTGTAACTTCAGTACAACATGAACAAGTGCTAGATCTTAAAATCTAGTGATATATGAAAAACTCTAAACCACAGTCTCCTGGGGTAGATAACAAAAAAATTGAATAGGTGTTGCAACAGTGTTTCAAGGACTAAAATAAAATAGAGAGAAAATTTAAAATTTGTTAACTGTTATCATAAAATTTTGAAAATTATGCTTATGCAATCTATGACTGGTAAAGCTAGGCAAGAAAGTTCTTCAAATTCACCCTCACCACAGCTTTTAAATATAATCATGCTTGTATTTAAATACTGTTTTCCAGAAATTAGATTTCATTAGAATTTTAAAAAATATTATTATTACTTGTGATCAGGTATAGAAATTTCTCAGAGAGGTATTCTGTATCACAGAGTGGTATTTTTGTGTTGTTAATCTCTGATACACTAGCAACTGGACTTTGGCATTTTGCAAAATTGGATTTTCTGTGCAGCTGGTCATTGAAGGGCATGCTGAAGATGTATGAGCAACAACCACATTGAATTTAACATGAAATAATTAGCATCCATTTGACTTTCAAATACATTGTAACACCAAGAGAGCATTCTGATAGGCTTACGACATGTAAACACACTTCCTCCCAGGAAAAAGCAATTAGAATTAACATATACAGAGCTGACCTGCCCACTTACAATTAGGGTGAGCAACTAAACTACTACCTGTTTTCACACACCAGATCTGACACTTGTAATTGCATACATTCTTCTCCAGTCCCATTTTTGGCATTGAATTTTGTATTTGCCCTCTTTCAGTCTATTATGGAACAAACAGAAATTGTAATATGCATGCACTGGAGTAAGGAAGATAAAATACAATACCAGCTCTCCAAAGACCAGACAAAAGTAAGTACAACAGCACATACCTATACACTATGACGACATTTTAAGACTTTAAAAATACAAATTCTAATGATTATATAGAATCACAGGCTGAAGTTGGCATCCAGCACTTTAAGGTAGTAGTTCTGAAGACCCCTCTCCTTATTTTGCTAGGAATCAAAAACTCTATGATTTTATGATCTCTGTCCTCAAACAGCCTCCAGCCACCACAGCACCCCCCAGTCTTTCTCAGTTCACAGAGAGCAGGTCCAGCATGGCCCCTCCCCAGGCTGGTTCACTCACCAGCTATGTCAGGAAGTTGTCTTCCATATACCCCAAGAACCACTCACACAGTTTCCTGTCCACTGCACTGCATTTCCAGCTCCAGTAAGCTGAAGTCCCCCTCATGAACAAAGGCCAGGAATTGTGAGACTTATTCCAGCTGCTTATAGAATATTTTGTCTTCCTCTTCATCCTGTCTCTGTGGTCCATAACATACTCCCACCATGATGTCTACACTGTTGGCCTATCCCCTGATTCTTACCCATACACACTCACACTTATCACTACCATCATTATAAGCTCTGGATAATCAAAACATTCCTTAACTTAAAGGTCTACTCCACCACCTCTCCTTCTTGGCCTATTTCTTCTGAAGGATTAGATGTTTATACATGGTAAGAAGTCACAAAACTGAAAATTACTGAGAAACAGCTAGAAAGAGAATGGATGGAAGTCCACCACCTGAACTCTGAAGAACTTGCAGTGGTAATATAGGCAATAGGTATAATAAACTTACATAGATCAAACATGAGAAAAATAATAAGTCACCATATATATTTTATATAAATATAACATTAAAAACCTTTGCAGGAAATAACAGTGCTGTTGAAGGTTGGAGCTTCATGTATTTATTGTAAAGATACTTAAGCAACTAAAAGACACATGATATCTGATGATTTTTAGTTTGATGATGAAAGGTGTATTCAGAACCAGGTAGGGTGAAAGTTGGAATTCTTTAACTTCAGGATTGTTTGCACTCTGGTATAATTGTGCACAAGGATTAACAGTGTACATAACTGAATTTGCTACTTAATGTATCAGCTAAAGAAAAAGAGACTGTGTGACAAATGCAGTGTTCAAACCTGTGGCTAAAGGGCTGAAATATCTGGAATGACAAGAATGCTGTCGAGTACCCTGATTTCCAAAAACCATGTAGCCTTTCAGTTCTAGAACCTGGTTGTTTCTTGGTGGGCATTCACCTACAAATGGCCAAAGCAAGTAGATTAGTCATAAAAGCAATGGTCTACTGGTGCTCTGGAGTTGATAGGTATGAACTCTATCATGTCAGAACTAATGTGTCAAAATAAATATTGATTTTGTTGCTTACACTAATACATGGGTCAGATCAGTTCAGTGAATATTAATCTAATTACTCATATCCCCAGGAATAAGGTTTATGGTCATATACTTTGCATGTGGATTCATTAAAGGGCACAGTTAAGATTGCTCAAATGCCCTAATTGCTTCTCAATACTTTAACATGTTTGAATATTCTCTAATATAACATTAACTATGAAGAGTCTGGGTTATAATTCTCACTGTAATTGCAGCACTACTGTAACAAAGTTGGTTGTAAATTATGGGTATGTGCTATTAACCTTGACTTCAATTTAACATCACTGTTGCCTGAAAACTACACTGACGTTTGGGGACAAGTGTTTAAATGATGTAAAGCCACTTATCTCCAGCTGGGTCAACAAAGCTATGCTGACTTAGATGATACATTATTTTGCCAGCTCTAAACACTGGGGTCAAACGACAACACTAATGTACGCAGTAACACATGCACATTACACATATTAACACAGTTATAAGAGTTACTAATTTTCTACCATGGATTTCCATCTTAAACTCACCTATTTTGAGGCAAACATTTTATTGTCATGGCATTGAAATCAGAAAACTTTCATAGATACCCAGAACAGTATCACTAGAGGCATTTTATATACTTGTAGATAATGGAAGAATATATCAACATATAGATAATGTACTTGAGAGTCTCTTGAAATCATCAAACACTTGGTCACTAAGCAAGTAATCTCTCAGCAATTTTCAAATGTGTTTATGTGTTTGTAATAACAAAGTACTTCACTGTTAAATTAGTTACAATTTATCTGAGAAGGCATCTTTATTCCCACTGCCAAGAGGAAATAAAGATGGTTTAGTTAATTTATAAATAGTTATGAGAATGTTGATGGGAAGACTTATGCATTTAAGGAAATTTATTATAAAAAACACTTTTTCAGTATAATGTGTAGAAACAGACACAACAAATATTCATAAGGATAGAAATGATAAAAAAATTGCAATATGAGATCAATATTTTAGATAAACATTTTTGCTTGCTAACAGCTAGAAGCAGCTGCTTTGTGCAGTCATTAAGCCTAGAAAATTTTGCTGCAGATTCTTGGTACGTTTTCATCCAGCAATGACACCATATGCATGTATTCACAGAAATTATTGCTACATAAGTTAAAGAATAGTAATTCAGGGATATAGAATAAAAATTCAGGATAATAGTAATTCTATATCTTAGAATATGATTTTAATTTATTTAGTATTTTTAAAAATGCTTCAACTTGGATCAAAAGTGGTGAAAAATACATACACATATTTTTTTTTCCAGAAGTTAAATTGATTAAATATTTTTTCTCCTAATATATTGATTTCTATTTTAGAATATACACATGTATACTTTTTTGACTTAATCCCATTAAGAGCCCTTTCGTGACAATTAGGGCAAAGTAACTGACATAGCAAAAATGAACCACGACTTAGGATGGTTTGTAAATCCAATGTTTAGGTGGCCCAATGCAATGGCTATAAAAAGCATTGTTTTCAAAACACCCATTTGTTTCACAGAATCACAGAATACAGAATGGGTAAAGTTGGAAGGGACAACAGTGGAATCATCTGGTCCAACCTCCCTGTTCAAGCAGGGTCACCCCAGAGCACATGGCACAGGATTATATCCAGGCTGTTCTTAACTATCTCCAGTGAGGGATACTCCAAAAGCTCTCTGGGCAACTGTTTCAGGGCACTGTCACCTGCACAGTAAAGAAGCTCTTCCTCATATTCCCATGCATCCTCCTGCGCTTCATTTTCTGTCCATTGCCTCTTGTCCTATTGGTTGGCATTACCGGGCAGAGCCTGGCTCCGACCTCTTGATACCTCCCTGCAGATACTTATGTACAGTGACGAGGTTCTCTCTCAGTTGTCTCTTCTTGAGGCTGAATTGGCCCATCTACCTCAGCCTTTCCTCATAAGAGAGATGTTTCAGTCCCTTAATCAACTTTATTGCCCTCTGCTGGACCAGCTCCAGGAGCTCCTTGTCTCTCTTGTGCTCAGGAGCCCAGAACTGGACAGAACACTCCAGATGTGGCCTCACCAGGGCTGAGCAGAGGGGCAGGATCACCTCCCTTGACCTGCTGGCAACGCTCGTGCCAATGCACCTGGGGATCCCATTGGCCGTCTTGGCCACAAGGACACACTGCTGGCTCATGGACAGATGGTTGTGCACCAGCACCCCCAGGTCCTTCTCCACAGGGCTGCTTTCCAGCAGGTCACTCCCAGCCTGTCACTCCTGGTGCCTGGGGTTATTCTGTCCCAGGTGCAGAAGCTAGCACCCTAATTTCTAAAAATCAAATTCTTTCAAAAATACTGTCATAAAAGTGGAGTCATCTAAAATGCCAGTATTTTAAAAAATTTGCCATACGGATGCCAGTATCTTAAAAACTTGGCCATATGATGCATCAACTCGATGAAGAAAATTTCCCCATTCCAGAGAAGTCATGGATTATGACTCTGCATTGTGCTTTCACAGAATTAAGTCACACCACAAAAAAAATTTTCCTATTTCAAGTTACATGAAATTCTTAAGAATTAAAGTCCTAAAAAAGTTTAAAGTTTTAAATTTTTTCTGAAGTTTATAAATATAAATGTTTCCCTGTACAGAGAAATTAATTACATACCTGATAGGAGAAAACCAGTCATTCCTACCAAAAAGATTAACTTCAGTTATCTCTTAAAGGAAAAAAAAATTACGATCATATATAATGACATATTCCTTGTGCCCACCAGCTCACTTTTTTTTCTAATTTTCAGAAGCACTGTCATTATGAAATGCCAGCATTAAATTACAACACAGTTAGAAACCTACCTTCCAATAAACTGTGTGGCTTCTTTTGTCAGCCTCTGAGTAAGGTTCTCATAGGACAGTGGCTGCTGGATAATCTGATGGTCCCTCATTAAAAAGCAGTTTAGGTGTCGAAAATGATAGAAGAAAAAAATCAAAACCACAAGTGAAGTTGTGATTATTAACAAGAAGTAACCCAATGCTTGGAAGGGTACTTTGAGGAGGCCAATGTACTGCACTATTGCCAAAGACACAAAGGTGATTCCAGTGATTTGGATTGGGATGACAAGGCCTTTTTGAACCCCTTTTAAAAATACACTGCCTTGGCCAGGTTTGCAGTCTCTAAAATTGGTCACGGGAAGGCCATAAAAGTAATCAAATCCATGACTGAGGGGGTGGTGACAGAAGTCATTACTGCTTTCACAGTTCATCCCAAGATGCCACTTTCCTACAAAGAGAGAAGGACAGGGAATATTTTTGTAGTTAAATCATCAAACTTACTTTTAATGTGCATTATTTTAAACATGAAACCATCACTATCTGACTGATATCCCCCTGCTCCCAGCATTTGTTGTGTGGATCCCTATTTTCTATTTAAACTTTCTTTGTGCCTTCATCAAAGGTTTTTGGTTTTTTTTTTTATGTCTACCTCTTCATCTCAGTTAGAAATAGCTTGGCATGGCTGCTACTGAAGAACATTAAATTCTGAGTGAGCTAGCAGGTCATTGAAGAGCAATGGATCCCTAACAGACAGTTAACTTTGAAAATTAAGCAAGTGTAGTTGTCATAAGAAAATACTGTTTTGTAGCAGCTACTGATAGAAGAGGAAGAACCAATATGGAAGCACAAAATAACTTTTCTGTATTTTTTTCTGGCAAATAATTTGACTAGTTAAAAAAAATAAGGACAAAGGAAGAAGAAAAAAACCAGTAACAAATAGAAAATAAGTCAAGAGTAGGGAAATTACTAAAGCATTTATTATTTAAATGATTGCAAAATCTCAGAAATTGCCAATATCCTTCAAAATACACATATATATAGTGAGGCCAATTATTTTGTCTTTATATATTTCATATATATAAATAAAAAACAACAGTAACAAGTAAATTGCTGTCAAATACTATCTCTCACAGGATTTCGTCCCACTAGGAAATCACTCTAATTCTGCAATAATTTTGGACACTGACACAAGAAACCACTGAGCCTGATTTGCATGTATTCATGCTGATTACAGTAAGTATCTAGATAATTCATTTTATGACTCAGATACAACCTCTTACAATATGCTTATGCATTGCTTAGCACAACAGACCTAAATGGTAGCTGTTATTTGAATCAAAATGCATAATTATAAAAAAAGTTTAAATTCAGTTAAGATTATTGAGATAGATTATGGACAAAGCCATGCTCTTTGCTCTCAGCAAGAAAATGTGCTGAATATTTTTTAAAAAAACATGCTGGCCTTGACAAAACAGATGACATTATATACTGCAGGGCCAAACTTTATTTATTTTTCTGATTCAAACACCTAAACATGACCAGCATAATTCAGAGGTTGTAATCATAAAAGAAATAAACAAGAAAATCTGCAAACCCAGTAAGTCTTCATTCTCATGACTTAGCCAAAAGAAATCTGAAATATTTGTTTTAGAGACTTCAGAATACACATGGCAGTAAATGCACAACAGAAAAAAAAGCATATACAGAATTTTCCCCTTTTCCAAACCATCTCAGCTTTTACACTTGTGTAAGAGAGTCCTGATACAAACAGTCCTGAACATCTCCTCCTGGGTCTCCAGAACAGCATATTCATCCTGCACATTTTCCTTTGGCTGTGACAAATGCAGGTACTGCAGTACCAAAGAGGGTGAACACGGGGATATGTTCTGCTTTTTTTAAATTTAGCAAATTAGCTGGGTGTTCTTATTTCTCTTCCACAAATAACAGAACTGAGGTATAGGATGAGAATGTCGCATGCTTAAGTTCATCTGTCAGCAAAGGTAGAGAAAAAGCAGAAATCTTGAATCTGAGTGCTTAGTTGAGTCCAGTTGTCTTGATGGTCTTAAGTTAAAAATAAGTTCTGCATATCACAAAAGCAGGTATAAAACACTTTCAGGTCTGCTTATGTGCCAGTGAAACAAAGGCCTCTAGACCTTTCTTATTCCATCAGAACTTTTCCCTGTCAGATGGACCCTCACCTGAGGTGATATTCTGCTTTTTGTGAACAGAATGGTTCTTGTCACTACTTTTGACATAGTCTAATGAAAATTATTGTGGTCAATTAAAAAACAAGCAGTACACACCATTTACTGAAATTTCAGAAGTTGTAATGGTGCTATAAAGGGCTAGGTAAGGCTGGAACACTGATTTTCATTCTCAGCACCCAAAGATGCAGATTTTTGAAAAGAAATGCTTCCATTTTTCTCTTAGGTTTGGATGAGTGTTTTAATGGATAATCATAAAGCTAGATGTGCAAAAAAGAGAGCATGAAACAACTGTCATCAAATTAGGTAAGTGATTTAAAGGTAGAGGCTTATAATCATAAACATAAATGATCTTCTGCCTTTAGTTTTAAATTTTTTGCTATTATATGTTAATGTCAAAGCAACCATATAATTCAGTGAGAAGATATGAAAAAAAAACCCTCAAACAAATTAAGTAGACCTTCAAGGTCACTTATAATGATATGGAGTGGGTTTTTTTAACTAGATCTCAACTACAAGCCAGGATAGAAAAGCCTTGCAATAACAAATTAGGACAGGGGAAATACAGGTCCTATTTTTACCAAAAGGGCTTTAGCAAGCACAACAAATTGTTCAATGTCAAGACAAACTTGGGTGTCAGAAAAAGATTTGTTGAGAAGCAACTTAAGTCAAACAAAGCAGAGATCAGGTTATCAGGAAAAGCAACAGAACCCCCAGTTCAAATTATATTGGCAGCTGTGACAGAATGACACAATTGCCATTCTCAGTTGGCTAGGAAGGAAGAAGGTTTTGATAGATCCTGCACTACTCTGAAAAAGCAAGTGATCCCTGGGTCTACAATACGTGTTTTGTTTCACTCCTTGTGACAATAACCCCTGCCTTGAGCTAGTACTTGAACAGATTACTGTAATGTGCTTTAGATTCTGGGGCCCTTCTGAAACCGAGAGTAATGCAAAATGCTCTCATCTCTTTGCTAAGTGATGCTTCATAGAATGGACACTTCACACAAGCATCATAAGCATTCCAGCAGATTTTACCAAGCTTTTGAGTGAAATTTATGCTGTTAATTGTAAATTATGAGTACTGTAATAATTTGAGACTTAGGCTTTTTTCCCTCTCCGTCAGCCACAATTAAGATTTCTGCAGAGTGAAAGCAATGCAAGGAACGGCAAGAGGAAGTGAGAGGCAAGTCCTATTCAGCCAAGAAACTTCACTTGATACTCCATTTTTCAGAACACAGAATCCTGAGGACACTACAGAAATCCATGTTTCCCCTGTATTTTTCCCTCAGATAGTGGAAAAGGGAGCAATACAAAGACTGATTTTTATACAAAAATATATTTCATTTGGAATGATTTTGTGCTTTTCAGATAAATGGCAAGATACAAGATGTGGAGCAAGATGCAAACAGAAATATTTTATGTTCTTAAGGAAATTCATGTATTTGAAGTACAAAACAAAAAATTTAAATGTGTATGCACGTATGGTATTAGCATGGACAGATTTTAAGCTGTTTTATGAATAAGTATTGTATTAACTCCACTCCATAGACTCAGTCAGTCTTGAATTGGACACTTTCCTACTGTGATATGCCCAACTATTAAAATACTTCATTCAAAAAGAATAAGTACCAGTTATCAATTAGTATTCTAGCTTTGGAGACAACATACATAGGTGACTTTTAAATTTCTCTGGATGATGGACCACATATTAGATAGCAATATTGAGGAAAAATTAACCTTTACTCAACTGCAATTGAGTACAGCAGTAGTTAAAATACTATCTTATCAAATTTAAGGAGAGTTTTTGCATTATGAATAACTATTTGCAACAAAACATCAGCATTTCTTCCCAATGGTGAAGTATTACGCCTTCTATGTATCTGCTTTATTTTGATAGAACTTGGTTTTGTTGTAGATCTGATTGTGTGTTTTCCTGACAGATTCTATTGGTTGTCACCTTCATGCTGTCACAGGGGAAAACAATGAGGTAGAAAAGCATATACATAAAGTAGATTTATAGCTAAAATATATTTTGGGACATATCAAACAAAAGGAAGCATATATTCAGAGGACAAAAAAAATTTAAAAAAAGAAACAAAAATGCACCTAGGGAAGAAAAATAATGTCCTTAGAGATGAGATTGGCAAAAGAAATAGAAATTACACTACAGGCTTGAGGAACAGAAAGGCTTCAAATTACCCTTATGCCAATCCATCACTGGTGCAGGATTTGATAATTAATTGTTTGAGAACTGCTGAGTTAGATTGAACCAAATAAAGACTCCCTGACCTAGACCAATACGATGTGATAAGAATACCAGCAAAAGCAGAAAATGGACTGGTTGTTAATCAGACTGCCTATCTAGTCTTCAAATCTATATAATTTTTCTTTCTGTCATTTACATATGCTTTATCCCTAATTTTAATGCACTTCTTGATTTTTGGAAACCTTCATTATACTCTAAGGATATGGTAATATTACATTTTATGGTCTCATAGCTATCATTCAGGCCACTTGGAAGAATTGTTCATTAAGCATCACGGAGATAACTTCTGGAGATCTAAGTGGCAAGCTGTCATGTTGCAGCAAAAGTAGTTAAAAAAAGAACATTAACTAGGTCAGCCCCAGAAAATGAGTTGTATTACTGTGCTTGTTACAAACAGAAAAAAAATCCAGTCTTTAGTTGAACATGGAGAAATAGGAATTAAGTCCACAAGGAACATGACAAATTATGAATGGCTTTTTTGTACTATGGTTCCAATACATCTACACTAAAAAAACTTCTGATAAGAATTTCTGGTTTTCTATTTTCATTCTTTCAGGACATCACGTTATTTTATGCTTCATAAGACTGGGGTATAGTTACGTAGGATTTTTACTTAGAACACTGACAGTAGTTTATCTACATAGTACAGACATTTTTTGAACAGTGGCATGAATTGTTAGCCTCGCTAAATAGCCAACTTTTTAAACAAAAATTACTCTCAAAATTGCAAGTTTCTGTTTCATCTAAAAGACAAATTGCGTGCATCCTTCGTGTAAATGAATTTAGTAATATTTCAGTATGATGTTCTCTGCTCAACTATTCCCTGGCAATTCCAGTACAGAAACACATCATGTAATACAAGTTGAACTTCACAAGAATCTTCTAAAATATAAGCAATGTAGAATAAGTCAGTGGCCAAATTAAGGAAAAAATTCAGAAATCTTTAATGTTATACTTTTATTATATTAATTCCAATTCTATTTAGTATTAATCTAGTATGATTCCTTTTGTCCATCACTGGATATTTATGCTGCGATCAGTTGTCTGAATTATCTATATAATGAGAGAGAAATAAATTTTTATATTAAATATCTACCATATAATATGAAAAATTTCCCAGAAACATCCATTTTTGTCTGATGACTAAGATGGTAGCCCAGGTACAACGTTATCTACTTAATGGGAATTTGAACACTGGTGAAATGAAAACAACCACAGTGCTGACTTGTACCATGTGATCAATCCCTCATTGTCTCTCTGATATAATCAAACTCCTATATATACTGAAACCTTTTCAAAAACTTGACTAAATTTCAGTTTGTTCATCATGTTTCTTCAGTACCTTGCAAAATGAGACTATAAAAACACAAGTGCCTTAGATGTACTTACCTGAGTAGTGTTTCACATAGGCATGAGAATGTGCTCAGCTTTGTTCCAGAAAAATAAATTATGCTGTGAGAGAGAAAAGCTTCATGCAGGCCCTTAAAAGCCAATACAGGAAGCTAATGTTCTCCTCATTGAAATGAAAGAAAACAGTGCTGCATGTCTGCAATTTTACCTATTAGAGCTGTTGCATAACCTTTCTGCTTCAGGAGTTTGGAAAAAGTTATTTCTTCAGAAGGAAGTCCCCCAGAAGAGGCAGAAAATAAGAAGACACCAACTCGTGAGAAGGCAGCCATTCCTAAATACAATAAAAATGAATGAGACTAGGATAGTACAAAGAATTTCCATTTATTAGCTCTGCATACACTTTTATGCCTTAGGTGGCATCACTAAAATGACATATTACAATCAGACACTAAATGTTGCAAGACACAATCACCCATTTAGCCTAGTGATGTCTTCTCTGTATTGACACCAGAAACTGAGACGTGGAGAAAAAAATTCTGAGGTTATAACCATGAGGCCAGCCATCACATAAACAGCTGCAGCCCCTTCTGTAAATTTTCTAAGGTATAGCAAAATGTTAAGAAGTTGAGCTTGCATACATTATTTTTCTTGTACATGGGGAGGTAAGGAAGAGGAGGACTAAGTGAGATCATTCCCAAGTTCTACTTTGAGAATGTCCTGTGTCCTCATATGTGGTTTTCTACAAGGTTTTTTGAGAGAAGGCATTTTGAAATAGGGAGTCTTACTGCTGGGCATGTAAATATCATGAGGTCAGAAAGAGCAAGAGAGAATCTGATCCTGTAAATAGAGGGGCTTGAGCTATCAGCATTGATGGGGTGCTCCAGTGGCATGAAGACACATCATCCAATGCACGCAGAGTGCGCTAAAGGAGCATCAGGTACCAGCTAACAAGACAACATCTAAATAAGGCACAGCCATTTCTATATACTAAGAGTCTCAGAAACACAAATGAGCTTAAAAATTGCTCTCAGGATAAGGAACTTGAGAGCTCAGGTTCATGAAAATTAGATTACTAGGATTCCAGATGAGAGCTGGCACTGAAAATAGACAGTAAGAACAGAGAATATCTATGCAAATCTGTGCAGATGTATCGTCAGGAAGTTTAAATTATGCAACTGGATGATTACAGTGCCCAAGTTACACGACTGATGTAGACAACCAGAATCCTCCCTCAGGTATCCCTTGTGGTTACATGAGGAAAACTTGTTAGATTGGTTTATTAAAGAGAGCTCAACCTACCCTTCAAATGCTGAGTTCAGTTTTTCACCCCAGATAGTTTTGCTGATCAGTACTTCCAATAGCTTTAGTCATATATTTATCTATATTTAATTAATTTATATTTATTTTTACATATTTTAAGCTCTTGTAATTTAAATTAGTGTTATCAGAATAAAAGTACAGAAGCATGATTTCATTTTATCATCATTACCTTTCTCTGAGCTTGTGTCTACAAAATCCACTACTGCATTTTTAAATCTTTTTCTTCAGCTCTATTAGCAGGAGTTTTATATTTCTAACATTTTTTTCCACATCATGATTCTAGTGTCTTCTATAATAAGCCTTTAGTAGTTCTTCACTGATATTTGGAAGCTATCCATATTTAGAAATTTTGTAAATTAAGTAAGACAAAGTTCAATTTTTGTACTTACATGGAAAGGATTAAGTATGTCTGAGAGCTGATCAGTGAAGAAAAAAAATTAGTTCAAGTGTTAATTTTTCAGAAATAAGAACAAGGAACATAATGGAAAGTGACCTGTGACTTTACCTACAGTAAATATTAATTGCAATATATCTGTAACAGGTATATAAAATTTTCCTTTGCAGATGAATATAACGGAAAATTTAGCAAGCTATATTAGCTGGCACTTTTGCAGAAGCTTGTTACTTGATGTGAATGAGCAAGAACATATCAAGTAGGCTCCAGAGTCTTGCTTTGCTTTCATTCCCAGAAGCAAGGACAGGATGTTTTATCACTAATGAACAAGTGATCTGATTAATGTATAATGATCCCTGCTAAAAATGATGTTAAGGGAATGTTAAAGTTGCATGGCTAAGCACTGAGAGGCTCAGTCCCAGCACACTAAAATAAACAGACTAGATCTTCATTGACTCAAATAGACTTTGGATCAGGTACTTTAAAAGTAACAGAAATTAAATGCAGGTATTGACAGGATACTTAACACTGTGTATGGGTAGATATGGAAAAAAAATAACACTTCAAATAGATGAGAGATTTTTTATCTCTTCTTCCCAGTTTTGAGGGCAGCTTGAGTACCTTAATGAACTGTCCTACCCCTAACTCACCCCTCCAAAAAAAAACCCCAAAACAACAAAAGACAAACCCAACAATTTGTCTAAACAAAAAAGTTTAGCAGAAATAGAAATGTCTGAGAAGAAGTATTTACATTGGGTTCTTCCACGGAGTCTTTGTAGATGTATCTCTGCGGTGTTCAATACTTGGGCTGCCCACCAACACAGTGGGAGTAGCCTGAATGCAACTGTGGAGGCAGGCAAAGAGCCTGGGGTCATTGAATAGTGGAGGAATTTCACAGAATCACTGAGAATCACAAGATGTGCTTAGTTGGAAGGGACCTACAGGGATCATTGAATTCAACATCCAGCCTTGCACAGAATATCCCCATGAGTCACGTCATGTGCCCTGGAGTATTGTCCAAACACATCTTGAACTCTGTCAGGTTTGGTGCACACAGCACTTGAGGTGAGGCCACTCTAGCACAGAGGAGTTTGGGACAGTCCTCTCCCTTGCCTGGCTGGCAATGTTGTGCCTGCTGCCGTCCGGGACATGTTGGCATTAAATAAGCACAGTCAGATTGCTTTGTCAGTATTTAAATAAAAAACTTTTTTTCACTAAAAAAACTTCATCTTTGTGTCAACTCTTCTGAAATGTGAAATTTCCTCATACATATGAAATATTTTAAATGTAGACCAACCCTGCTGAGCTTGATCAGCCATGAAAGGACTGATCATTTACCATTACTTAACCTGTTAATGGTAAACAAATCAAGAAAGGCCAGACAAAAACCCTGCATACTGTAAATAAAATATTATATTTATATATAAATAAATTGATGGGATTTTACCTGATCTTATAGGATATCTTCCTGTCATGAAAGCTGCCCTGCTTGGAGTACAAAGTGGGGATGCTGCTATATGCTGAGTAAGCGTCACTCCTTCCTCTGCTAGCCTGTCAATATTAGGGGTTCTGGAAAAACACAAGCAGGTGAAAAAAAGTACACAAAGGTGTTTATTTGGATACAAGCAGGGTAAGCACAAGGCATCTAATGTGAGAACTATCAGGAAAATCCAGTTACAACTTAGAGTATGTAAACTACCAAAACTGTGGTGGGGTTGCAATTCCAAATAATATAATGTAAAATATTTTTACATTAGTAAAATAATTACATATTTACATTATCAATACTGAACAGAGATACTGTCATATTGCAGCAAAAATATTTTTCCCCATTTTCTTTAATTCTTCATGGCCAGTGTTCAACTTCAACACCTGGACATATAGTATTACAACCTTTTTTAATGCGTTCCTTGACCAAAATTTTAATTTTACAACCTTTTTGCTTCAGTAATGAGGGCAAGAGACTAGAAAAAGGTTGTACTTCCTTACTCCCAACTTGGTGTCTCCTCTGTCTCCTCCCAGCAAAAGTGTTTTGGGATAGGGATAATGTTGTGTGGTGCTATAAGCTGTTAGAAGAGATTAAAATGATTATGACTCTGTGTTATGCTCTATATTAACAATATCTACATGTCTGACATGATTATGTCTGCTATATTAGGCCCAGGGGCACAACCTAGCTTCCATAACTGTATGGGAAACTTGCCTGTGACCTGGCTCATCATGCAGGTTAAAATTGGTTCCTGCAGGAAGAAATCCTGTGTCCTTGGTTCTACAGATGGAAATTACTAATGCAGACTGGCCAGCAGCTGCAGCATGCTCTAATAGATCTCTGACCCTGGAGATTAATGACTGTGACCTCAAGGCACACTAGTACTCCCAGCATCTAAGTCTGAATAGTCAGAAACATTAATTTTCCAATGGAATTATTTTCTATCTGGAAAGTAACCTACTGATAACAATCAGTAAGACGAAAATTCATCATATTCCAAAAATCTAATTCCAAATTCTCCCAGCAGAGAATATAGATCTTGGGGTCTTTCTGTGAGGGGAGTGATCCAAGCATCAGTGTTGTATATATTTTTCCCTGATTAAAACTAGAAGCTGTAACTTGATTTTTAGTTTTTCTGAGTTATGAGATTTTACTTCTAAGTAACATCAGCAGGAACAAGAGCATTTAACATTTGACAGAACAGCACTTTTAGTCTGAATGTATTATCTAACTTTGCCAAAGACTTTGCACTACTGAAACACAATGGCTAGATATCACTTGCTCTGTTTACACAACCAGCACATCTAAGCTGGTAGCAAGAAACATCCCACTCATGGGACACACTGATGCATTTTTCAAGTATGTTAACATTTGTTTAATTATTATATTTACTACTATATGAAGATAAATCAAGGGCAAATATCAGCTCTTTATTTCCAATTAGTTAACAAAAAGCTTATCCCAAATCATGAGTAATTCAAAATATGTTTAATTCATAGTACTTGTGTCATATATATTCTAGAAGAAAATTGTTGATTATACTTTAGTTCTCTAGAGCTACCTTTATTCGATTGCTCAATCCTCTGTTTACAATGCAACTTTTCAGCAGGATAAATGCATTGCCTAAGTCTTTGGTCAAAAAAACAAAATAAGGACTGAATATTCATATCTCTGGAAAAGTTATTAACTTCAGTTACTCATAAAAAAACCTAATCAAACCTCTGAATGTGTTGGCATTTTTAATTTTAAAAATTCATTGAAAACTAAATATAAACCTATGATTCCAGCAAACTATCATCTTACCTTAAGGTTCTGTTCCCATAACATCCCAGATCTCCAATACCAAGATCATCAGCCATCAGTAAAATTATATTGGGCTTTGAAACACTGTGTGTTTTGATACTGTTTATGGCACATTGGCAAATTATTAGAAGTAAAAGGAGCCCCATCTTCTTCCTGGTATGTAAGAACAGGTGGAAAATATAATAAATAGATTGTTAATCTAATTTATTCTTATTATTATGCTTTGCATAGTAAAAGAAAAAAGAAGATTGAGTATTTTTAGTTGGCCTTTTTTTTCCTTGAGTTTTTTAAAACATTTTCTTTCTCATGCTTCTTAAAAATAAAAATGCATATTTTAGTATATGGCTAATTTTTCTTTCCAGTCCTTTACACAGATGAAGCCTTTAAATAAAACAAATAGAGAACTAGGTACAACTTCAGTGGCAATTTTGCATATATACATGCACTATATAACAAAAAATCATAAGAGCTAACAATGCTTGGGTTTTTTTTGGATTTTTTGTTTGGTTTTTGTTTGTTTTTGTTCTTGTTTTTTTTTTCTAGCTACAAATGTTATTTGAAGAGCACAGAATCTGAAATCATTTAGGACCAAAACCTCCAAGGCTCACTGCAGAAAAAAAAAGTTAATCAATTCCACTAATTAATTAAATTACTGAATTTCTCTTCAACAATGGGAACAAACAAACAAACAAACAAAAAACCAACAACAACAGCAACAAAACCACCTGAAGTTTCTGGAAAGGAATAAATATTATGGAAAAGACAGTGAAGAGATGCACTATAAAATTATTGTAAGGAGTGTTTAAGAAAAGGCTCTTCATAAACATTATAAATACCAGGGTCGATAGCAAAATCAATTAAAAATATCTGATATCATATCACAATGTTCTATAAATAATGGTCATGCCATATCCAATCTAAAACAGGAAAAAGGATGTATTGTACACAATACAACATACCATTATACACTTTTATGGTAAAAGCAGAGTATTTGCAGACGTACGTGATAATAATGCTATTTTACCTTAATCAAAACTCATCGTATCTGTGTTAAACTGCACTGATCATGCCCTGGCTGAAACTGAGTGTCTTCAGACTGTAATGGACTGTGCCAGGCATACACATCAAAAAGAACAGAGACTCTCTTCTGTGGTGGGGGGTTTGTTAAGTTATTGTTATTAAGTTATTTTCCCCATGGTTTGTTCCTGTTACCCTCCTGATGGTTTGGTTTCCCCCCAGGTTCTCTCCTCCCTTGTCCAGTGTCACTCACCCCTAGACAGACCTGTTACCTCATTTACATGATGTCAATTTCCCCCCTTTCTACCCCTTGTTCCAGAGAATTCCCTGTCAGTCCTAAACCCGGCCTGGGAATTCCCCATTTCTTCAATGTCCCGTTGTTCAGGTGACCCTTCTCACTCTCCTTGCCTCTCCTATAGGGTGTTGGATTGGGGGTCCCTCCTCACTTTAACCTGATTGGTTAAAGAATTGTATCCTCCCCTTTCATCTCCCCAGTTTAAAAGGGGATGTGGGCTTTTGTCTCACCCTCTTTTTGTCTCATCCCCCCCAGAGTAATAAACTGCTCTGAGGATCCATACGGAACAGAGCCTTCTCTGAATTCTTGCTTTGACACCTAGACACTACAACACTTGCCGTGGAAGAACAGCCTTTTTTCTGCACCGTTACCCGGGACTGCTGGCAGTCTTGGCAACAGCCCCTGGCACAGCTGGCAGTCAGAGCTACCCGGGAAATCTACCAGTGTGACACTCTTCTGTCTCTCAGTAAGATTCCTATCTTTTCTGGATGCAGCCAGCCTTTTTCAAATAAAGGCAAGGCCTGAGTCACACCTGCAGTCTGCATTATTCTTGGACAAGAAGTGGAAGAAACCAGGACTAAGGCAGAAATTTGTAAGTGAAAGAGTAGAAAAAGGAGGTAGAGGCAATAATTTCCAGAGAGAATGGCGATAGCTGGTTAGAAAGGAAAATCTTGTAAATCAATGAGTTATGGCAGTTAAAAGTAACTGGAGAAAAGATAAAGAAGTCAAAACTGAAAGACCTCATACAAAGAGACTAGACATCAAGGGAGACAGATTCACAAAGAAATGAGGTGGGTAAAATTATTTTAGAGGAGACAAAATAGGCAGAATGAGAAGAGTTTACTTTGACTTTAATCGCAAGAGTGGAAGTTGAGAACCAGCTGAAATGAGAATTGCAGGCAGAAATGAGGCTGAGGAATAAAGAAACTGGAAGGGACGACAGTGAACAGGAAAACAAAACTGAGGAACAGAGGTGAGAGAGAACTGCGAATGTCTGGGAGGAAAGAGCTGAGGAGTTATGATTATAGTCAATGAAGAGAACTGATTGGAAAGAGCCTGGGAAGATTTGGGACTAACATAAGTGAGAAGAGATCAAAATAGTAGGGATCAACCAAAACAGACTGGGACTTCTGATTCCCAAATTCATTATTGCTGTTCTGTCAGAAAGTGCTTTAGAGGTGCAAAAGGTGCAATAACTGCAAAGAGTATGTGTTCATGTATTTAACTCTTTTAGTGATAGTTCACATACTGATGAAACACTAATAAATATATTAGCTATTTTTTACTGTTTAGGGTACAGTTTATAAACACTTTGGTGACCATAGTTCTGGCTTAGACTTCAGTCAGTAGCCTCTAAAGATCCCAGCCTTATCACTGCAATATATTGTTGTTTATCCCATGGGAAGCAATCGACTTCATTTCAGACATGGAAAATAAATATACAAACTGTAAGTCTAAAACAGTAAATACATTTCTGCATAGGATGTATCTAACTCATCCTTCGTCAAATAACCATACTAATGAAGCTGTACAGCCCCTACCATGGTGCAGATTTACCTCTCTTTCCTGAAAGGATAAACAAACCTGATTTGCTTCCCATGCATTCCAAGAGAACGATTAACACCCAAATTGACCCAAAAGGACAGGAACAAAATGCTGCCAGATCTTATGTTCCTGCTCTTATGTTCAGACAGCAAAGGTCTCAAAGGCCAATGGCAATGAGCATGTTGAAAAAGGGGACATTATTTGTTGGTGACATTACATAGAAAGTTGCACGGATGCTTGCAAGACCCACAGAAGGTAGCCTCATTTGATACCTCCATTTCTCATTTTGTACATCAGCCAAAAGTAGAGATATTGAAGGTTATCTCTGATACAACACTGCTGGATACTTCTCTACTCTGAAGGAGTATCTGTATATACTCTCACACATTGAGCTATTTGCCTTCACCTGATATCATGTCCCTGAAGTGAAATCAACAAGGAAACAGGGAAAAAAATAATCCAAACAACTATGATTTCTCTGGTGTACTCTTTCTGCAGTAGATTTTCATGCGTCTTGAAAGGATGTGCATAGAAAGCAAAGAAAATCAGATGGATGAAATTGAGTGGAACAGACAACAGCAAAGAAATTCAAAGGAGCTAAAAGGGAAGGACATGAGAAGAATGAAGCTCTGAGAATGCTGAGGGCTGTCTGTATTACACCAGGGTTTCTCCTGATGAAAAGACGGGCATGTGTAGACCTAACACAAAAACGATAACACAAAATCGGATGAAGCTTCCAGCTAACTAATATTTCCTCTCTGTACAGAGCCAATTGAAATACTTAAAAAAAAAGAATAAAAAAAAAGGCAAAAAAATTCTTTTACTAGCACACCCTTTTAGCTTCTTGCAGTCAGGATTAAAGGCATTTTGGAGAGGAGAACATTGTAATGAATACCTCGATGGATCTTTTAACCTTCATGGATTTGTCATACTCTATTTTTAATTAATTAACTTTTGGTTTGGTTTGTTTTTTTGCATTGAAGCAATTTGATTTTATTTTTTTACTTCCATAACACTCTTTAGATGTTCCTTCAGTAGGCATCAGCTTTGAAGGCTTGTGTTTCACATTCTTCCAGCAACATTTTTCCTTCTTTTTTGCATGTGGGGCACATAAGTGGAAAGTTCAATCTCTGGTTCACTTTCCACATGATATAATACAACTAAAAGTAGCTTCTTCCTTTCTAAGGTGGCTGATAAATTGAATAGATTCAAGAGGTGTTTAATCTCCTACAACAATAGCCACATAAGAATTTGTACTTCACATATCCTATTTTAACCTACAGAACTTTAATCACTGTATAGGAACCTATAGACACGCAGACATACACAGATGTGTCAATATGCACACATACACATGTATGTGGGGGCATATATACAGGTCCTACTTTTTCTACGTATCTCCAAATTGTATTTTTGGAATTCTAATACATATTTTCTATTAGCATTTAAAAACCCAAAGTATAAATATGTAACAACAAATGAACAAAAGAAAAGCCCCAAACAGATACAATACAATTTCACCAAACACTTCTTTTAAGTTTTAATTTCCTTCATTTAAAAATACTGGTCAAAGGGTTGTCTCTTTTGTTGTTGTTGTTGTTGTTGTTTGTAACCAGGATAACTGACTCAAGATATGGCTGTCATAGAATTATAGAATATCCTAAGTTGGGGACCTACAAGAAACCTCAAAGTCCAACTCCTGGCCTCGCACAGGACATCCCCAAGAGTCACACCATGTGCCCAAGAGTATTATCCAAACACTTCCTGAACTCTGTCAGGCTTGGTGCTGTGATCACTTCCTTGGGGAGCCTGTTCCAGTGCCCACCAAAAGGTTGTGAAGAACCTTTTGTATTATCCAACATAAACCTCCCCTGACACAGCTTCAGGCCATTCTCTCGAGTTCTGTCACTGATCAGCAGAGAGAAGAGATCAGTGCCTGCTCCTCCTCTTCCCCTCACAAGGAAGCTGTAACTGCAATGAGGTTTTCCCCTCAGTCTCCTCTTCTCCAGGCTGAACAGACCAAGTGATCTCAGCCGCTCCTCACACAGCTTCCCCTCAATGCTCTTCACCGTCTTTGTTGCTCTCCTTTGGACACTCTCTATTAGTTTAATGTCTTCCTTTTGTTGTGTCACCCAAACCTGCCCCCAGCACTGGAGGTGAGGCCGCCACAGCTCAGAGCAGAGGGGACAATCCCCTCCCTTGCCCAGCTGGCCATGCTGTGCCTGATGCCCCCCAGGACAGGGTTGGCCCTCCTGGCTGTCAGGGCACTGCTGGCTCATGTTCAACTTGCCATTGACCAGGACCCCCAGGTCCCTTTCCCGGCACTGCTTTCCAGCCTCTCATTCCCCAGTGTGTTTGTACATCCAGGTGCAGAATCTTGCACCTGCCCTTGTTGAAGTTCATATGGTTGGTGATCTTCCTGTCCTCTAATTTGTTGAGGTCTCTGCAGGGCTTGCCTGCCTTCAAAGAAGAGAACAGCTCCTCCCAATTTAACACCATTGGCAAGCTTATTTAGTATACTTTCCAGTCCTGCATTGTTTACGAAGATGTTGAAGAGTACTGGGCCTAAGATGGAGCCTTGTGGAACCCCGATAGTGACAGGTCACCAGTCTGATGTCACCCCATTCCCTGTAACCCTCTGTAACTGACCCATGAGCCAGTTGCTCACCCATCACATGATGTGTTTATCCAGCTGTGTGCTGGATAATCATCTGACTACTACAGAGATATGCATCTTTACAAGAACAATTAAATGAAAGTCTTTCAAACATCTCTTCCCAACTGAATTATCTCAGCATTTTTATTAACTTTGATTAAGCAATTTATCTGTAAACTACTCTTTTAATGTAACAGAACCCTTTGAGAAAATGCTTAATATACTTTATCCTTGAAGGTACAGTATTTTCTGATGAAATAAGCAACATTTAAAGATACTGACCTCATTAAAAAATGCTGTGTTATCCTTAAGCAGTATGCAAAAAAAGAAAAAAAATTACCTTGCTTAACTGAATACTCGAACTCCAAAAATTTCTCTAGTCATAGAAAATTACAATGTAAACAAACTAGAGAAAACCCTGCCCTCCATAAGATTCTGCAGAGAAAATTCTTCAGCTTAGCAAGAAACAAAAAAGAAAAGAGCAAGCTTTTAAATTTTAAGAAATGGCAAAGTAATATTATGTATAATTGATTATTTTCTGGTATCAGTTTAAGATTTGCTAAATTCTGTCAATTAATTCCTCTCTTACAAGTCAGTAATATCTGTTGAATATTTGATGTAATATAACAGCTTTTCTGAAACTTCATTATATTTCAGTATGTATCAACTATATATATAAATGAAAATCTGTATTTAATTGACTAAAAGTTGTCTCACTGCAAGAAAGAAATTTCAGTTAATATAAGCAGGGAAAAACATTAAAACAAATAATCATGTTTCTTAAGTACAAAAAATCATTGAAACTGAATTAAATAGAGATGAAGCTACAGAGGCCCTATCAGATCTAAGTTTAGTTTAGGTATCTTTTTTAAAATGGCCTCTCAAGAATTTTCTACTTTTGTCTCAACCAACTTACAGAACTTAAAAGCAGCATTAATAAATAATAAACATGCTTTCTGGTAGCAAATTATAACCTGATTGGAGTAAAAATATAATGTTTTGTGATATAATGTCATTATTTTATTTGTAATAAAAATCCTATATAATTAGATACACATATTAGAACACATACATTTTTACCCTGCTACTGTTTCACAATATTCTCTGTTAGCCAAACGCTCATTAAAAAGTTGATTTTGGTTAGGGGCTCTGGTCACCAGTGTAAGAAAGATCCTCAAGATAAAACAGGTAGTAATCTTATTCGTTAGTTATGCACCATCCTCACAATGAAAAATCTTTAAAAATAATAATAATAAAAAAAAAAAGCTAATCAAGAGTAACTAACTAGTAGTCACTATATCGTGTCACTTCCTGGAGACTAGATATAACTATCCAAAACAATTAAATGATATCTTTCTTACATACTTTGAAGGTTTAGCTAAACTCAGCCATGATATTTATCTTACTTAATAGTTTGAAAGATGTTGAGTCAGGGTTTTTTTAATATACACAGATGTTGAGTGAAATGACTATTTTTGACAATGCCTTCTTCAAGAATGTCAAATGGATATGCGGAAGAACTTATGTGCCTAAAATTTTGCACTTTAGTGTTATGCAAGCAGATAAGGACTACTGTAAAGCTCTGAAAGACTGTGACTCTTACACATAAAATTAATGGTTTGGTTACATCCATTTGAACTGGACAACATGGAAACCACAGCTTCATCTCACTGGTTACAAACTCTTCATCTTTGCCTAACTGCAGTAAAACGAGTCTCCTTTGAGTTTCAACCCATATTCATTGTAGTGTTTTAAAAAAATTAAATAGCAGTTCTAATTACAAGTAATATTGGACTAAAACACTCAACTTCACACTGCCTTCATAGGGATAGTGCACAGATCTGAACGTTGGTATTTAAGTCCTGTTGTAAGTCACTGAAGGGACAGCAGCACAACCAACCACTTAACACTGAATTTTATTTTCCTTCAATTTGAAAGCAGTTTCTAAACTCTTTTCACTGAAATGATATCCTTTGAATGTCTAACAGAGGAAAACACGAAACCAAACAGAAAAAAACAAAACAAAACAGACAACTTAACCCCAAACAAAACCCACCTCTCTCCCCTGAATTACTTAATGGATTCCTCTGGAGTCTATCAAGATCAAAGCTTTGGATTTTATAACACCATATTCCTCTACCTACAACCACTTTCCTAGACAGAGTGGTTTACCAGAGAAAATTGCAGGGAAATGGCCAGTTATTTTTTCTTTGCTACATAAGGCTAGCAAGTAACACAACAACAAAATGACCCAATACGTTATGCTATTTCCAAAATGATGCTTCTTTTAAAGAAAAAAAAAGGCATTTGAATCAGTTTGTTCTTAAAGAGTTATTATTTTTATACCAGTTCTGTTGTTATTTATACTTTAATTATGATAACACTTAAGGACTCTCAGTATTGCTGACTGTAACAGATAGAAAAATTAAGGCTAAATTTAACAAATACTGATTTTACCCATGTAGAATTTAAGTACCTATATGGCCCACAGCAAATAGACATGGTGCAAACCAATCCATGTGAATTTATTCATCTTTAAGTTTGGCATTTAGTCTGAGCTAATTACCTAAGCTTTCTTTTTAATTAATAGGAAGATACAGGTACCTTAAGAGTTTCTTCTTAAGACTGGTATGAAGAAATTTTAGAAGGGATGCTCAAGACTTTTTTCCATAGACTAGAAAGCTTTAACACCCAGATTAGACTAGATTTATACAAAAGTAATAGTTACATGAACTAAATCCCACCCTGATGATGGGTTGCCTGTGTGTTCTCAGTATGAAATACAAAAAAAAACCCTCTTTTTTGTAATAAACATGAAGTTTTTCAATTAGTATGATGTGCTTTACCAACCTTACTGGTATAATGATTACTTATTCTGTGAGTAGTACTTCCTACTAGAAATCTAAGAACTGGGGACAATTAATTCCTCATGAGCATTAGTAGCAAAATTTTCCTCCAAGGGATGATTTTAAGTATTTTTCCTTTCCAGACTGTATAGAAATATGATGAATATTCCATCTTAAATATTTTATTCTTTCATTACTCTAAAACAAAAGAGACAAGAGTGATTGATCCAACAGCAATGATTATTTTATAGGAATATTGGTAATTCTCTAACTGAAGTCAGCTATAGCCAACATGTGTTTAGGTTACAGTCACAAATCTGATTGGAAAAATAAACATTATTTTGACTTAATTCTAAAAGAACAGAATTATTCAAGCAGGATGATAAATAAAGAAGCTCTTGTCAGAGGGCACCAGCCAAGAGACTGTGAGCTCAGCCTGTCTGCTCCCTGCCTACTTTCCTACAAGGTAACCAAAACAGCCTGTGACTCATCAGTAACCACTAGATCCTGTTACTTTCCTTCAGGAGGTCCTTGTCACAGAAGAAAAAACACTTCAGTTCCTGATACATGGTAAGAAGAAGTCTGTTACTGTCCATGGGCACTGCTCAGCAAGTCGCATGGACAGTGAACATGGCCATGATACCACTCACATGTACAAGTATCTTACATGTTCTCCTGATCCCCATCACACCATGGGAAATTCATTCATTCTAATCATGGAACAGTGATGCATATGTTTGTCCTGTCACATAAGAGGCAGAAGAAGAGGTAGGTTGTTTTGACAGTGGAGGGGCACTCCAGAGGATGCCTCTGTGAGGACAGACCAGGAGCTGCTCTGTGCTGAACAGTCGGTTCCAGCCAGCTCTGCAATGGACTCACTGCAGATCACAGGAGAGCCCTTAGGGAAACATATTTAAGAAAGGGCAAAAATACTGAGGGGAGTTTGGGGGGGAGTGAGGGGGGAGGAACAGAGAGAGGAGGCTGTGATGAGCAGTGGGAGAGTAGGAAGAAGAAGAAAGAAAAAAAAAAAGGCCAGAGCAGTAGGAAGTGTCCCACACTGGATCAGGAACATGGCCAAAGGCACTGTGGTCTGTGGAGCAACAAGGAGTAGCATAGGGAAACAGCCAAGCACTGACTACAGCCTTGTGTGCCACCCAGTGCCTCCCTGAAGGGACTGAGCACAACCTGCAGCAGTAACACAGCAGGGGGAGATGTCTGGAGTGAAGACGTGGAGATTAGGAAAGTGAAAGAGAGGAATCTGAAGCTGAACCTGGGAGAGTGAGAAGAAAACCGTTTTTCCTGTAAGATTAAATGTTTGTCCTTTTTTGTTTTGTTTCCCAATACTCCAAAGAGTTAAATACTTATGCTACCTATCATTACATTATCTTGTATTGCCCAAGTGGTTTTGCCTATGACAGGGATTTTCCTGTCTTTATTTCACCACTAGTTTTCTCACTCGCAGTCCTACTAATTTTTCCCCATATCTCTGGAGAAGGAAGGGAGTGAGCAGCTGAATGAGTTCTTGGCTGTTAGCCAGGGCCAACCCACCACATTTAAAATGAAAAGAAATAAATTAATCCAATGGCAAATTACTTTCATTGATTACCAGGAGCCAAAAATTTCTTTGCTGTTTTTGACTCCCTCTAGATCTAAAAGTGAACTTTTTACCAGAGAGAGAGAAATGGCAAAGCTTATAAAGCAAAAAATAACTTGAGACCAACTGACTTTATGGTGTTGCTGCTATAAGCAGGAGGTTCACAGGACATAAACAAACAGCTTTGCCTTCCTCTTAATTTGCATGGGTACGAGAAATGAAAACTAGACAAGTAATGGCTTATTAAAGGCCAAGCTCCTTCCCTACAGTTTAACCGGAAAATCTGGTTTATGTTACTTTTGTCCTACAACTAATATTCATGGTATGTTGTTCTCATTCTATAAATGATTATGAATGAAATTGTTTGGAATTTTTTTGACAAAAGTCTTTCTAGCAGGAAAAAAACCCCAGGTTCAAACCAAAACAAAGTTTTTTCTTTTTTAAATAAGACAATTTAAAAATGAAATTGTTCTGCTTTATTTTTAAACATGAAAAATAATCTGTTTAGCACTCACAAGATGAAAACCACTTTTTTTGTTCTTTTGGGCTGGGAGATATTTTTACTGCATTATTTTGACAAGTTAAAAATTAACTCTCAAGTTACCCAATTTTTAGCACCTAATGCAAAATTAAAACAAAGATAATAGCTTTATCCAATCACCATTTCTAGTTTCCCCCAAAATAACTTATGGAAAAAGAGCTTCAGAAAAGGGGGGAGGCGGGAAGTAAGATGGTAAGTAATTTTCTAACCACCTTTAATTAAGAGATACTCCACTAGCATTATTCACTAAACAATAAAAGTATGAAACAGCTTAAAAATAAAATGCAATCATTGCAAAACAAAATGGAAATATGTAAGGGTCATGAAATTAGCAAGTCTTACAGACAAGGAAAATGTTTACCCTAGAAAGAACATTTATTCAATTAGGAAAAGAAGGATGATAAGCTGCATAGTTGCTATATGGCTGTTTGATTGCAAACTACATAGATCAAGAGTCTGCTAAAAATGTGGCAGACAAAAGGCAAAGACATTTAGAAAACAAGATATATACACATTAACCAAATCAGTATTCCAATTCCAAAGATTTGATCATTGACTAATTTCAATAATCCTACAAAAGAATAACTGACTTTCCCATCAATAAAAAAAAAAAGAAAAAAAGTGACTATATTTAGCTTGGCAAAATATTTGAGGCATAGACTTTAAACATCATAGGATTAGGTAAAAATTAAAATCAATGCCTTAAAATTAAGGATACCTGAAATAGCAAAGAATTCTAATACTATTATAAATATTATTATATAATATAAGACTATGGTACAAGAAGAGAATAAGTGGATCCTTAGAGACAGACAGAAAATAAAAATACCTGAAAAAACAGTGCAGAAATGCAAATATTTTATTACAGCAAGAGAGGAAAAACAGCAATTTAAGCCAGAGGTATCTGGGTTTGTTCTGCCCTAAGTAGAAAACTCTTGCTCCTTCTCTTCCTTCCTCCCCTTCCTTTTCTCTAGTTCTTTACTCCTTGCTTACATAGGAACTCTATGAAACTTGTAAATTCTTGCTGCTAAAAAAGAACAGAATTTTTTTTGCACATAGGAGCTGAGGCAAAATCCCAACATGACAAAATGAAAATTACCAGTAGCTCAAAACTATAGCAATTTATTTCATTTTCACCTTATTTTGTAAGACATTTTAAGATGATAAATAAACTAAAAGGTATTCAGAAAAGCCATTTTTCTATTTTCTTATGGCACACCCTTGCTTATGGTACACCAGCATTAGCTTTTTCATTAATATTTGAAAGTTTCTCAGTAATAGCTCCAGGGGTCTCATTATCTTTTGGCTTGGTGTGGAGCATGCCACCAGCATTTCTGAAGCAAATAACGTCTTTTTCCAATTGTATGAGAATGTTTTTAAATAAGTTTTTAACAAAAGATGTTTTCCTTTGCTTTGTGCCTTTAGGTGCAACACAACGTTATGTTTTAAAGGATGGATTCTGTTCATCAGTGAGAAAGAACATATCAATTGTTCTGTCCAAAATGCCTTTTTTCAGGACAATACTTCACTACTATTATTAGACAACTGCTATACTAGAGAACATATACAGTTGTCTATTATAATAATACAGGACCTGGAGATGTGATGCTAAGAGTTACTCTTGTAAGTGACTAACGCATGTCAATAGCTTCTAATTTTCTTCATCATAGTAGTCAGTTCTGTCAGCAGTGCAGAATATAAACAATAACAGGGAAAAACACATCTGTTTGAGTTCTGTACTCTAAGATTTCCTTAAAAATATGGCTTGTCAACTGATTCTTTAGCATGGTAGACAAAAATAAGAGGCCATTTTTGTACCAAATTTGAAACATTTGTCCAGGATGTAAAGAAATCCCAAATCAGTATCACTGCATACCTGAAACTGTTCAACCTGGTATTCTGAAAGCCTAGAGTGCCATAGCCACAATTCTTGTTAAGCACTTTTTAAAAAGCCATCTCAATAGTCCTGTAGTCCTCCTCTCGACTAAACTACTTTTATTTCACTCCTCCTCATCCCCAAACTTCCGCTCATACAATCAAGAAGCCACCCTACAAACTCTTCTGCAATCCTAATCTTTCTAAACCATGCCCTACCCTATTTCAAATCCCTTCTTACTCAAGAATCCCGTATCAGTGTGCCACCGATTTAAACTGAGGCTAAATACCTTTTGGATGCAGTGGCTCGACTCCTCCAATTCTGCTTGCCCAGGTGCTGCTATGGTCACTGCCTCTCTAGCACTAGTCACTGCTCTCAGTGCTGCTGTGCCTCGCTGCCTGCCTCCTCCATGACTTCCCCCAACACAGGCTCTTCCACGGGCCAGCAGTACACAGTGCTCCCTACTGGCAGCCGGGGGTCCCCCTGGGTTAGCGCAGCCCCAGCGCTTGGACTGATGGGGCTTGAACACAGGTCTTACTAAAACCCTCCTACAGAGCATCCTAAGGGCAAAAAGCAAAATACGTTTGTGAGAAAACAGGATGTATGGAACACATATTATTAATGAGTCATTACAAAACTGCACAGCAAGCAATATGGTCAGATTCTGTTCCAACACTTGTTTTGGTTACATAGGCTTCTCTTTCATCTTCCTTCTTCTTGTCCCAGTATGGTTGCTCAAATGCAATTCTTTTGTTTAAGCCTGGCAGACACAACCTATCCAGAAGTGATTTATTACTTACCTTTTCCCTTTCTCTATTACTTTTTGCACTCTCCTCTATCTCAGAGATTCCTCTTACAGACACTCTCCCCTCAGCAGCTGTGTTTACTCCCAGTTTGCAAGTTAAATGTGTATGAGGTTACAAAGGAAAATATTAGATTTATTTAATATCCCTTTAAAAGTTACAGTCACGTCTTGCAGGCTTCCACCTTTGAACTGAATGGACTTTTTCAGATTCATGAACCAGTCACTTCAAAACTACGAGCTTATTTCAGAACCTCCCCCCCTCCAAAACTATTTAACAATTCATTTCCATTTGATCCTTGAAACAGACTCCATAATCAAAATTACATACACTTTTAACATTACTTTTTAAACAACCAGAGCTTAAGTGCTAAGAAAAAAAGCTGGAAAACCTTCTAGTTCATAAAGACCCCGCTTTCTATTTTCTTCAAAATGCTCTCACAATTCAAGTAATGCTTATACTCTTTTTAATCTGTTCAAGGAAGAGGAATGTTCTATTCCACTGCAATACCTGATATCAAAGTGCATTCTGTTACAAAATAATTTGCCACTACATTTGATAGTATCTTATAGACATGAGTGTATGGTTTCAGCAATCTCCTTTTCATTGTAAAAAATACATTGTGTTAAGTTAATGCAGAAAATACAACACTAAGTATGTTATTATTTCTCATAATTGCTAACTTCCTGCCATGAAGAATTTCTTTGAGCTGTGAAAGAATATGAACTCCAACTACATATTACCCCAAAGTTTACAATTAAACTATATGTAAATGACAGACTTTGGGGCAGAAAGGGTGTTTTACCTTGCAGCACGGCACTGTTTCAGTTTTTGCCTCTCCTATGCAAACAAGATGGCTGTGCACTTATCAGTATATAGGTACAAAGTCCAGTAGTGAAGTGAAACAGAAGGGTGGAGGGGAAGACGGGCAACACTGAAAAAGATAATTTAGACAAGACTGGCAGGATTTCTTGAAAAGACACTGCTTCACTAGTAGGAAAAAATCTCAGCATGTTCTCATAATGGATATATAGATATGCCTAACCAAGATGCTTGTTTTAATTTGTTACTGAAGATCTCCTGTTGGATTTTTTCGTGGATTTGCACTGCATGTTTGGAAAACAAGGGCTGTACCAGAATCTCAAGTACATTTCCGCCTTCTGTACACGTGGGGAGCATTCCTACAGAATACCTACACAGCAACTTTGGACAAACTGCACTGAAACACCTTTTAAAGTATCATTTCAGATTAGTGTTTTTCAAACTTTTCCATTGGAGCCACAGAATATTTTGAGACTCTCTTTTTGTAAATACCATACACTGTAGTCCATCCCGGTTTCTTTAATATGTATTGTCTTAGAAACTATATGTGCTCCCAGAAAATGACTGCTTCCAGAAAGCCCAAGGACCCTAACATGAAAAATCATTCATTAAACTTCAAAAATTCCTAGCTATGTTGACATATTACCTTCCTTCTCAGCTATTGTCCTCCTCACCCCAATTTATGTATTTGTCACAAGGAAATTTGATCAGGAAGAGAAAGATGGATGTCCAAAGATGTGTGACAACCACTGCTGATGAAACTAACAGAATCCAAGCCTTACAACCTAAGTATGAAATTTTACTTTTCTTCCAGGCAGAACCTAAGAGCTCACAATGACTGTGAGAAGCCAAATTGAACCAAGATTTTTGAATAGCTGCCTAAATGTAAAGTTTAAATTACATTTTTCTGTGGTTCAGGAAATCAGTACAGCTTGTCCTGAATTTTCTTCTGCATTTTTCCTCTGTCTATTTTAAAATAACATTCTACTTTAACAACTTTGAAAGAATTTTAAGTTACCAGCTTTCCTCTATCTCAAATACCAATAGGAAATGCTAGCCTTACCCTAAGCCTTTGAAAAACTGCACTATTGTCTTGCATTTATTCAAAGCTTTAACAAGTGAATATAAAGACAATTTTTTTTAAAAAAATTGTCAATCTCTCTACAAATAGCCAATTACTTTTTAATCCCTTTGATTAATGATATTTTTAGATTAATAATATTTTAGAAGGTACTAAAAACCCTGTATATGGACAAAAGAAGCAGTACTAGAGATACAACAGATGAGAAGCAACATCCACTGGCAAAACATTTCTTGTGTACACATACTGCAACCCTTAAATGCATAATAATAACGACTTACTTACAGTAAATTTTATTAAAACAAATTATTATTAAGCTAAGTTAATTCAAAACCTTGTGATTATGTAAATTAGAAGAAAGTAATGATAAAACAAGGATATGTATGACAAAATATAGATAAAATGAATAAAAAAAAGACTTGTCTGGGCTAAGTAGCATGACAATTCAAGGCATTTGATATGGAAAACCAAAATGCATTGTATAAAGATCTATTCATTCTAACTATAACACTATGCAAAAAATTACAATGAGTTAATGAGTGAAAAAATAAACATCCTCTCATATCCAAAATTGAGTACTGAATGAAGATTGAATAGAGGGGGTTGGTTTGTTTGGGTTTCTTTTTTGTGTTTGATTAAACATCACTAAAGGGCGCTAAAGTGATAATTACTTGCTGACTTCAAAGCTTGGGCAGGAGTGAAAATTGAAATGCCAACAGGGAGGCTGCATTTAGCCACGGCCAATAGGGTACTATGTTACCCAGTAATGTATTCTCCAATGATCTATGTTACTTAATGGATTCTATTTCCCATTTTGGCCAACAGATGGTTTTGTGCTTTGGGTTTCTTTTTCCACACAGATATGAACACGGAGTTGGATAGGAACAGAGTCCATTTTTTTTTTTCTTTCATAATATGTTAGAAACATTCTTTTTTAGGGTACTTTGGACTTCTGGTCACAAATGGGAGTCAGTATTTACCAATTTATTTATGGATGTTTGTATGTATAAAAGAGTTGAATTCATTGAACTGGTAAAGGACATTATGTTTTTAATTGGTGTTTGGGATGAAAAGGAGGAAGAAGGATGCATGACTCAATTTCCTGGAATTTAGTGGTAAGGCAGAGCTGCAGCAAGGCAGACACTTTGTTTCAGTTCATAAAAATATCTCTGCCAAAGTTTTAGAAGTTTAGGATCCAACTTTACCACACCACTAAATGTTCATCTACCATGTACAGTACAGTGTCTCGGTAAAAACAAAACATGATACACTGCTATCTTAGCCTGCCTGGATGGTGGTGCACATGTAAAGGCCTCTGCTTCCACATAAATTTGGTAATAAAAACCTGTATTTTACTTAGATTCAAATGAAACATACCAGCAGCAGAGCTAAAATGAATATTTCTTATCTTCTCTTATAGTGAAACCCAAGGAATATAGCTAATTTCAAAGGATATTTTTGAAAGACACTTACCCAGAACTTAAATATAACGGTTTTGCTGTTCTAGGGACTTTGCACAAATTGCGTTATTAAATTCTAGAGAATATTAACAAATCTTCAGTGAAAAAAGATGCTTACACTTCATTCTTCAGCTTAGTCTAAATAAACAGTGGCAAGTTTCCCTCTGAAAATTCTGTAGTCATGTAGGTATCTTGATAGAAAATCATTACATGAACTTGTGAAATCTGTACATTGCAGAGTATTTTACACAGTTCTGAGGAAGTCCCAAAGGCTTTTATACATAGAACTCTATGACAGTGTCTAAAGGTTTTGGTCTAAAGGTTTTTTTAAGGTTTGTGATTAACTTTTGTTAAGACTTATGGGAGTTTAGCTGGAAGAATGTGTTGGCTATGCTATGCAAGAATAAAGATCCAGGTTTTGTAGCTGCTATAACCATAGTTTCTGACTATCAAATAATACTGGTCTAAGCTACTGTGAATCATAAACAGAACAGAATTTTTAAAGAAAGATGGGCTTGAACAGGTAGGAAAAATATCTTTCACTTGATCTACAAGATAATTTATTGTATTTCCTGGATGTAATGAAGTCAGAAAAAGCATATGGATACACAGGTCCCCACACTTTGCCAGGTCGTTCAAAAATCAACAATCATCCAAATATTGAAAAATTGAAATCAGGCGAAGTTTTACTTTATTTCCACCAACGTCGGAAAATATCAGTGCAAACATCACCCTAGTTGATGTTGGTAGAAACTTGGTGACAAGAATGCCACATCCTGAGTGAAGCTCTGTGCCTCCTGAAGCCTGAAGGCTTTCCTCCATGCTCTGCAACTCCAGATTACACCCTAACCATGACCCATTTCATGACCACAACACAAGCTTAATTTTAGCATGGCACATTAGGATATACAGCCATCTTAATATTAAAAGTCTTGTTAATAGCTTTTGGAAAATTGCATTAGTCTAATTTTTCCAGATGAAAGCATAATTATTGGCATAAAAACGAAAAGTCAGTGAAAAACAGATTATGGAGCCAGACTGTCAAACATAGTCATTAATATACTTATTCCCTTCTGCTTGTAGCAGTCACTGGTCTAAATGACACATACAACATTTCTGAAACAGGGATACAACAATTCATTCTTTAGCACAGATTCTTGCAGATATCTGCCTCATGAGGCTTGCAAGGTAGTAGTTTTTCATACTTAAAAATGCGTAAAGAGATTTTGAACTGTATGAAGAAGTAAAAAGCTCTTAATGGGCTAGAGATATTGTCCCTGATCTCTTTCACTGAAGTATGATACTGACTCCTCTTAATTAGTTAAACTACATATAGAAGTGAACCATAAAGAAAATTTTAAATTGGACAAATAGCAACAAAAGTTTTGAGCTTTTGGCTTGGTACAATATGGGGAACAACCTGACTAATCAGCATTAGTCAAACCAAACTACGGCAAAGACAGTAATTCAGCTCTTATGTTAATTCAAAAGTGTTGATCTATCTGGGACTAAGAAGGCAGTCTAATAGCAAAAAATGACCTTCTATTTGTCATTTATAAACCCCACAGCTACAATAAATGTACCTGCATGCTGGACTTCTCTAAGGATACAGAAAACCTAAAATGCTGAAGAGCAATTAAAATGTGAAAAGTTTCAGAAAGCATCACTTGCAGCAATAGATTAAAGAAATGAAATTTGTAAAATATAAAAAAAGATTTTTTATATTTTTTTAAGATAAAAAACCACAAGAGGAAAACCATTCTAGCAGAGCAAAAGATTCACTGAAAGATTCAGAAAATTTTAGGCATAGTCTGGACAGATATTGTAAGCTTATACAATTCTATTGCAAACAATTAATGTAGATCTTGCGTGTCTCTTGTGATCTTACCTATATATAAGTACATGAAATGGAAAGCTAGGACTATCTGAAACCTGCAGTGTCAGTGTAAGCAATCATTCTCCTTACAGAAACTCAAGGTGAAATGTTTGAGATTACCCGATAAAGTGGAGCTAGCTGTCTTAGGGAAAAATGTCAGGGTCTTACTGGCTTGACAGCACTTGAACTTCATTGCATTCTTCTAGGTATCCTTACTGTATAACTGTATCAGTATTTACAACTGGTGTTCCTTGTTTTATAGGAGTTTAACGAAAACAAGTGTCTGTTACTAGCTTCTACAAAGAACATTTCAATTGAAAGTCTAAAATATGAAATAAAGCCACATAATTTTCTCATCTGTTTTGTTACAATACACAGAATCTAATTCCTTAAGGCAGGTAAACACAAGCTGAACTTAAAGTAGGTGGACAGCCTAGTGATGGGACTATTTCCTCACCCAAAAATTAATCAGTGCCTTACACAACAGTGGTCACAAAGCGTAGTTGCCATTGCCTGTGCACAAGAGCATGTTCTGAGCTATACTACCAGTATGTTTGAGTGTCTGTACATGGAAGAAGGAGAACAGGGCAGTAGCTTCTGGGGCGAGAGAACTCAAAAAATTGAATAATGACTTGGTTGGGAGGCACACGAACTCCAGCAGCCAAGGAAAAGTCCCGACTCCCATGGTAAGGAACAGCCTGCATGTCTAATACAACTGTGCTGCAGTGTGGACTCAAGGAGCTGGCTAACTCTGCTTGGCATTGCCTCTTCTCCTCTCTCCACCATTTCTGCTTCCTGATCAGAGTTGTTGCTTCATACATATCAGCACAGTACTATTGCTTTTCTGCCTAGACATTTCTAGGAGCTGAGACCACCAGAATCACTGCAAAGAAAGAAAGAAAGGTCACAGAACTGTATGACAGCTGGCCTCCAGCTGCCTCCCTGCACTCCCCAGGCTGTCAGCATGTTCTCCCTGATCACACAGACACTCTGGGCTGAGTGTCAGCCAGTTCATTTATTTCTACTCAACTCTTCTGGATAGATACAAACTTTTAAGGGCACACAGCCACAGAGTAGGCAGAATGTCTGAGCTCTGGAGATTCAACTCCCCAGCTTGTTGCATCCCAAGTAGGGAACATGCATATAAAACCTGAACAGTTTAATGGAGCAGCATTAAAGATGAGTGGCTTAGAGTCCTTGTGACCTCGACAATCACAATTTCTTCTCTCTCTTCTCCATCTGAAGATCTAATTACCACAGCCTTTGAAAAGGTTGAGCTTAGGAACCCAAGACTGAAAGGGACCACTGGAAGGGTGACTGCATTCAGTTTCACCTTTACTGCCAGCAACCAAGTGATAGATGACTTGCTCAGAAAGGTTCACAGAATGTGCATTCCACATGACAGTACAAATACAAAATTTTTCCTATAACAATCAAACTGTAGTAAAATGAACAAAAAAGCAATTAAATCCACATGCAGACCAGGAAAAAAAAACAAGTTAATAACAAATATTTTAGGTTCCTGTAACAATGGGAAGTTAGATAAATAAATAAAAGTTACTCAGCAAACCCTTATCAGAGGAAAAATAAAGCAGGATACAACACTTTATATGGGGATGCAATCTCTTCTGTCCTAATCTTTCTGATAGTTTAAGGCCAAGCAGGACCCAGCCATTAACCACTTCAGAATTTTCATTACAAAGACGCTGCTAATCACCGGAACAGGTTGCCCGTGTGCAGCCAATATTTTATTAGAAGATGAAAAAGTATGACAACAAGCTAAATCACAATCCATAAAGGAGAGTAAATGCTTCTCAGTGACCTTAACAGAAGCAAAAATAGCCCTAAAGCATGATATTAAGGCTTCCTTTCCCATCTTCAGAAATTTTGTTCTGTTCTACAATCCCATCAATAAATACAGCAATTGACATCTAAAAATATCAAAGCATTACTCCCTTGTCCCCTCTTGTGTGCTTGGTTAGCTTTTCCAGAATTTCACCTGTCACTGCTGCTTAAGAACTTTTTGTAGTACCTCATCTAAATTTTTTGAGATAAAAACGTGAGAAACATATATCTTCACTTTATTCTCCTGCCTTTGTAATTAACACACTTGTAATTAGTGGTCAATACCAAAATCTAGAAAACAGATGGCTCTCCCATCCCTGCTTGCTTGGCTGACAGAAGACACATGTGATTGATTAAAAGAGCATATATACCTTTTTAACTTATGTAATCGATAAAACATGACCTAGATAAGGAGTTGCATGGTACTATTTAATTACTTTGAGATATATTGTAATCTTCCATTTTGCACTTATAAAAACATGAACTGAAACAATACAATTCATCTAATTCATAATCTTAAGGTGAAAAGCTCATGTTTGGTGACATCCCACACTGAGAGGGGTTTCATTTTCTGAAGGCTTATAGGCTTAACTATAGCAACTGTTGAGAATCTTAGCTGATACCTGAATTTACATTTAATTCTAAGTCATTCCAAGTAATTTGTTACTAATAGTGGGTTTAACAGCTGTTTATGTAAATCATTATGAAATAAATTACTGGATTTATTCAAGTCTTTCAATTCTTTTTTAATATTCAAACCAAAACAGATTATAATCTGTTTATCCTCTTTGTCAAGGTGCCTGCAGAAAAAGAAAAATAAAGTCAGTCATTTCTGTGTGAAACACATAGTGCATGATGATCCTATGAAAAGCATAAAAATAGGTAAGTGAATCCATGCTTTGAGCATACTATGAAATAGTGAAATAGGAAACTGCAACTATTGAATGAAATGTATTACCTATGAAAACACTTAAGCATATTCTGAAGCTTTTACTCTCCAGGAACTAACTCAGTCACATAAATTTCAGTGATGTACAAAACTTTCAGCCTCAAAGGAAAGAAAACTCAAATATAGAAGTTAAAAAAAAGGTTAAGAGGATCGAGTATGTAAAACATTGTTTTGCATACTTAATAACCCCACAGCACCTGAGTATTTTCACTTTATCTTACATTCAAGAACAATAAAACCAATGAGATTTTAACATATTATTAAGAAACCAGAGAAAATAGATTTGTTTGGCGTTAAGTAGGGCTACCTATGTATATATATATCTGTCTATCTATATATCTATATCTATATATATATCACCATATATCTGCTTTGGTGTATGCCCAGATAGCATTTAATTAATTTTAAAAATGTACATGAAGTTAATTGTGCTCTTCAGACTTTCC
The DNA here is from genome assembly GCA_013400495.1 of Nicator chloris. NCBI lineage: Eukaryota > Metazoa > Chordata > Aves > Passeriformes > Pycnonotidae > Nicator > Nicator chloris. The sequence goes on from WAAE01021275.1 coordinate 39,281, forward strand.
AGGATTTAAGTCTAGTTACAGAATTACATCTTAATTATATTCCATCAAACCTGATGAATAGGTATGAGAGGAATGAACTTGGATATAATAACTAATTACTGGTGTTCATAGCTACTGCACCTCAATTACAATACACTTCCCACAACTCTAAAGTTATTGAAGTCCTCATAACTCAAAGCCAGCTTCAAATAAGTAATAAAAAATAGTAGCAAACAAAAAATCAACTGCACAATTCTCAATATCAAATTTTCACTCACTTTCAAGAAAAAATAAACAACCCAACAACAAAACCAAATACTACCAGTGAGTCATTAGATACAGATATTTAAGACAGCTCAAACAAAACTTAGATCAGCACCTTCTCTTACTTAAGTATCTAGAAAACTATGCTTCACCATGAATTAAAAATTGCTTGGAATTTCACTTCATTTCATTCTGTTAATAAAAAGACTTAAGTCATGCAGAATAAACCTAAACAGTTGTCTGTCTTGGGAAGATTTTCCTGTGTTTGAACACAGCTTTGAAGAATCAAGTAAGCTAACATCACACTGATGATCACTGATGAGCCAGAGCAAAGAAAGCACGTTGAGGTCATCAGCCTGTCAGCAGTGTGACAGTCTTGAAATGTGTACCATGGGATTTGTAAACCAGACTATTAAATCCTAAAAATGTTCAGCTTCTGTATTACACTTTAATTTTGTGGACTACTTTCATATAGATTGCCTATGACTTATTTCCACTTTAAATACTCAAAAGTTTTGCAAAACCCTTGTTTTCTCAGATGAACTGGGAGTTTACATGCTAAAAATAGCGATTTTCTCCCCTTTTAGGCGGCTACAAGCAATGGAAGTTGTGATCAAATACTTTTTTCTAATTAGAACAATAAATCAAGGTAAGAAAAAGCTACATCCATTGCGTAACAAATAAAGGTTTTACTCTGTTACCAATTGCACAATTAATAACCAGCTTTTTAAAATATTTGCTAATTAGAAAGTTGATAGATCTACCTGACATACCACTGTCATATAACGTCATTATCCATTCTCTTTAAATATTTGTCACAAGTGTATACTCTTACAGCAGAATCACATTCTTTCTTAGAACACACAACACTACGATTTTAAGTACTGAAATTACTATTTTTTAAATTCCTTTTAAGAGGTTAACACTTTTTTTGACATACTGTATTTAGGATTTTACCTCTATTGATTCTAGCTATGCTCCCACCTAAGTGTGCTACCAAAGAAACTATAAACATTTGGTGGAAACAAAACTGGAATATTGACTTGTTTCACAGTGTTTATTGCAGAAACAAAACAGCTGTGGGCATTTTTAATACTCATATATTGTAAAGTTACAAAAAAAAGAATCTGAAATCTCAAGAGCCATTTTCTCAAATCTACACAGGAACCAATTTCATGACTACACGTGGAATTTTTAAAAGACATTGAAGGTACTGCGCACAATCCTTTTCCTAGTCCACACCGACAGGGCCTAAGCAGCATTACCATTACAGAATGAGACGAGATAAAAAAAGAGAAAACCAACCCAAAACTCAAAAAACTTTGTTTGAAAGTCAAGTTTTATTATTCAAAAGGTACAAGTAAAGGTCAAGGATGTTTTATTTGTCTTCTTATTTCCCAAATCAGAGAAGGTGCGAGGAGAATTCTGTGTCTGTATTTCACACAAATGTAGGGTGAGTGTACTTGCAAGGGATAGGCTTTGGGGGTAGGTAAGATGCTTAATGAGGCTAAATTAAAATTCAAATATAGCTATGTGACACCTACAGTTAAGGCTTTAAAAGCCCCCAGTAACTTGCTAAAATGGTGAAGTGTTGCCAACTCAAATGAAGGCACTGTTAGGAAAAAAGAATTTCTGCAAGGCCTACCTAGAAATGAGACAGGACTTCCCCTATGTGAAGCTGCAACTAAGCACTGCCCTCACACAGAACGGCACAGCAGTACACATCTTCAAGCCAGTATGTCACCTTGGGAGCCTGATACAGCTCTTTTCATGTCTGCCTCTGCAACTGGTGCTTCAATGATCTTGATGTCCAGTGGAGAATCATCTGCATGAAAAAATACAAAAGGGAAAACTGATGAGGTAAGTGCCCTCTTTCCCTCCCAATAGCCCAGTAAAAATTGGATGATGTATACGTGCAGGAAGATTTTGCTTCAACTCAAGAACAGTCTTGTTTCTTGAACTTCAGCACTCCTTGAATGTTTCAGAAAAAACCACATAATACCCAAACCAGCTTTCAATTAACCATTTGTGCACTCAGCAACATATAAGATAGATTTAGTCCTTCCTCCCAGGTTTTCTCTCCCCATTACTTTACTCTTCCCTCAGTTTTACACAGATTTAGACCTTTTTGTTTCAGCTACAGTCTTGGTGGTAATACTACCCCTGTAAATCTCTACACAGGCACGCAGAAGAGACACTGTCTAACGCGTCAACTTGAGCGCAACTTTTCTGTCTTTCCCGCCAGCAGCACCAAACGGGAATCACAAAGTAAGTCTGGTTGGAAGGGACCACCGTGGCTCGTCTGGTCCAACCTCCCTGCTTAAGCAGGGTCATCCCAGAGCACACTGCACAGAATTGCATCCAGATGGTTCTTCAATATGTCCAGAGAGGGAAACTCCACAACCTCTCTGGGTAAGAAGCGCTGTTCTGCAAGAGAAGAGGCCCCAAGAAGAGAAATGGACTTTGCTTAAAAAGCAGAACGAGACAGACCAAAGGTGCCGCTGGCCCGCCCCGCCCCGGAGCGCTACCGAAGCCGCCGCCCGTCCCTGCGCGGGCTGCATCTGCTCCGGCCGCTCTGCCGCGCCATGGCCGCCACCGCCAACTCCTCCTCCCCGGCGGCCGCGCTGCGCCCCGTCACTCACCTGATTTTTGACATGGACGGGCTGCTGCTGGGTGCGTAGCCTGAACTCCTCTTCCCTCCACGGCCGGGCCTCCGCTCCGCTCCGCCCGCGCCGGTGGGTTCCGCCGCGCCGCCAGGCCCGGCCCGCCTGCCCGGACAGCGAGGGGCCGTAGCTGGCGGCGGGCAGCCTCTTTCCTTTCCCCTTGCCTCCCTTCCCTCTCCGCCTCCCGCGGCCTGAGCGGCCTAGGCTGTGGCTGCCCATTCACGGCCCCCTCGCTCCGGGCGAGCAGCCAGAACGCCCCGGGCGGCGCTGCTAAAACCGGAGTGAAGGGATTAAAGCAACAGGAAACGAGTTAATTCCTTCTCCTCCTTCCGCTACTTGCTGCCTCTCGGGGACACATTTCGCCTTAAAGTAACAGACCCGGGGCTGAGCGTGAACGGGGCATTTGCTCTGGCTGGCAGAGGGCTGAGCGAGGTTGGGGAGAGCGGTGAGGGGCAGGTTGGTGCTGAAAGCCAGAGAAACCGGGTTTAGAGGAGTGTGTAAAAAAGCGGGTTTGTGTGTGTGTAATCCTGTAATCCAGAACAAGTTATTTTAATTTCATTCTTAGAAGTTTCAGGTAAGTGTTTTTTAGTTACTACTGCTCTTTGTCAGACGCTGGAAATCTGCTTCACACAGACAATATTCACCTTTAACAGGACAGTATTGGTAATGATACATCTATGTGATTTCTAATATTAAAAAAGAAAAATACATGTAAAGTGTGTATTGTATTTCAGAAATCTTTGAACTACAAGGAATTAGACTGAAAATACTCTTCAAGTATCTTCTAGTACAGAGGAGTAAAAAAGACACTACTTTGATAATTTTAATAATGTGCATTTCATTTCAGAGGACTTCCGTATGTTTCAGCCTCTGAATACTATGAAACCTTTGACATTTTTGTCGAACTTATTTGTTTCATGATGAGCAGTGACCCTTGGGAGGCAAAAAGGCAGTCAGGAAACTGCTTGCACTTTCCAAAGATTCCTAAATTTTTCAAGAAATTTGGAATAATTTGGGGGAAAGAATGATAAAAGAAAAAAATTAGATTCATTCTGCCCAACCTATCTACTGTAAATTTTCTGAATGAGACAAATGGTCTCATAATATTGATGTTAACCTAAATAAGAACTCCGTAATTTTCTTATGAAATTTTGAATCACATAGTGTTCATTGGAGGTGATAAAATGAATAGCATACGTATTTCAAGAAGCTACAGAAATAGGCCCAAAATTACTTCTTTTCAAAGAGCACAAATAAAAGTTTTGGTATTGTATATCTATTATTACTAACTTTTTAAAGTTCTCTCGTAGTTGGTTGCAATTTTTAGAATCTGAAGCTTCAGGTTTTGCAAAAATATTTCCCGACAAAGTAGTGTCTGCAAACGTGCATGACTATTTTTAGATGTTTTTACCTAAACCAAATGATTTTGTAGAACAAGTACAAATTGATCTATAAATGATGAGAAAAATTGAGCATTAAATTTATCTGCTGTAACATGCCATGAACTTGCTTTCTGTAATTGACATACTTGCTTCTGAGAAAGGATATAATCTGATAGATTTCCAAAATCTTTATGGGTGTAAAATCCTTAAATGGGGTCTGAGGTGTTTACAAGTTTCTTGACTTTGGAAACAATCCAAGTGTTACCCTATAGAAACTGTATCCTATACTTTACTGGCTAATGTGTGAAAGTGTTGCTGAGTCTGATCAACTGATATTTTATCTCCCCCCTCCCTCTATAACCTAATTGAGACTGATTAAGTTGTCCTTGAGTCCCACCTTGATATTTCAGCTTACTTTTAATACTGAAGTTACTGCCTCTGAACTGCCTGTGGAAATATTTTGACCCTTTCATTCAGAGTCCTTCTATATTGTTATTTCAAAGGTTGTTTAACACCCTTTTTTTTCTAATTGCATTTCTAATCAATGCAATCTATACCCTTCCTTTTTTTTTATTATCTAATCTTTGCCTTTGAGCTCTTGGATGAAATCTTAGGGGTTTTGCCTGTTATTCCAGTTGCCAGGAAGTTAGTACTGTAAAGCGATGTACTCATTTAGTAAGTGAAGTATGTCACACCACCTCTAGATATCTCATTTTTAATAAGTAAAATTAATTTAAGGACTTCCTTTTTGTAGGAAACTCCCACTGTAACAGAAAAAAACAGACTTTATGTCAATGTACAACATTTGCATCCTGCTTTATTATACATAGAATACTGGAATATCTCAGGTTAAAGGGACACATAATGTAAATGACTGAGGCACAGACTCAGACCAGCAGGGAATCTGAATCATTTGTTCAAAGAAATGAGCTGGTTTTATACACTTTTCAAGGCACAGTATTTCCTTACATGGTAATTCTCACTACATGACCTATCCCAAGTTGTCACGTCAGCAGCGCTTTCTAAATGTCCTTCTATGGGGTGGTCATGTGCTGTTCACTCGTCTGTCAGCTTCTGGCAGGCCCCTCTCCCTAGGCTCTGTGTGTGACACCTCCTGCCAAGGCCAGGTCAGCTCTGTGCTGCCATGTACTGCTTTGTGCTGCCATGTGCTTCTGCAGGCAGGTGCCACAGCCTGCAGCCCAACTCCATCCCATCTCTTCCCAAAACATAAGGATCATTGAGTCCAGCTCCTTGCAGGACTTCTGAAAACTAAAACACAGGACTAAGAGCTTTGTCCAAGTGCTCCTTGAAGTCTGACAGCCTTGGTGCCATGATGACTGCTTGGGGGAGCCTCTTCCAGTGACTGATCAGATTCTCATGCGGCATCATTAATTAGCATTGTTGATTATTGGTGTACTGTGTAGCAGAAACCAGAGGAGAAGGATAACTGCATCTTAATTTTTGTTATACTGCTGTACTTACTCAGAAAAAACCCAAAACAAACCACAAAAAAAAAAAAAAAAGCAACAAACCCCCCCACCACTTCAATTAAAGCATTATATTTCTTAAGTTAAAGAAATAACAAATAATAACATTAAATGCTCAGAATAGTGGATTGCTTTTTCTTAAAATGTAATAGTCTGTTCCTATAGAAGAGTACTGTTCTAACAGCTAGTATGTGGTATAGTTAAAATTATTAAACCTACTTACATGTGCACTTATCCAACACATAGTACATGGTTAACAGTTAATAATAACAACAACAACATCAACCACCACCACAACAGAAACTAGAGATACTTGACGCCTAAATAAGTCTTGTTGTATTTGTACAGTTTGGATCCTGGCATTTTAGCAAATTGTAAAAACATTCAAAATCGATGCCAAAGATAGAGAAGGAAAAATCTATTTAACTTGTACAAAATATACAACTAGAGTAATGCCTCTCAGGATCTATCTTACAAACTTACTGCAAAGGTTTCTTTTTAAGCTATGACAAGTGGTTTTGTTATGTAATTGTAGCCAATAGCTACCCTACTACCAAAACACAAATAGGATTGAATGTTGCCTTTGTTGATCTGTGCTTAAACTTATAGAGGGATGAAAACGTTTAAAATTCTCTACAAGCTACATGTATAATATTAACCTTTCCCAACTGACAAATGAACTTAGGAAAATGGCTGCAAAGATAAGATATTTCTTAGCATTGTGCTTAAAGCTGAACTAGAGCTAAACCTAACATGCAAAGAACATGACACTTTAGTATAGGAAGTTTAGTCATGTATTTATTTTTGTTTAAATTTCTCCTAGGAGTAGGGATTGTTTTATGTAAATTATTAACCTTGCCAGTGCCTCTTAGTGTTGGAAAACAGTATCTTTACATGAGATAAACCAATGTGTTCAAGTATGAGAGATGGTTCCTAAAGCAGCTTAGTTTTGCAAGATACTTTCACCATAACTCAAAGTCATGTTGGACTGTACAGGCACAAGTATGCCAACTTGTGACCATTTCTAGAGGGATGAAGAGTAGTTAAGGCAACTGGGATCAGAAGTTGCTGCTTTTATAGCCACTGTCTCCTTTGTGTGAAGACCATTGTGTTTTGTGCCACTTCTAGGACACTCCTGCATGGCTGGCCAGACAGGTCATCTCTGGTCTGTAATGTAGAAGAAATTAGCTTGCAGTTAAATTCATTGTAGTGTTGTGAGATTCACAAGAATTTCAACATGTTTTCTTTCTCCTCAGTCTTATCTACTCATTGTCACAAGGTCAGAAGTCAAAAATGTACTCTTAGTTTCATTTTATTGCACAAGTTGCCTAGGAGATGGCTGTTACAAGAAAACTGATGAGAGTTCTACGCTGGAGTTTGCTTATGTGCATGCTTTTATTTAAAACAGCTTCCTATTTCTTCTGCATCCAAGCAAATAACACCAATTCAATTAAACATCAGCCCTCTCTATTGGTCTATGTTATCCCTTAAATGCAGGAATTAATCTTCTTAGGCTATAACCAGGCAATCTTTGTAAGCCTATTTTCTGCTTCTACGTAGTGGAAACTTACTTTCTTGTCATTCTCACTTTCATCTGATTTTGGGAACAAAGAGGGAAGGGAAAATACTCTCTTGCCCCTGCATTCAGTATTTGTAATTTGTTGCAAAACTAAAGAGATTAAGGATATTAGATTAAAATACCCTATAGATGCTTCATGAGCAAATCTTGGACATAAGTAAAACAGCTCCTCATTGAGAATTAACTCAACATAATTACAGTAAATAAGATTTCTCATCTGCTTGAAAGCGAACATCTTAATTTAACAGCAAGAAAAATTTTGGCAAGAACATAACAAACTTACTAACCCAGAGTCTGACTTCTGTTATTCCCTTGATTGATTTTCAAATTGCCCATCCACATGGTTGCTTGTTGTTTGTGGTTAGAATAATCCAGAATCAGAGCTAAATCCAGCATTCAACAGGGTTGGTTTTTTTTGGTTGTTGTTGTTGTTGTTGTTGTTGTTGTTGTTTTTGGTCATGATTGCTGTAGTGGCTACCACATTTCAAAATGCCATGGGCAGCACTGACAATGATAATTTTTTCTTCCTGAGAAATTAACCAAGAAATGCACCCAAGCGGAAAGATTCATGATTTGATTTTAATATTGCACAGAAATTACATACAAATGCAATGTATTTTTGGTGCTTATTTATTAGCTGCCCCAGACCCAAAGCATTTGGTTATAAAGTAAAAAAAAAAAAAGAGAAGCCACATGCTGAACAAGTTAATCTCAAGAGTTTTCCAGTTTTCCTTTTAATAATGTGGCTTTTGTTTTCTGACTGTTGCACACTTGCAATTGTATAGAGAACCTGTTGTAAGTGGAGAGGTATGTTTTGAAAATGCTGGGAGTGTAAAGATTCTGTTTAGTGACTTTAGAGGGGCATACAGCAGTTTGACCATTTATAAAATTTAGTCTCTTCCTATGCCTAAAAGCATATTTTCAAATCTGTTTATAGATGATAAGGATTTGTTGCATATGTCAAGTGTTTTGTGTATAAAGTTCCAATTATTTTCCTTTGAATGTAAATAATAAGGTTTCATAAATGGAACAGAATTTCACACAAAGAAAAGGTGCATGGAATTTTCCATTATAATAACACAATTTCTAGCTGCTGTATTCCAATTTTCTTCTTACTTAGGAAGAAAAACAACATTAACAACCCTGGATTTATTATTCTACATACTGGCAGTAGTTACACTCTGTACCATCATGGACCCAGCTGTGCAGCTCTTGTTCTGAGTAGCTGTAATTCGTTCACGTAGCCTTGTTGTGAGTTGGCTAATTGAGCTCTTGAGAGTGGAATTTTTCAGAACATCTTAATTTGGGAAGGGCAGTTTCTGGTCTTTGAATTCTGCTGGAATTATTTTCTCTGAGGTACAATCCTGCTCTTGAATACTGGCATTTATACTTCTAATGGAGGAGGAGAGGTGATTGTGGTTGTTTTTAACTTTTTTTTTCTTTTATATTGGCAACAGACCTTAATGGAGATGATAATTTTCACACTGACGATTGCTCTTTTGAAGACCAGGAACTACGTTAACTAAAAATACGAAATCAATTAAGCCAAATATCTACTCTTTTCAAACTTTATTACATTCATTATGGCCGTCTCTGGCATGAAGTAGATACTGCTAGTGATTGTTGCTGCTCCTATTACATTTATGTACATCTTTGTATTGATACTAATTTCTTTCACAAGACTACTGAGAATTATATAACCAAGATCATTTGTGAGGCTTACAATGGTTCTCTCAGAGACTCCTGACCTTGACTTATCCCTTTTCTCCCCCCTTCAATAATAATAATAAGAAAATAGTTGTTCTGACCTAAGGTTTGTTGAGGTAGTGTTAACCTTCATCAAGATTTTTTTTGGTACTTAGGGGAAAACCATCCTGTATTTTTTTATCTCTGTTTTTGCTTCCTTTGCTTCAATAACTGGTGAAAAATGTATCTTTTGTGGCTCTTTTTCTGATGGCTGAAAACTTTTTTCAACTTTTTGGGGTTTTTTGGCAATATTTTGTGTCTTGAAGGGTTGCATACCTGTTGACAGTATCAATTCTTGCTGTCTCCATGTATGTTTTCTGTTCTTGTGCAGCTTTTAGTAATTTTTTTATTCCTCTTATGATGAATACCATATTCAGTACTAGTAGAAGTAGTTTCAAGTATCAGTATATCCGATTTTGGAAAAACTTCTAAGTGTACATTACTCTTTCTGAAGTACTTTTCCAAGATATTGTTATATATAATAGCTGATTTCTTTTTAAAATGTATTCTTACTTTTCTTCCTCCTTCCCTTTAGAGATACATGACATATTTTTGTAAAAGTCATCAAATAAGTAGTAATATACTGTGTCTCATGAAACGAGTTTATTTCTAGTTCACGAATTGTTTCCTTTGGGCAGTGTGGTAAGAGATAGGATATAATTGAGTTACAGAATGTGGCACACACCTGCAGAAGCACATGGTGGCACAGAGAGGCTTGTCTCCCCCTGACCTTGGGGGGAGGAGGTGTCACACACAGAGCCCTAGGGAGAGGAGCCTGCCAAAAGCTGAGAGACAAGTGAGCAGCGCGTGATCACCCCATGGAAGGACATTTAGAAAGCGCTGCTTACGTGGCAACATGGACTGGGTCACATAGTGAGAACTACCATGTATGGAAATACTGTGCCTTAAAAAAGTGCATAAAACTTTTCTCTCTTTCTTCGTTATAAAACAAAGAAAGCTCATTTATTTGAATAAATGATTCAGATTCCCTGCTGGTCTGAGTCCATGCTTCAGTCATTACAGGGCACCACTTATGGGTTAGCACTACAAACATTGCTTTTTTCTCTGCTGTTCGTTTTTGAATGGTCTCTGCCTGTGTGTGGTTCTTTTGGATAAGTTTTACATGCAGTTTGTCTCAGGGTAATGTGAGGCATTTGAGAGGAAAGCCCACTTTATTATTTGAGAGCCCAGTCTTTCTAACATGTCTAATCTATGTGAATTCACTCATGACCTTTGTAATTATATAATATGGACAGTGTTACAGTGTCTCATTCTTCCAGTTCATTAATGCATGCTCTGTGACATGCTGTAATAGGCCCCGTGTCACCTTTGCTCTCCAGAGGATGGGCTCGTGCTGGGCCTTTGCAGCAGCCCTGTGCTCGCACGTGCTGCACTCGCTGGGTTTGCTGCCAAGCTGCTCAGCCCTGGGCATGGATTGTCTGCAGTGCATAAATATGAGTTCACTCAGGTTCTCTTTCACAGTGTCACCATATACAGAAAATAGCCTGTTTATGTCAGGACATCTTTTGGAATGTTGTGTCTTCAAAATTATGTTCTGTTTTAATTGCCCCATTTGTGTGTAATGTAAACTGACACAGAGTACATATTCAAACTAATGGAATATACCTTTATTTGATTAATGACTAGTAATAAGTGGGGTTATATTTTTAGGATTGGGATGTTTTATGAGTTTGACACCAGTACTGGTTATTTGGGAACATTTCTAAGCAAGAGGAAAAAAAATTGCACTAGTACTGGAAGAATGAAGTGAAAGATAACGTGTGTTTAACGAAAAAAAAAGATAGGATTATAGTGTAACAGAAGATTTGAAGTATGAGAAATTAATGGTTTAAGGTAGAGCATGAGTATGCTGAGACATATTTCGTTTGAATAAATTTTTCTATAGTAAAGATATTTTTATTTGTTTTGCAATTTACATACAGAAACCTCCTTTGACCTGTCTCTCCAGGGCAAAAGAATATACTCATGCATACCTCTAAAGTGACATAACCTTGGATAAAGTCAGCATTCTGCTACAAGATCGTTATTACAAAAAAATTACACCATGTGAAATGGTGGATCTTTTCATGCTAGGGCTGAGTCTTCTCTATAGCATTATATTATTACTGGACTAACAAAATGTTCTTTGCTTTATGGCTCAGGGGAGATGGAGCCATAAAGAGCTTATCACAATGTAATAAATTTCTAGTCTTTAAAAATTAAAAAGTGTTTCATGGGGAACATGTCTCAGGAAAATGAAAATATTTGGGCCACTAAGGTATTGTAGTATATCTAATTGCTATTCTGCTTCATAATAACTTGTAGCATTATTATTGTTGTAGATCATATTTTTATTATTTTTATCCTTCTACCATTTTTAATTTGAATGTTTTATTTTTTCATGAATGAAGGCATCTAGGAGTAAAGAACAAGAAGTGGTGTTGCTGGTCTGCTTTTGTGTATTCTAAAATGTCAAATGTTTTATGTGTCAGTTGATTTGCATAGTTTACTGTTTACCATGGCTTTGCCTGTTTCAAAAAGGAAATTAACTATTCCCCTTTATTATTTTGTAACTTGTTATGGAGAGCAGGTAATTAGTATGTGGATTTAACAGTAACAAGACAAAATTCTAGGTTCTTAGGTTAAAAAAAAGTTTTGCATTTTTATACCTCTTTTCATAAAGTGCCAGTTCTAGTATTTTTTAATGATGAAAAAGAGAGTTCTCTCTTAGGCGATAAAAAAAACCTTTCAGTTTTACTTCCTAATTGTATTCAAAGTTTTAAAGAACTTTTGAATACGTGATTTAGCTGCCTTTTACATGAGTCTTCATACCTTTAGAAACATCTGTATCTTTCAATAACCTCACATTGTACCACTGTGGAATTTCTGGGTAGCTGTGACCTGTCACACACAGCCTCCCCTGCCCAGGCTGGATCCTGACCTGCCATCAAAGGAGACCTTTCTGCAGTCTGCTGTGGCACCACATCTGCTCTCCAGACCATTCCTCTCCCAGGGAAAGCAGGATGGTGGAGAAGGGTGACAAGTCTGCACATGTGTTGGGACAAGACTTGAAATAACATATGACATGAGTGTTTCTAGGTCGTAGAGTGCACAAATACCCTGTGATTTCCAAAACCTATACATTGGACCCCAAGGAGTAACTGCACTTACTAATGGCAGTGTTTACAATATCTTAGAGTTTATACTTACACGTGTATGCAAATACACTTTATATGGCAATTTATTTATGGCATCTTGGTCTCCCAGGGAATGTCTTAGCTTTGCTTGTATCTTGGGAGGTGTCATAGCATTCAATTTTTTTTTTTTAATGTTTATTGTTAAGTTTTTTCTAAGATTGCTCTAAATGCTTCATTTATCAGACATGGATATATGGATATCATACCTTGGATATGATATGTTAGTGTTGCTTTTGGCTCAAATACTTTTCATAAATAGAAGGTCTTTGAAATGTTCATCATACTGTTAGGCTTTCTGTATTAGTAATTAATTTTTTGTTCTAGGTATCTGTTTCTTTTACACACTCTAGAACTTTTGAAATATTGTTCCTTATGTTTGGAAATTTTCCAGTGCTCTACAAAACCCTACAATTCCTGTAGGAAGCTTTAGAGATACAGAGGTTGTCTTTTCATATGTGTGCATGTATACAAAGGAGAGGATTCTTTCAATTTCAATAACTATTAAGATAATGATCATCTCTTCAGTAACTCTGAAGTTGTCAAAGAAAAATGCATTAAAGATATGTCAAAATTTTCTTAAAGTAGTCTCTTATAGTGGAGAGCTAACAGTAAAACTGGATTATAGGCTTATGTTTATTAAACTAGGCCTTATTTTTCTCTAATCAAAACTCCTGGCATTAAGAGTTGGGATTTCAGGATCTGTGGCTGGTACCTGTCTGCATTATACTGGTTAAAGTGTTCTTGACATAAATCCTCATGTTACCCCTGCCTCTCCCATGTAATAATACAAGATTGTTAAATTATGCATTAGCGTGGTTTTTCTCTCCTCATTCCCCTGGTTAATTGAGAAGTGGCTCTGTGTTCTAACTTAGAATTTTCTATTAAGAGGGGAAAAAGAAAAACAATGTTCTTAAACTTATCACAAAACTGTGGAAGTTATTCTTGTTTTAACCTGTTCCCATTTCTAATACTGTAGATCAACGTGGAATAGATTAATGTGGTTTTTTTTCTTCCTTCTGTTATAATTGCAGCTTTCAGGGACTAGTGTAAATTTCCTGTTTGACCCAGGTGTTTCTGTATTTGTTTGTAACAAAAAAGAAGGCATATTACTTATTTTCCTCTGGGTGCTTTTTCAGTAGTTATTTAGTTTACCTTTCTTTTCCTACTGTCTTACAGACTGAAATTGTGAGCTTTTACAGTTCTCTGCTTTACGTTCTAATTGTATGTATGAGAAACTACATTGATAGTCTAACATTCCTAAGTATAGCTCAAGAGACTTAAAATATTAAAAATACTTTCAGTACCCATTCATTCTTTCAGGGTTGGATCCTACGTGTACCTTTCTTCTCTCATCCTGTTCCTTTTTAAAGTGTTCTTGTGTTGTGAATTAAAAACAGACTTGCTTTAGAAAAACAAAAAAACCCAAACCTCTGTAAATTTAGGTTCAACTGAGATTTGATCTGATTTGCCTAGAAATTATTCTCACTACCGTCTTGAAATTCTCATTTTATCTGACTCATCTTGACTTGGCAGCAGATTTGATACTGCATATCAACAACTTTTTCCAAACCCCATGTTCTTTATGTCATTCTTTTTCTTAGAGGTGAGCATCATATAAATACATAATTCAGAAAGATTGTATTTATGACTGATTACAAGGTGCCCAATACCTAGGTGGTGTAGGATATCAAAGGTGTAATATGGAGTACCTAACAGATACTGCACTTTCCATGGGTAGAAGTAAAGGAATTGGTTACAGTATCCTGTAGTTCTGTTTAAGTAACAGTAGCTACTCCCTTTCCTCAAGCTATAAAAAAGTGATATTGATAATTTAGGCCCAGAAGCATAAAACATATATTAAAAAAAAAATTGTGATTATCTATGATAACAGCTATTGTATAACTGTACTTAATGGCAGTCTAATTTTGGAAAATGTATTATCCCTTTAAATTGCCTGTAGTGGAGCCTTGGAATTGCAGACTACCAAGGAAATTCTTTTTTCACAGGATAATGATGACGATGCAATTTAATGGCTTTAGTAGCGACAGTGTAGATGCTTCCTATTTCCAGTTCAAGAGCTACTTAAACTCCTCTGTGAGTCCAGTGTAGGGAGTTAAATTCTCAAGAGACATGCTAGATTTTCTATAATTAATAATTAGGATAGAGAGTACAGTCAAAAAGAAATCCCTCGCCTGAAGAAAACAGCTTTAATTTTTTGTGTAATTTCTGTTTTGTTAGTGGCAAAATTTTAAAGTTGTATAGAATACAGAAAGGATGAGAGGCTGACAGCCCTGTAGCAATACCACCATGATCTGTGTCAGCCTAACACAAGGAGAAAATCTCCAATCTCTCTGCTTATTACAAGGTCAATGACTAAAGCAACCCTTTGTATTAGAGAGTGTAGACAGTAGCCATAGTCAGTAGTGTGTCGTTCTCTTTTCTCTGATTGCAATGTTCTATACAATTGGATTCTTTTATTAATAGTTAGATTTACTCTTCAGAAAATAGAGGAAAAAAAGGTATTTCTGCTTGTTGATGGATTACCAGGTTTGCATTTTTGTGCAAAGTTTTTAATCTCTTTGAAAACTACTACCCAGAGGCTGTTAGAAAGATGTGACCTAGATTGTGTGCACTTCTTGCAGAAGAGAAAGGTCTTTGGTTGACCAGCTGTTTTATTATTATTGAACTGGTACACTTCATAGTTATTTTTCCTTTACATTTAGGAAACATGTAAGCTACCCTGTTTAACTGGTTATGCAGCTCTGACTATATGCCTAGGATGTGTTCTAACAGTTTAAAAACATAATGGGTCAAAAAGTATAGGACTTTTGATCTAAAAGTCATTAAATTCAGTGGATCAGTTGAATGTATTCAGCAAATAAATCAGACACTTTTCCTTTTGTTGATTATGGGAGAAAGGCTACTGGATTTTTTTTTTCCTTCTGTAGTTTTTAGATAGAGTGAAGGAAGTTTAGGCTATTTTTGTAAATAAATTAAAAAATCTATCTGTTTATTGAACATATAATTTCCCAGCCTGTCTTTTGCAAGCACTGTTACAGTAAAACTAAGCACACTCCAGCATAGTAGCTCCTGTGTCAGGCTTATTAAATTTCAGCCACCAGAGAGTGAAACTGTTTGTGTCTCAAGATGTAAACTTTGACCTCAGCTTGCAGAACTGAGGCAGAAGGGAAGAAAGATTGAGGGAAAGTGGAATGACTTCTAGTTCAGTTCTCAGTATCTCTTTTTATTTTTATCACATTACTCATATGGATGAATGAAATGATGGACTAAAATTTCTTGCACTCTTCAGTCTCTGAACACATATTTTTTATTTCATTTAGTAGGATACACAGCAGTGTTTAT
This sequence comes from Nicator chloris, assembly GCA_013400495.1. NCBI lineage: Eukaryota > Metazoa > Chordata > Aves > Passeriformes > Pycnonotidae > Nicator > Nicator chloris. The sequence goes on from WAAE01021275.1 coordinate 54,941, forward strand.
TGTAACTCTAAGCTGTCATACTCAGAACAGAGTCATAACATAATACTTCCATCATGCCCTGAACCACTCTCTAGCAAAAGAAGATTCAGCCTCTCCCCTTTGAGATAGCTAAAAATATAACCCTAATAGCTACTGTCAGAGTCTCCTTCCAGCTTTCTATTTTTCCTATAGTCCTCATGTGAATTGGGTTCACTGACATGATAGTGAGATTCTCTCTCTGAACCTTTTTGTAATTGCAGTGTTCTTTCAGGATTGTAATGTGAATAAGTTTTATGTCTTCTTATAAAACATCTCTGATACTGTTTTATTATTTTTCCCTATTTTAAACAAGAGATAGTAATATTTAGGTTAAATGGATTTTGATGTTTGAAGATCTTATGCTACTTTAAAGTTGTCATAATGTGCTAAAATGATACAAGGTCAGTTTGACTCAAGCATGGGAGTTAAGATTTCTTGATCATCTCTTCCAAGAAAGTGACACTTTTAGGAAAGCTTTAAAAGCTAAAATATTTTACTTGAAAGTGGGCACTGGATCCAGTACTTCAGCCTTTAGGTACCTGATGTGTTCCGAACTTTTAAGTATTGTCTGTGTCACTTCTATTACCAGAAAATAATTGTGTGCAGTTGTTAAGAACAGATTATTGAGAGATGCCTCTATCTGAATTAGGATGCAAGCAAGATCATATGCAAAAATCAATAGTATGGATTTTATTTAACAGGAAAATGTGAGGTAGAAAGATAGAGAGAGGAAGGAGAGACGGACCAACAAACAGGTTAAGTAGAATATAGTCACCACCCATGGATCCAGCAGCATCCCATTGGTCTTTCTTCACCCTGGGCTTCTTGGTGGTGAGTGTCCCAAAGTTGTTGAAAATTTTTCACTATTTATACATTTTAGCAAACGAATTAATGTTCCTTGGCTACATAGTTCTCTTATTCTATTGGTTAAATGATTCCCTCGCTTCTAATGCTAATTAATCCCATGCTCAGTCTTTCTGGGTTTTGAGTCAGTGGGTTTCTTGAGTCAGTGAGTTCTGATCTCCACCTGCCAGATTTAGTCTGAGCTGATTTTAGCAGTGTTGCTCAGTTGGTTTTCCTTGCCCATTATCAGTGATATATTCTTCTACCCCAGCTTTTTTTAGCTCCCTCTAGTCTGAGATAACACTCAGACAATAGTACCACCTTTATCTTTTCTCAAGTTCCAGTCAGGTGGCTTAATTTACCGTCCAAGTTCCAGGAATCAATGCAGGAATATTTGGGGGAGACACCTTCAGTGGTTGCAGGTGAGCAATTGCTTCTTTACTCAGTTTGCCACAATGGGCAAAGTCCTTCAGTGGTAACAGTGTTTGAGGCAGGCAACCATCATTTTTAAATCCTTACAGCAGCACAGAGGTTGATGAGGATTTTTGCAGATTAATGTCCCAGGGGTGGTTTCAAACTGAGGTTATTCAAAATCCTTTCACAGGTATTTTGCATCAGGTGTTTAATTTTGAATTGTTTCTTCCATGTCTTGCAGGAACTGTAGTTGATGCCTTGTATTTGCTATTGTTTTTCAGGCTCCTAATCAATCTGCGTCTGCCATATTAAGTAGAGATTGTATATGATGGGAGGTAGAAATTTTGGGCAATAATTTTCATAAGAGAAGGCTAACTTGAAATGTTCTGGTAAGATTTTCCAGTTAATGGAAGTTAACTCAGTCTACTTTTAGTTATAGAATAACTAAACTAGTCATAGTTCTAACTATAGAACTATAGTTAGAATTAATACTAATAACTAACTAGTATAAGTTCTATACTAGTATTACTAGGTAGACAAAACGTGTAGGCAGAGAGGCTAAAGGTTTTCAGCAAAATTTCAGATACATACTGGGAGTAAAACTAGGCAGCTCTTCAGCAGCAGGACTGAGAATTAATGTGTAAATTCTCATTAAGAAAATGAATGCTGTTAAAATCTGTTATTGTGTACTAAACTCTGTAAGTGGCAGTTTATTGGGATATATTGGTACAAAGACCTAGTACTGATACAGTATGACCACACTTGAGCAGCAGACTGGCCTAATTTCCTGTGAATAGAAATTCCTTTTGCCATATGAGATGTTGTCAGTGCATAGCATCTGTCAGCCTGTGGTTCAGGTTCTGGGTCACAAATGGTATTTTAACTCAGAAACACAAAAGCATTTTGTGTTGGATGGGGTGATGAGCGACCTGATCTAGTGAAAGGTGTCCCTACTCCAGGGGGATTGGAATAGGTCGTATTTGAAAGATCCCTTTCAACCCAAAGCATACTATAGTTTATGTACCTATCTCTCACTGCATTCAGTGTGGCTTAGTTAAAAGTTTTGATGGCCAAGGATAAGTTTTATTTCATCCTGACAATCATAAGCAAACTGATTATATTCTAAAGCAAGTGGCAGCCTTCCAATATTTCTGTGCTTTTACCAATGGTGTTGGGAAACAAAAAGACCATCATTTGTGACAGTTCTAACTTTGGGTGGTCCTTCTCTGGGCTGCAGGCTGTATCTGATCTAAGACTCGGTTAAGACTTGTCTCTGGCTTGCTGCCGAGTCTGGAGGCCGGACAACTCTTGCTATCATCTGAGGCCTTTCAGTACTCTGTGAGAATAACCCTCTGTTCTGATCCTCACTCCCACATGGGAGGTGAGGGCTGTGGTCACACATCTGTGGCTCACCTGTGTGGAAGACCCCTGTTATGTTGTGTTGGAAGTTCCTTTTATTGGTATCTATATAATGGGCTTGAATTTTCTTCTATAGTTTTTTGTAGGAAAAAAACCCAGTCATTGCAGCTCATAAAACATAATTTTCAGTTTGCTGTATCATACTTGCCTCATAAATATTAAAGGTCTCATTCTTTTTTGTATATTTTAGATTATAGTTAGTATAAGGAGTTCTTGGTATACAACTATTAAAGGATTATTGTGACCAGGGCTTTTGCAGTATTTCTGTCACTTTGCTCTTGTATATAGATAGTCAGACATTTTTTGAAAATCAAGCTATTTGATGATGTTTGGTTTTCTGCTCTTGGTTGTTATCACCACAGAACAATCACTCCATCAACAGATTTACCTCAAAAATTTTAGGTACTCTTGAGTGGACAGAAGAGATTGTCTTTATTAATCTGTAGTTCTCTATGCCTTCTCTGTGGTAGTGTTTGACACATTGCCACCATTAAATTAAGAACATCATCCAAGGCGACAGTAGAAAAGTAATGGTTTTGTTTTCTATTGAAGTCACTCTGTCTTTTAAAATGTTGCCACTGTTGAAGAAACAGACATTTTGACAATATTACAGAAAGTGACTTAGAAACATGTAACACTGAAAGTCAAACATCTTGAATTTGCAGCTTGATCAAGTCTTTATATACATACATATATATATATGTATGTATAATCTCTCTGAGAATATATGTATATATGCTTAGAAAGATGGAAGCTTTCTGAGAATAAGGAAATTGGTATTAGAAGAGATTTGTGGTGTGCTGAAGAGAATTTTCCCTATTTCCTCATTTTGTTGTGTTTCTTTTTGAAGAAGAACTAAAGCTTCCTGACTTTTTTCCCCTTTCATAACTACTTTTTTCTTTCCATTGTTGCTCTTTTTGGTTGTGGGTTAAACGGAACAGCTCTAGGATATCCTATTAAGGAAGGTTATGTTTCTTACAGATAGCTTTTCCCAGAGAAAGTATGTATTTGTATTTGGCTTTGCATGGCAAGGTTTTG
>WAAE01021277.1:0-17800 GCA_013400495.1 Nicator chloris
GAAAATCCTGTATATTGGACATTTTTCTTCTAGATATTTCTTACCCTCAATGTAGGCTATTTTACTTTTCAAAAGTCTTCTCTATTAGTCTTAACTTGGTCCTTTTGAACTTAAACTTGCAGAAGATGTCTTTTTCTTGGAGGGGTTATTGCATCTATATGAAATAACTATAAACAACTATAAAGCCTTCATGAGAACATATAGTCTTAGATAGAATTTTTGTTATTGTTGACCCATTTTGGCCCCTATGTATTAACACTACAACAGCTGAGTTTACCTGCATTTTAGAATAGAATTATAGAATGATTTGGGTTGGAAGGGACCTTAAAGATCACTAAGTTCCAAACCCCCTCATGTGGGCAGGGACACCTTTCACTAGATCGTGTTGCTCAGAGTTCCATCCAACCTAGTCAGAAACACTTCCACGGATGGGACATCAGTAACTTTTCTAAGCAAGCTCTTCCACTGCCTTACTGTCTTCACAATGAAGAATTCCTTCCTGATATCTACTCTAAATCTACTCTATTTTAGTTTAAGCCCATTCCCCCTTGTCCTATCACTACATGTTTTGTAAATAGTCTTTTTCCATGTTTTACTTCTGTCATGGTTCCAAAAGAATCTGACGGGCATTAAAATTTCTCTTTTGCACAAAGAGCTACATGCATAAAGCAGAACTGGAATTGACAACACTGCAAGGAGGGCTCTAGCAGCATTGTTGGTATTACGGACAAGTTCTTCAAGTAACACAATTGCCTAGCTAAAACTGAGACAAATTACCCAAGGAATGGGAAAGTTAAAGATCAGTAATTCTAAGCTATCACCTGAACCAAGGCTTTCATGTAATGCAGAGAAAATCTGGAATCCTTATAAGCAGAGAGCTTTTCAATATCTGTATTACTAACCAAGGCTTAACTGATAGGAAAAGATACAGCTAGGCATATGTTGTGCATCACTATGGTAACAGGCACCCTAAAAACAATGTAATGGCAGTAGATTTAGAGCCACTGAAGAATAAAAGAGTAAAATACAATGAAGAGTATATAAGTAATACTATCACATACAGTGGCCACAGCAAATTGTCTATTCTGTCTGAGGACAGCGTGTAGCTTCGCTTTGCAATTTAGGGTGAGAAGTTACTACATCAACACCAAAGATTTTGAAAATACTTGAAACTTTTGGGAAAATTCAGAAATGAAAGAATCATAGAATCACCAAGGTTGGAAGAGACTTTTAAGGTCATCAAGTCCAAGCATCAACTCAGCGCTACCATGTTAACCCTTAAACTACTAAACCGTATCACTTCCCTGGGTAAGCTATTCAAATGTCTGACCACACTGGAAGTGATTTTTTTTTCTAGTATCTAATCTTAATCTCCCCTGTCTGAGTTTAAGGCCATTTCTTGTAGTCCTCTCACTGCAGACACATCAGGAGAGACCTCGCTACACCCTCCTGTCAGGTAGTTACAGAGAGCGATGAGGTCATCCCTGAGCCTCATCTTCCTGAGCCTAAACAAACCCACCTCCCTCAGTAATTCCTCTTAAGACATGTTTTATAGACCTTTCACAAGCCTTGTTGCCCTTCTTTGGATGTACTCCAGCACCTCAAGGCCCTTTTTAAAGTGAGAGGCCCAGAACTGAAGACAGCACTCAGGGTAGGCCTCACCAATGCTGAGTACAGGGGCGAGATCACTTCCATATTCCTAGTGGCCACGTTATTCTTGATACAGACCAAGATGCTATTGGACTTTTTGGCCACCTGGGCACACAACTGGCTCATATTCAGCTGTCAGCCAGCACTCCCAAGTCCCTTTCTTCTGAACGGCTCTCGAACCACCCTGCCCCAGCCTGTAGAGCTGCAAGGGTTTGTTGTGACCCAAGGACAGGACCTGGTACTTGGCCTTGTTGAATTAAGTTGTCCATGGCCCATTGATCGAGTCTTTCCATATACCTCTGTAGAGCCTTCCTACCCTCGAGCAGATCAATGCTCCCACCCAACTTGGGTGATTCCTCCTACGGTAAAGAAGACATCTAGAATATGTCAGAGGTTTGTTCTTGCTACATCGACCATTTCCCTGGAATGACCACAAAGGAAATCTAGACTATTCCTGGAATATGTGTGTCTAGAGTACGATAATTGTGAATGATACAAACCTTTTCTAAAGTAAATGTTCATTACAATGTATGATGTTTTAAGCATGAGATGAAAGTTATTCTCTCTAATTTGCTGAATAGGTTTTTTGTTGTTATGTGGGATTTTTGGTGTGGTTGTTTTGTTTGTTTCTTTTGTGTTTTTTTGGGGTTTTTTTCGTTGTTTTTGACTGGTTGGTTGACTGGTTGCATGTATGGGGTTTTTTTGTTTGGGTTTTTTTCGTCTTGGTGATGGTTGTTTAGTGTTAACTAATGACCTATTCTAGGACAACTCTATTAATAACTGATTTTCCTTATCCATCTATTTGTCTCTTAGATTTCAACATTTGACTTCTTTTTATTTCAACATTTTTGAATAAATGAGATTGCAGACACTGTGTAGTAAATATAATTCTGCTAATGAACTTGTTAGATACACTTTTGAGGCTCTTTAAAGCTTCTTATGAACAGGCAGGAGTGCCTTAACAGCAAATTGGACTTTTGGACTTAGAGGAATAAATGTTTTGGCCAAAGACCATGTAATATTAAGAGGAAAAAAAAAAAAAAAAAGAAAATCCTTGTTGTTCAGAATAGAAGAAACTTCAGAAATTCTATTTGTTTTGTGAATATTATAGTTATTGTTATAAACTTAAAGGCATAAAATAAGCCTGGGAAAACAAACTCTTGGAGCCTCTAAAGGCAGTCAGTAGAGGGAGCCATGTTCATATGCAGTTTAATACATGCCACTGCAAAGCTTTCTAAAATAACCCAGCTGATGAACAAATGAAATTTCTTTTTTTTTTTTCTTTGCTGCAGTATCCTTACATAGGAAGACAATGTAATATGGAAAACGCCAGACTCTTTCCTGACTGAATATATTAGTCAAGTGAAGGATCTTAGTAATGACAACATTAAGATACAGATGTAACCTTAGATTTGCTGTATTCTATGATTTTTAGATTTACCAAGGGATTTAAGTACTAAATATTAACCTCACGGGTATTTTAGTGTGCATGTTCCAAAAATCACAAGGGGAGGAAAAGCCTGCTGTACTGATGCTTATCCCTGTCAATAGCTTGGCAGTTGCTTTCATGCTCAGCTTCAAAGTTTCTGAGTACTTTTATATTAAGAACTGAGTGGTTTAGGTATTGCCTTCTCAGTAATCAGTGAGTGGTGTTTGGTTTGTGTTTTTTTCTTTTTTTTTTTTTTCCCTGAAAATATAACTGGAGAACCCTTAGGTATTCTCACTGCTGATATATATAAACCACAGGAAGACTGAATTCCCAGTGAAATGCAGTTGCAGCCATTTTCTTTGAAAACACAGCTGGAGTCCTTTCATGGGGATAATGAAGGTGAGTTCTTCACACTGAGAGGAGCATTGAAATAGGGGTTTGAGATCTCACACAATGGGTAAAGAAAGGAACACAGCAGCTATGGTACATAATAGTCATAAATATCGTTCCTGCACAAACCCTTCTTCATTTTGACAGAGAGAAGTAAGCCACTGCTCATTAGCTATTACTGTGTGAAAGGACTCAGCCCACTACCAAGAACCCCTGCCATGCCACTACACTGTGAGGCATACTGTAAGAATTACAGCTTTCAGGTTTTCTACACTGACTGAGGTATGATTTATGATGTTGCTCTCCAACACTAAGAATAAGGAAATAGTGTATAAAAGGATGGTGTGATTTTAAGATCTGTTGATGCTGTCACTAATATAGATGCATGAGGAAAGTGCAGTGGTGTTTGGGAGTTAGAAGAAAAGTTACTTAGAAGCAAATTTTTCAAAAACTGAACTTTATTCCTAGGGAATTACAGGGAATTTGTGTTTAAACAATGTACATATATATACGTAAAGGTATATTTATCTTTGGGACCTATTCCATGGTTTGTTTCCTACTCAGATCTGTGGAGATAAGTCTTTCCTATGTTAAAGCTTTATGGGAATAATTTAATAAAAAAACAAAAACAAAACCAAAAAAGCTAAACAACAAGAAGACTGTTCTCCCTTCTCTGCTGTAAAAGCTAAGGAAATCACAGCATTAGTAAAAAGCATCAGTCTCATGACAATACCTAATATCATAGGTTAAACAGAAGTTAAAACTACATATATATAAATTCTATATCACAGTTTATTTCTATTTTTATTCCAGCATTTTTCTTCTTGCAGTCATCACTGTATGTCAAATCATATAGCTTCAGCTCAGATTTTTTCAAAAGGGTCTACCTACCCTATTTTTTTAAGATTCCCTTTCTTTTGTGGTTTTCAGCAGTTATCTTGTTTTGACCCTATTTTATTGAAACTGTTAGTTTAGTATTTCTATGACATAAACATGAACCAATTTAAACAATAAGGCACGTAAAGAAAAAAAAAAAGTAGGTTTCACATGCTCTTTCTCTTTTGTGAGGGAACTTATGGATCTAGACCTGTCAATTTCTGATTCAGCATGGATGTAAGCATTGCAGTTTCAAGGAGAGCAGCAGATTTCCTGTGGCTCATGATGTTATTGTAGGAGTGGATATTGTATCTATAGCTCCGAACACACATATAATCAACAGTATGAAGTGATTTGTTCTAAGAGAGAATATCAAGTTCAAGTTAATAAATGTCTTGCATAAAATGGATATTTTTAAATATATGAAGTTTAATTGATGAAAGATTTTTCAAATTACATGGTAACATGTTGCAGGAAACAATCTACCTGTGTATTTTTCATACTACATAACACTGGAGATCACTCTTCTAGGAACCTTGCAGTAAACTTGCATAACATTTATTTGTCCACTCTGTAATAGACTTGTGCATTCAATTTTCAATAAAGTTACTCTTGATATTTGGAAGGTACAAAAATCTTCCTATCTGTGATGCAAACTTAAGTCCTATGACTAATAAGAACATATTTTTTTTTAGACTAGGCTGGACAGGAATGCTTTGATTATAGACACATTTTCACATTTTGTGTTAGACTCATGTATGATAACTGCAGAATCTTCCCATTTTGAATTCTGGGACTGAGCAGATGGCAGAGATGTATTTCAAATAATGGTACTTGACATATAATTTCTATAAATAGCTACACAGCTACAAGGTGCTATTTGTAATTTTTCTCTTGGGAAGAAACTAGAAATTCTCTGTCACCTCATAATTGTTCTTGAAATTCTTCACAAGTGGATAATTTTTTTGAAATTTTAACCTTAAAGTAAAAGACAGATATCAAAGCAGATGTTCTTTTGCATGTTACTGGATTCCCAAATGTCTCCACAGTCTAGTCATAGAATCAATTCCTGCCACATATTATGCACACATATATAGATATATATTCATAGAGAAAAAATATGGAAGACATACATTCTCTACTTTTATAAAACATCTGTTAAGTTTATTTCTCATGATAAACGGGTCACTAGAAAAATAAATTGTTTTTATACCCAAGAAAAACTACATAAATGATAAAATGTATTATGTATCTTACTAAGAGTCAGTTTATGTGTTAAATCATTTTCCCTTCAGCCCATTGATGCAACGATTTAAAAAACCCCAAAGTGATACTGAAATTGTTCTGAAATGTCAGTTATGGAGGAGAGAGAGTTGTACACCATACCAAAAATAATGTTGTGGTTTTATTTCACTGTGGGTGCAGTTTGGGAGAACAGTTAGTTCTTGTTTCAGGCAGAAGAAAAACGAAAAATGGTCTTAAACATCTTAGAGTTTGTGGTAATATAAAATAAAAAAAACTTCAGAATCTTAAGCCAATTTCCATATGTTGCATTCTGGTCCAGTATTGGTATTGTCATGCTTTCAATCAAGGTTAATAAAAACCAAACAAAAAAATCAGAAAATCAGTTACAACTTATGTAAAAACTCTTGCTGAAAACAAGTTAGAATGAACAGACTGTGTGATTTAAATGTTCTTTTGAATTTTGGCAGCTTGAGATTTACTTTATATCCCATTTGCTCCATACTCTTTTAGGTATAGTAACCAGGTAATGCTTCCTTTGCTGTGAAAAATGCTGTTGTTGCCAACTTTGTCATCTAAGCTTCATTTTTACGGTTCTAGTAGCATCAGTTTGTCAACATAAAAGCTAAAATATTCTGAACTCAATCAGCTTTCTCAGGTTTATCTCCAGAGATGACATTAAAGAGTTTGGATAACCTTATCTGTTCAATATTGAGGATGTTTGTAGCTTCTGCTAAGTGCTCTCTAGTGATTCCTTTCAAAACTTTTAATGGACAGCAATATGTCTGCCTGATCATATACATACTCCTTACCACATCATCCTAGAGACTTTTTAAAACAGCCTGATAGTGCTACCCTTTCAGCCAGTTTCATATGGACCAATAATAGTAGCATAACAGGGGAAAAAAACTCAGACATTTAATGATATTCTTTATTTTGACATAGTTATTATTAGACTTTTTATGAAATATAGGCAAGTTGTGAAGTGGATTGCCGCCAGAAAAAACTAAACAAAACAAACTAAAAAACATCAAAACAAACAAAACCAAGAAGTATATCATGCAAGAAAACCCTTTCATGTTCAAAAAGTAGAAAAATGTTACATTAATAAAGAAATATGATATAGAACAAGACTCACATTTGAACATCACAGCTTTGAAGAACAAGATTTAATATTTTATGAGATTGTGTAGATTTGCGTTGGGAAGGTTACTTGTACTAGGAAATAGTATTTCTATTGCTGGATGCATATTGAATTATTTCAGTGAAGTGGAACAGCTCTGATTGTGTTACCAAAAAATACCCCAAACAATTTTTAAATGCAAATTCCACTTACAATACACCTTTTTTTTTTTTTTTTTAGTTCTGCAGACATCATGCTATCCTTTAGGATTTTAAATTAGTGCCCAGTCATATTTGAGGTTAAACTTAATGCAATAACATTTCCATTTATGTTTTTCAAAAACAAATTATAAGTTTTGCCAGTGTTTCTATTGTATTTTCTCTGATTGCACTGGTGGGACTCTCAGAGACATTTAAATTAGAATGTTTTATCATCTATTTCTTCAGCAAAATCATAATCTAACATTTGGATATACCGCTTTGGGAACCAAAAAGGAAGGAAAAACTAACATTCTACCTTTAGCCCTGTTTTTACTACTGATTTAATTTTATAATGGTGCCCTCTGCATGGAACAAAGATTTTTATTTTCTCTTGAGGTTATAACTGTTTACACAGATAACACAGCAACAGAAGGGTTGGCCTACTGGGGTAGAACTATAGCTACTCTTAGTTGATACAATGCCTCTGGTAGTGGCCTATGTTCTATTAAGGAAAATGTGTATTTCTGACTTTAGCTCGTTTGTAAGGTTAAAACCTTGGATGGAAATTTACACCCAAACTAATATAACTCCAGAACTTTCTTAGAGGGTTAAAAAACCCCATATTTGAGCTTTAAAATGACAATTCTGGTTTAATCTCTGTCAGGAATGAACACCAAACATAAAACAAATTGCAGGTTTTGGTAGTATATGATGCTGTTTGATGGTGCAGCCAGAAAATGTGAGCAGTCTTTCCTTGGAAGGAAGATATGCAGACAAAAAATGATTTATTTACATAGCGAGAAGGGGAAAAAAAAAAAAAAAAGGTAAAATGCTTCTGTGCACAACTACAGAACTTGTTTTGATTTTATTCCCTGGTATTGTCAAATGCAAAAATGCATAAACAGTGTAAGGAGTAGAGCCTTAGTTGTGTCTTTATTAAGTTGTACAGAGTAGAATTTATTTTGCCATTTATTTTTCCACTTAAATATTCAAGGACTGCAAGGAGATTGATGCAGAGGTTAGCTTAGAGGCATTTTGTTGGGATAAAAGGAAATGTGCAATGAAAAGTATGAACAGTGACTTAAGATCTTGAACATGTTGATCCCACACACAACTCCTCCAAGAAACCCAATGCACTAGCCCATCTAGTATTTTATGACTCAAACTGCTGTTCAAGGATTTCTGTGGAAATATGTGGAAGATATTATCTTTACATCAACTGACTCAAAGTTCTCATATTGGGCTGGTGAGAGAATATCTTACCTAGAAAAAGAAGTAAAAACCTCTTAAAACCAAAATTATAAAAACAAAACCAAAACCAAAACAAAACAAGCAAATAAACAAAAGACCCACACTTGCAAACCAAAAATTAAACCTAAGGATATTTTTGAACATGGTCTGAAAAAAAACCAAAAAACCCTGTAAACATTCCTTAATTTGTGATAGAACTGTTATTAAATAGAGTGGGAAGGGATCTTAAGGTATCAGTTAGTCTGCCTCTTACTGAAAGCAGAATCAAGTAAGTTTAAGTAAAAAAATTTTTCATGCAGGTATTTTCTATCCATTCCTTAAATTTTTTTTTCTACCTTTATGACATCCAAAACTATTAAAAAACTCATTTAGTGTTTTAACTATGCGAGTCATAAAAAAACCTTCTCAACTACTATCTGTACTAACAGATCTTTGTCTCAGTTCAATTATTTATTTTTCTGTTCTGAGTGAAGGAGAAAGTTTACTTCTTCGTGGCCATCTTTTTTCTTGTAATATTTTTTCATCCTGTCTATGCCTCAGTTTTCTTTTTTCCAGACAAACCCACATATTTTAAGCTCTTCTTTGAAATATGGACAAGTACAATAAAGCATGGACCTTGCAATATCGTGTTGAACTCCCTAGCTTTTAGCTGTAGTGAAAACTCTTTCAGAGGGAACAGTTGCTGTCTTTCACTGAATGCTGACCCATTGGTACATCTTACCTTCACACCCAATGCACAAAAGGAATAAGACCAGGTGGGATCATTGGGGCTGGACAAGGAGTCAGCCCTGGGCTGGAGGAAGCACTCGGAGGCATGTGGAGTGCTAATAGAAACAGGAAGGGCAGATCCTGACAGAAGGGCCACTCCAGTTACACTCTCAGCTGCCAGACAGCCAGGGGCAGTGGGGCAGCTCCAGGCATCAGACATATCCCTGTGGATAGTGACAGGCTGAGGCTGCACTGGGATATAAGAGTGGGCTTGGCTCACCAAGGCATGTCTGGACAGGGCAGTGGGAGCTGGAGACCAGCTCTGCTGCAGCATCACTGGGGCAGGGGATGATGGCACTGGGGGATGCCATGGGATCCTGGGCTCTGAGCAGGAGCAGCCCTGATGCAGCTGGATAGGGACAGCCAGTCCTTAGGACCCTGTCACATATGTATAACTTCTACACAGCTATTCATTTTTATAATATATTGTAGTTGATTCTCTAATAGACCATTAAAAAAAAAATCACTACTTTTTATTTTCATTATGGAGACCAGATTTCAGAGTAACATGTGGATTTCTAACCTCTGTATTTGTGGTGGTGATACATTGATAATCCTGAGCACCTAGTCTCAAAAAAGTTTCTCAGCTGACTCTTCGTTGGAAAGAGAATGAGCAGAAATTCATCAGGAAGCAAGTGGTTGCTGTGCTAAAAGGAATGTCATCATGACAGAGAAAATAGGAATAGACAACTGACACTGCAGATTAATTCATAACATCATAGAATCAATCACTGAGGTGTGAAAAATACCTTAGACAGGGGCAGCCATCAATACCAGATTAACACTTCTCTTACCTGCTCATTTTCTTTCATAAAATAATATGGATGCTGGTGGTACAAAACCCTTTACTTATTCAGTATCTCAGCTCTTAAATATTCAAATTTCACTTCTGTTTTATAGGCAGTATGTATGCCTACATTTAAACTACATATTCTATTTTTTCCATTTCTTTCAAACTGATATGTGCTTTATTAAAGATTTTTAGGTATTCTATGCTTTTATTTAGATTTCTTAGGTGTTCATTTTTGGCACTTTTCTGTTTTTGGTGGAAAAAATAAACAGCAACAGCAAAGTATTACACCTCAGCAAATCATTTGCAATTAAATCATCTGTACAAATGAAATGAGTTTATACTCTTCATGAAAAAGGTGGCTGAACTTCTCTCTAATTTGCAGGTCATTTTTCATTTCCCTTTTTATTTTTAGGGTTTGACAAGTAAGGATTTTCCACTTTATGCTTCACAAAAATTGTATAATTGTGTTAGATATGCTCAAGATCACATATACTTTGAGAATTAATGAGAGCAACTACAAACTACAGCCAATTTTTTTCCCTTTAAAAATTGGATTTCCCCATTCTTCCTCCTTTTGTAGGCAGGAGGAATTGGTGGGTATTTAAAAAAGAAAATCCTAAAAGTCTTCGAGGTTTTATTTCAACAGCTCTTGTGCAGTATATGAAACATCTCACCTGCTAGATATCTGCGTCTGTAGTATTCCCTCAGTGTATTTTTTACAGTCCAGAGAAACTCTCTCATTATTGTGCATACTTTGGCAAATGATACAATGGTGATTTAGTAGCAATTTATGAACACTATTCTAAGCTTCCTGAAGTGGACCCAAACCTTATACATTGAAAATTAAAGATATAGCACTTGAACATATGGTTTTTTCTTAATGTAAACAGCCTTGAGTGTCACGATTAGGATGGCAATCATTTTCAGTTAACTGACTTTCATCAATCCAGTGCAAACACAATGGGACAGTTCCACAAATTACAGCAATATTGTGTGAATACTTCAAACTCTTTCTTCCCTTTCTGTACATTTTTAGCCCTTTTCCTGCATTCAGTATACATGTATTATCTCCTGTTCTGTCACTTTAGAAGAGTATCCGTTTAAAAGACTGTCACGGATCCTGAGTTTCCCGTGACTTCATTGGATTAGTTTTTACAGGCGTCTATTCAGACTGTGGCTACATCTGAAATGTTAAGGTCTTTGGTGGTTTTTTGAACATGTTAACGCTGCTTTCTTTTAAATCATACCTACACTTTCCGCCAAAAAACTAAAAATTGCACATATAAAGTATTTAATTGACAGGAGCAGGTCTGAGATTTCTTCTTGATTGTTATAAAATAATAACACATAAAAGCTATCCAGCCATCCATCAGGACAACATTTTCTTTATCTGTTCAGATAAAGACCAGAACTATTACTTGAGATGACCATTGATCATTGCAATCAAAGGTACTGTCCAAATTACTCCAAGATAGCTTTACGTCACACGGGATAAATGACCTGCAAAGTCACAATACTGAAATCCAAAGTAACCTTTGGTTTTATTTCCACAAAGCTAATCTCTTGATTGGCATAATGAAGTATTTTGAGTTATTACATTAAAATATTGTAATTATATTCTAACATTCAAGGGTAAAACTAAAAAAAAACCAAGCTTTCATAGACATTTCATAGAAGCTATTGTGCTTTACTTGCAATTTCACAGTGTAATATGATGATAATAGGAGTAAAAATTAAAAAAAAATGGAAGTTTCTTTTGATTGCTCATTGTAAATTCTTTTCCTTTGTGTGAGTTCAAACAGGTCACCTGCAGAAGAAACTGAAGACTTCTAGTTATTTAAATAAATTGTAAGGTAAAAATACTCTTTACTTTGTTTCACTGAGTAACTGGAATTATCATGGATTTCTAAACTGTTATGTATAAATCTTAACTGCAGTGTATGTTCATTAAATTAGGAAACTAAGGGAGAAATTATACTTCTTAACAGTCTGAATAAAGGAAACTTTTCTCACTCAGGAAGGCAAAAAATATAAACAATATTTATTTTCATCTAATTAAGCATTTTACTAAATTATAAAAAATGTAGGCAAATGCTTCAGATATGCCATGTTTACAACCACTTTCTCAATTTTTAATAGCAGTCTGTTAAAACTGGGAAGCTTATTAGATGTTTTAACATAGCCTCCAAGTCCACTGTTGTTTCAGCCAGATCCTCTTGAATTCTCATAATCACATTCTCCAAAACTTTGTCCTGATAGAGGACAAATATTCAATAAAAAAGCTCAGTAACGTACTATGTAGATTTTATGACAATGTAGTGGGGGTTTTTTGTTTGGTTGGTTTTTGTTTTTGTTTTGTTGTTTGTTTGTTTTCCCCAATCTACATGTTCAGCCTGCTTATCTCGTGCAGGAAAAAAGCAAAGTAACTAAGTTTTCCCCATTTTATATTATTCCATCCTATTTGACTGTAGAGTTCCACCTAAAGGAGTGATCATCAAAGAGAGTAAATACCTATTAGGTTTGGTTAGTGTTTGCTTCACATCTCAAGACCAAGCTGTTGAGACCATGTGTGAAGTTCTGTCTCCCCACAAGTCAGTAAGAAAGCTTCCTCTGACTTTACAGAAGTTACAATTTCATGAGAGGATTCAGGCTAGGACTCGCCAGACTTAGAGCAGGCTATAGCCCTAAGCACTTCCCTAGCTGGTGTTAATACCCCAGAAAATCTCACTGTCCGCTCTAGAGGAAGAAAGGTGTGTAAAACCTTTTCAGTAGGAATATTGGATAATCTTATCCTTTACCCACAACAGGACCAACACAGCTGTCTCACCCTTTCTACTTCTAACTTATTTCTTTCGTGTAGCAGGAAAACTGACCTCTGACTTCCACTTTTCAGAGGCACCTCCCTCTCACCCCTATATTTTGCCTAGACAAACATTAAGTGCAACAGGTCTTTCTGGAGACAAATCAAAATAAATCCGTCTGACCACCTGTTTCTATTGCAGACTTTTTCTGGACTTCAATCTAATGTTTTGTTCCAAGATGAATGAAGTTGTTCTGTCACTATCAGGCTGTCAGGTACAGTATATAGAGTATGATGTCTTACTAAAGTGCATTTGCAATTTTTTCTTCCGCTCTCATTTCTTTGGATTTTAAAATATTTCAAAATCAAACAGTGTCAGTTTGTGTTTCTACCATGTCTGCGCACCAGGAATTGTAAATAGTCCAACTGTCAGTAAAAAGAAAGTTTCCTTACTTTAAAGATGTGTTTATTTTTTCAACAATTGGAATGACACAGAGGGGAAACTCCACTCGGAAAAGCTTGTCTCAGTCACAGGATTCATTTGCTGCAGCCAATGACTCCTTAACCTCTAAAAATGACTGATTTGAACCCTACACATAAGCACATTTAAATGTCATAACCTACTCATTAGTGGGAAGAACAGAAAGATTAAAAAAATCCAAAGAAACCCTAAGTGAAGATTGATTTGGTATGCACTTGCTCACACATATCTTAGAGTTACAATACCACAGCTAAGAATAATTACTGAGGAAAAGGACAGAGAGCTGAGATGAACTCTGTGAAGTTCAAATGTGCAAACCATCTCTGTTCCAGAAGTGAAGTGACATTCTCTGACTGTTGGGAATTTGCATAATGTGGGAAACCTTGTTTCTTATCTTCACAGAGTTGTACTTGCTCTGGAATTATCAATTTTCAAGGAACATTTCAAAATATATGCAAAGAAGGGCTGCTCTTGAACCTCTGTATTCTCATATGCATTTGGAACACACATCAGGGGTTTGCTAAACCTCTGACTCTCCCATAATACTGCTTACATGGCAATGATCGACTTCTTAAATAGCCACCACAGAATAATAATTAAAGGCAAGTTTAGAAGAAACTGAAACTGTTACGGAAATCTTCTCAATGTTTGAAAGCAAATCATGTTTTGATACAAGGTCATAGTGTGTAATTATATGTTGCCACTGTCACATATCTTAGAAGAACTATTTCAGAAAGCACAGGTGTGCATCAGGCAAACAAAGCTATTTTAAGTGTTTGTGTTTGCTTTTCCAGTGCAGCGTATTTCTATATTGCTTTCATCTGTTCATGTGGACTCTGCAAGGATTCAGGAAGATTAAGCTGAACATATTATCAGTAACTGTGGGTACACAGAGGGTTTAAGGAGTCCTCTGACTTACAGCCTTTGTCTCACATTCTATGATAACATGAACATTGTGGATCTGAAGAATGCTTGAAAATGACAAAATTATTTTTTTGTTAAAATCAAATATGAATAGAATTTTACTAAATCCGGAAAGATTTTTAGAACTTAACACAGCTGCAAAATATGATTAAGAAAACTTGGTTTGTTTTTTGTTGCTTTTTTTTTCTTTTTCTTCTTTTCATTTTCTCCTTCCCTCACTTTTCAAATAAAAAGCTAAATATTCAAATGGTCTAATTTTTAAAAAGGTGATTAATGCAATTTCATTCATTCTCTGTAAGTACCACATTAAGAAAAACTGAATCTTTGGCCAAGTAAGCTTTTAGGCATTAAGAGACTTTCCAATTTTGTTCCTTGATGTCTAAATCATTGTAGACTTAGGGCTTTGATATTTCTCTAATGCAATTTCTTAGTTGTGAACTTGGGATAATATTTTACTGCTTCAGTAAAAAACAGCATTAAGGGAAGAAATATGTAAGGAAGTTATTCCCATGTTTCATCAGCGAGAAGAACACAGCATTGGCACCACTGAGTCTGAGCTATGAATAATTTTAGTAGCAGTAAGGTAAAGGATTCAAAGCTAAGCAGAAGTATCACAAAATGTCTTCATAATGATGTTTGAAAAAAACACCCTCACACATTCATTTATTTATGCCATAATTCAAAAGCTTATGCAATAGCATTCAACTATTTAACATCCACTTGAATTACTGTACGCTGTGACTAATGTTATTAAATAAAACCAAGAGCTTTTAATGGGATTTCTCACACTTTTCCAATTCTTGCTATTTCTATTGTAAAAAACCACAAAACAAACAAATAAAAAAACAGTTACAGAGTTTTAGATTGTTTACTGAGCATTTTCATCTGCAAAATTTGGTGAAAAAATATTAACTTTCAAGGCACCTGTGATATGTCACAGAAAAGAAAAAGAATAGACTGCTTTCTGTCCCCACCTCCCCCCGTCTTTGTACAGTTGTCCTTGGCAAGATGAAATAAGTGAAATGAATCATGTGCTGTCACCACTATTGAGCAAGTCCTGATAGTTTTAGCTCGAGGTTAAGGTTAGAAAATCTCTCTGAAAATTACAGTTTGCTTTCTCTCTCCATATCTCAGGCTGAAATGTCTGTTTTTAAAATCTGTTTTCCCCTCCCTCCAAATCGATGCAATCAGGCTTTACTGAAAAATTGTATTCTTCAGCTTTTGCGTGTTTCTCTGAAAGCAAACAAAAACTCTTGACATTTTCTTGAACTCCTCAGATATGATTTCGTATTATTTATCTAGAGGTCCTATCCTCACAAAGAGACTCTGCTTTTCAGATGTGACGTCTACCCTGATGTTAGACTTCTTTGTTGATTAATATTACTGCATTAATACCATAATAATACTACTTTTTATTTCAACACACACACCAATTTTGCACAAATAGAAAAATTACTCTATTTTTTTTTCCAAAGTATGACTTAAGCAGACTTAAGCATTTCACAGAAGTGATGTTACAGGAATTAGAAGCATTTGTAAGTGTAACAATACTGGAAACAGATATGGTTGCTCTTTCAACCCATTTATTGTAAAATGAAGCCAGAAATAAACTCTCGCACTGTCAAGTGCTGTGATAAAATCTCAGGACTGCGCTGTCTCTAATTATCAAGGTCAAGAATCTATATGTACATGTCACACCTCTTATTCAGTTTGCTTTGACTTGTTTGATTTACATAGAAACCTAAACTCAGTGTAGGGATAGTGATATGGTTTGAGAACATGACAGACATATTTGGATCTGAGAACCTGTGGTTCACTGTAAGCAAGCTTCACTGTGCCTGGTAATACAATGATATGCAGACAGCAGAGGTTAAAAAGTAAATCAACTGAGAAGAGCTACACAAATTGTCTTTGTGAAGGTCATTGAGAAGGGGCGGAAAATATCCACAATTTTACAGACAGGAAACAAATAAATAAATAAATAGTGATAAATGGAAGTGATCTGTGGAAGTCAAGGTCTCTAGAAAATATAAGAATAAAAAACATTTCTTCCTAATTCAAAACTAATTTTATATAAAGTTCCTGGTGACCTGCATTCTGAGGAAGAGAATGATGTAAGCATAAGTCAATTAAACATTTGTTTCTGTGTCTGTGAATAACTTAAGAGCATATGGTAGATGGGATGCAAGATCAGGCCATATAACTGCAAATACAGTATACATATCAATCTGTACTTGTGCATTCAGATCTGTTGTCTAAAGAAAGGTGTCCAGCGCCGTCTTTTTTATGACACTGCCCCACATACATACACCATCTTTCTTTCCAGAGAGGACCAGTCATAGTTTCTCCTGCAGTCTTGTGCTTTATCTGACAGAAGTGTGCAGATCTCAGCTGTCACTATACGTATTTATGTAGACAAGTTAATAAAGTCCCTAATCAGTATAGGTAATGGAGCTTTAGAGCTGTTCAGCAGACCAAATGAAGGTGCCTAGTTTAGGGTGACATGAGCAGCTTTCAAGGTAACATTCATCGTAATGACAGAAGGCTTGACATAGGTTCACTTTTATACTATCTGAGATACAGAGAATCTGAGACGTTTCAAACTGTATTGCTTTTCTAACTATGGGCAAGTTTACACTGAATACAGTGATCCTGAGGGGTCCTTTCCAGCTTGAAATATTCTATTACTTTGTGGAATGTAAGCAGTGTGAACACATATCTACACAGAGAACTGTCAGTTTGCATCATTCTTTGACAAATGCAGTTGAAATATTTTGCTTAAAACAAGCAGTCAGCAGAAGTGTGGCAAAAAAGTTTACATCCTTCATTATACAAATTTTCCATCTAGGTTGTTTTCCCTTTAAGTCCCTTAATGCACATTAGGGCCCATTTTGTTTTCCTTCTCCCTCTTTTTAGTCAGGGCTCAATTCTGTTGACACACCTAATTTTGTACATCATGAAGATGTTTGCAGGTAAACTGCTGGGCCCCTAGATGCTCCTCCAAAAAGCAATGGTTCTTATGCCACCTTGCCACGCTGCATGAACATTTCCAGTACTTTAAGAGATCTCTGACTGCAACATATACTTCCCTTTCGGCAAGGAAATTAACCCCTAATATTTCACAATAAAAAAAAACAATTGAGGGTTTTGATAACAACTCCAGCACAAAAAAAGGCGGCAATTACATGTAAAACACCAATTCTAACAAAATTTATGCACTAACAATGCAAGCAATATTCTTAACTGGTGTTTCTGGAGTAAGAAGACACAGTGAGTTAACAATCCAGTGACTTGTTCTCATTTACACTCATCTGATACAGAATGCTTTTGTACTCAGATTCATTTAAAATGAAAGGCAAATTTTTTTTCAGTGCTACTTCACACTGTGAAATTATGTAAATGAAAATTAAGCCTTGGATTTTCCTTACAGTGTATTTTGCTGAGTTTTAACTACAGTTACACTCACAGAAATTTAGAGGAAGTTATGAAATTGCAGCCAGTAAGAATGCTACTCACCATTTCAGATCCTATTTTAAGGTTTCTGTTAATTTCATGCTGTGTAAGCTAAATCATTGAGAATGGTGCAGATTGGATTTTCACTTAGTTGAATGTTTGAAGTTAATGCTTAAGAATTTTTTTTCTTTAATTTTACTGTTTCAGACTGAAATGGTTTAATTTCTCCCTCCTGACAAGAAAATCAAATGAGTATTTTTGGTTATTTCAAAACAATATCCTGGTAAACGATGCAAATTTGGTATCTAGAAATCCAACAAAACACCTCATGATCTAGTACCATGTAAGTGATGGAAGACATCAGAGTGAGATTTGAAAAGTCTCATTCTACCTAGCCTTTTATAAAGTGGAAGAACTATT
>WAAE01021278.1:0-10645 GCA_013400495.1 Nicator chloris
ATATATATATATATAATAATAAAAGACATTTTTAAGATGTACTTTCTCTTACGATGGAAAAAGCTGAGCAAATGAGCCATCTAAGAGGGGTGAAGCACAAAAGACTCTGGGTACGTATTCCTTTGGGGAAAGTCCAGAACTGTGGAAGCTTTAGCAACAGAGTTGTCAAACCACAACAGTAAATACTTAAACAAAATAAAATTGTAGTCTTGTTGAGAAGGTGTAAAGGACTGAAAAGACTCATTTTGATTTATGTTAACTGTTCTTCTCTTTCCCCAAAATGGAGGTGCTATGTGAAATCAGATTCTTGGAGAAAAAGTCATTACTTCCGCTTCTATCTACTCTTTGATGCAGAAACATTTCACATCATCATCACATCACCCACAGTTCCAGTTTTACAACTCTATCCAATATACAACTCTATCAAGACAGTCTGGCAGTAAAATATATTTGAGTATTTTCAAACATACAGAAACATCAGTGGTGAATCCAAAATGCCTTGGGTGCAGGAGTGAATCTTGCTAGTTTAGGCACAGACGTACCAGAAAGGGGAGGAAATTAACAGGTGTCCATATGGTAATGCAGAAAGCCTCAGTTAACAAAGCTTTGCACTGCAGTGATAAGGAAACACATCTTGTTAAGCTCCTCAAGACACTAAATCTCATCTAGCTGATACTTGCTGTATACAAGTGACATTAACTTATGCTGGATCCCAGAACATTCCCTAAACTTTCTTGCCTTTTGCCTGGGAAAAAAACCCAGTAGACTTCTTAGACAAATTCTGGCCATAGTGAGGCACATCAACACATGTGTTTTGTTCCATGTTGGAAAATATATTTTTAATCTTTGATGCATTAATGTTTATTTGTAAAGTCCATTTAAAATCTGAACTATCCAAATTATTTGGGATGAGTTAAACCAGGTATTGGGGTAAGACCAGCGGACTGCTGTTGAACAGCAATCATAACCTTATAATGTTTACCTGAAATACAATAAAACCACCAGACTCCTAAAGAAAAAAACCCTTTAATGTAGTATTAAAAGCATAAAGGAGGTATACAGGAAATTTAGAAACACTGATATTGTTAACTATTGCTTTTTGATAAAAATAACAAAAAACTCTCTTCAGGCGCAGAGGAGTCAATCAGAAGCAATTCAAACCAAGACTGGAACTACTTTTTGGCTCAGAAAAGAGAATATTAGGGATGACTATACCTTATGAAAACACAGAACTCAGCCTGATTCTGCAAACTTGCACCTTCCTGGTGACAGAACAAATTAGGCAAAGATGCATTCTCTCCTCCTATAGCTATGGTACAGAAATACTGTTCCCTTCTAGGAAAGGCATGAATTTAAATTGAATTGTAATGCACATGCATAAATAGAAGTAATGTCAACTTAAGCTGATTTCAGAGATAATATACTGACTCATCTCACCATGCCTAGTATTTCCAATGACATTTGGAAATACTAGTGCAAAGAAAGGAAAAATTAGTTCAAAAATGCCAAATTTATTTTAATATGGTTCTTATTTCCCTCTTCTGTATGGCTTCTGACAAACAGCTTGCCTTCACATAGTATCATACAATTTACCAACTCTTCCATTTAACTGTAAAATACTAACCTTGTTTTTCTGTATGAGATGGAAGTCTTTTCCATACATCAGAAGTGCATTTTCAAAGCTTCTGCATTCTTCTTCTGTCCATGCTGTCATCTCTTCTAGACAATTATAAAGGTAGCATGAGAAACTTGATTTCACTCATCTTTTACAAAGAATAAAATTTTTGTTCCTAATAGATGAATATCCAAATGAATTCTTAAAAAAAAAAGTAATTCAGTTATTTAGATCCATGTTATTTCCCCTTCTGAGAAACAATCGTACCTGAAATTTAACATTCTTCCTTACAAAGAATGATCTAGAAGCGTTTGATTTCAGAAATCTTTCATCCTTGAAGGCAAAGGATATTTCAAAGGTTTATTGTTCCTAATGAGTTTGTCATCAGAAAACAGTGTTTGATAACATCACTAAGGTGGTAAGTGATAATTTTTCTCAATATTTCTTGTTACACAGGACACAAGGAACAGTGGTTGTTGGAAAAAAGAGCGAAGGAAAATCCTGTTTTGATGGATGGCCTTGTTCTGACTGAGTGAGCATCACAGACAAGAAGGCCTGACAGAGCTCAGCCCTGCTGCACAAACCATGGGAACAGTGCTAGGCCCATAACCTCCCAGGCACTCAGCAGTTTAGGCCATGTCTTACCCAACAGTCAACTACCAGCCTGGATGCTAGCCTTGGTGCATGGCACTATAAATCACAATTGAGAAATAGGGTGGGATGAACTGTCATCAGGAGGGCAACTGCAACCTGACACAGACAGCCAATGGATCCAGCATGAGACAGACTGCCCAGAACATACAACACCTTGCCTGATCTCATAAACCCCCTGGTGAGGTAGTGCTCTCCTGGAAAAGGCATAATGCATCATGGAGGAATGCTTCAGCACTAAGCCTAGGTCAGGAAGCCATACAGGACAAACTGACTTGGACTGTACTTAATATGGTCCAAGCTTCTGAAAAATAAGGGGTATTAACGAATCCAGAAAAAAACAAATAACCACCTGGTCCTTAAGAGCCACAGATCTCTTCTAACCCCTTCAGATCGCTTAAGGAGAAACTGCAAATTTCTTTTCTCCTTTTTTTTTTTTTTTTNTCTTTTTTTTTTTTTTTTTTTTTTTTTTTTTGTTTGTTTTTAATGATTAAACCTGCATTTTCTAAAACTGGATTTTGGTTTGATGAATGACAACAAAAATCATTCAAGACTCTTCTTAATCTCCTATCTTGACTGTAGCTTTGGGTATATATATATATAAGTAAGGAGGGATTTTTCAGATACCTTACATTCATAATGGTGATCCAAAAAGTTTCCACTCAACTAACATTTAAAGCCAGTGGGGGGGAAACACATTCAAAGTATAGACATTTCTAAGTATCTCTGGAAGCAGACACTGAAAACAAGACCTTTCTGCTCCCATATGAATGCAATAATCACTCTACCGCACAGCTGGTTTTTTCCTTTCTTAGCACCATTAATTTTGCATTCCTTACTACAAAGTTCTCAACCTTTGAAGAGGAGAAAATACCCCATGGAAAGTCTCACTATTAAGAAACTCGCCTGGGAGTGGTGTATTTTTGATTTCCATACTGAGAACAGTAGTGAGCTTAAGTGGGTAGACTAGATCACAGCATAATGGCTACTCTAAGAGACAGAACTGACAACATTATAGAATCCTAGAATCATTAAGGTTGGAAAAGACTTCCAAGATCATGAAGCCCAACTTTTGATCAAACACCACCGTGTCAAGTAGACCACAGCACTAAATGCCTTATATCCAGTTGTTTCTTGAACACCCCCAGGGATGGTGATTCCATCACCTTCCTGGAAAATCCATTCTAATGTTTAACAATCCTGTCCATGAAGTTCTTTGTAATATCTAAAATAAACTTCCCCTGGTGCAGCTTGACGCCATTTCCTCTTATCCTGTCACGGGTTACCTGGGAGAAGAAGCCAACCCCAAGCTGACCACAACCTCCTTTCAGGCAGTTGTGGAGAGTGATAAGGTCTGCCCTGAGCCTCCTCTTGTCCAGGATAAACACCCCCAGCTGCTCCTCACAGGACTGGTGCTCCAGACCTTTCCCAGCTCCACTGCCCTTCTCTGGACTCACTCCAGCCCCTCAGTGTCTTTCTTGCAGGGAGGGGCCCAGCACTGGACACAGCACTCGAGGTGTGGCCTCACCAGTGCCCAGGACAGGGGGACAATCCCTGCCTGGCCCTGCTGGCCACACCATTGCTGATCCAGGCCAGGATGTCATTGGCCTTCTTGGCCACCTGGGCACACCCTGGCTCATGTTCAGCTGCTGTGACCAGCACCCCCAGGTCCTTTCCAGCCACTCTGTCCCAGCCTGTGGCACTGCCTGGGGCTGTTGTGACCCAAGGGCAGGACCTGGCACTTGGCCTTGTTGAAGCTCACACCACTGGCCTTGGCCTGTTGATCCAGCCTGTCCAGATCCCTCTGCAGAGCCTTCCTGCCCTCCAGCAGATCAACACTGCCACCCAAACTGGTTTTGCCTGCAAACAGACTGAAAGTGCACTTGATCCAGACCATTGATAAAGATACTAAACAGAACTGCCCCCAATACAATGTGAGCCCAAAGGAACACACCAGCTGGGTGTAATTCCATTTACCACCACTCTCTGGGCTCAGCCACCCAGAAGCTTCACCCCAGCAAAGAGTGCACCTGTCCAAGCCCTGGGCTGTCATCTTCTGCAGGGGAATGCTGTAGAAAATGGTGTCAAAGGCTTTACTGAAGTCTAGGTAGGCAACATCCACAGGCTCTCCCTCATCTACTAGGCCTTACTCCTCCATCTATCCCTCACCATTTAAATGAGGGTATAACAATTCCATCTGAACTTGGGGATGCAGTACTAGTCCTTAGGATAGAATTCTGGGCTCTAATGGACAGAGGTATTTTTCAATCCTGAAACATGAACCTAAATTCCAGAGAAGTACTGGATTTAGGATACCGCCCTGCAGCTAGACCTTAGTGTTCTGATTTTGGCTGAGATAATTTTCTTTCTAGTAGCTGACACAGTGCTGTGTTTTGGATCCCGCATGAGAATAATACTGATAACACACTGATGTTTTAGTTGGTGCCAAAGTGTGCAATTAAGGACATCTCAGTGTCCTGTGCTGTGCAGCGATCAGGTGCCCAAGAGGCTGGGGGAGCATGGCCAGGAGAGCTGACCTGGCCAAAGGGATATTCCATGCACAGACAGACACGGCCAGGGTAGGAACTGGGGGGAGCTGCAAGGGGACAGGCACTGCTGGGGGACGGGCTGGGCATCGGTCAGCAGGTGCTGAGCAACCGCGTCATTGTGCAGCACCCGCCTCTCGGGGGTTTTATCCCTCTCTCCCTCCCTTTCATTACAATTATTATTGTCATCAGTATCATTAGTATTCTTACAATTCTTATTGTTTTTCTTTTTTTGTTTCAATTATTAAACTGTTCTTAGCTCAACCTAAAGTTTTACTTTTTTCCTCTAATTTTCATCTCCACCAGGAAAGGAAGTGGTGGGGCAGAAGGAGAGAGTGAGCAGCCATGTGGTACTTAAGTTGCAACCTGGCATTCAGCCACTTAGACACTTGTCTCTTACAGCACCTAAACTGCATACACTCAACTTCGCTTTGGATCCAGTTCTGAGTAGAGGGCTATCTGCCAGAATGTCAACTAACAGCAGAGCTCATAACCCTTTCCACTTCACAGAATACGTATGCAAAAATGCAGGACAAAAGCCCATCTTTTTTTAAACGATAGACTCTGGTTTTCATTTAAGGGATTAATAAATAATAAAGACAAACAAGATGGAAGCCCATTTTCCAACGCAGACTCAAGCAAAGCTCTCCATGCCCTATGGAACTATACAGTAGAGGCTGTTTAGGGCTGGCATAGCACAGATCTTAGCACAGAGTGGGGGCTTATTTATGTACCCACCTATATTCTCCTGATTTTGGTACAAATATTATCAGACTGTTATCAAGCATGATCTCAAAGAGATACTACATAGTGGGTGAGAACTGCTTTGTAGCAGCAGAATCGCATCTCTCCCCATCTCTCGCCTCAATCTGTTGCATTGTTACAACAGCTGTGAAGGAAAGAAGGGAAGTTCAAAAGCAAATCCTCAGCTTTTCTACAAACTGCAAACTTCTGTAGCAGAACTTCCAGCTGGCTGACCATCAGATTACACCTAATTTGTGCTAAAGTCATTGTGACAGGGATGTGCTTACTAATCTATCCCTACTCAAGGATTTTCCACACTTTTTTTTTTTTTAACCACACTTTTCTGAAAAATCAAGTATTCTCTTACCCTGAGATGTCTTTCCATTTAAGCAGTATCTCTCAATTGCTTCTTTAACATTATGGCTACTTTTAAGAAGTTCATACAGTGCCTATAAAATAAAAAAAGTCTTTAGAAAGAGTCAAAGTTTTCTAATATCCAATCTAGACCTCCAAAACTAGTCTTCTTGTGAACATATCTAGTGTAAAAAAAAAAAAACAAACAGAAGATTTATCTTTATATACGATGAAAATTTAAAATTAAGAACTAAAACCACCCAAAAGCTGAGGCAAGATTTAACTAAAAAAATGTAAAATATTATATGCAATTATTTAAAAGGCTGAATTGTCAATAGTACGACAATCAGAAACACCACACATGGCAAGGCTGCCAACATTCAAATACTCAAGATTTTTAAGCATGTGCTTAAAAATTTTAAGTAAGATCTTGACCCTATAATATCCAACCAAGGTATGAAGACATTGAGTAGTGGTCTCTTTCTAATACAAAGCAGAGAAGGAGACCACATGTTAATTACAAAGTGCTGTGTCACAAATGGAACAAGATACAAAACCTACTTGTTCATTGTCCCGTGTATGTAGTCCTTCAGGAATTCTGCCAATCATTTTTTCATTTCCTGTTCTTAAGGAGGTTTCAAAGAGGTATTCCTTAACTTTACTTTCTGAGATCACATCAGGTTTCCAAAGTAAATGGTCTTCATTTTCATAAGCTGATAAAAGAGAAATCCATTCATGCCAGGAAAAACATTTTTAAGGCTGTAACACTAAAAGCTATTTGTGAAATACAAATACAAAGAACAGGTCAAATCAAGCATGACCATACCACTTCTGAACTACAGATCACTTTGGCTATTTATTAATTTTCAACTAAAATTTGCCAAAAATTACGTAACAGAATGGCAATGTATATGGCAATATAGCGATTTGTTTTTCCATTCAGTAGCACCTGAATGATGTTAAGAACTTGGTAAGTTGAATGCTTTAAGTGATTAGGATGTACAGTCTTCCACAGAGCTGATTTGAACCTTTATCAATCTGCGCATACATTTCGTTACTAGATTTGTAGATTAAACTACAAATCCTTTACTCTGATCAACAGATGTGATTACCACTGCATATCATGTTTCATGTACTCTCTTGGCAATACAGAATTTGAGTTATTTAATTCAAACACAGAATCATAATGGCTGTTACAGCAGAAAAGATGGAGATGCCCAAAGCTCTCCTAAAACTGCAGGAAACAACATTAGGCTATAGTGAGGAATAAAGTGACACCTCTGGAAGTTCTTTTGTATCTTAACAACATGGAAAGCTTTCAGACAGACATGTTACAAGTGTAAAGTTTATAGGAGTGAAGAACTGCTTTCTAGCTCAATTCTGGTAGCTGGACTACATAGCACAAATGTAAGCCCCTATTTGCCATCACTACCTCTTCAGGGCTTACAGAAAAGGCTTTCATAGAATCCTTCACCCCTACAACCAAGCCCAACCTTCCAGAGTGCTGGTGACACTCCTCTTCAGCTTTCTTTATCAACCAAGACAACGCAGTGCTTCTTGCTGGAGTCCATGACTAATAACCTCAGAAGATGCTCCTTGAGCTCTCTGATCTGGGAGCTACCACTTTGCTCTTGGCCATGCTATCAGACAAG
Organism: Nicator chloris; assembly: GCA_013400495.1. Taxonomy (NCBI): domain Eukaryota; kingdom Metazoa; phylum Chordata; class Aves; order Passeriformes; family Pycnonotidae; genus Nicator; species Nicator chloris. The sequence goes on from WAAE01021278.1 coordinate 7,563, forward strand.
ATTTTCACTGGTTCTCTCTACTACCAGCTCATTACAGAGAAAGTTGTCAGATGAACCCCCTCCTTGGTCATCCTCAGGTGGTAAGAATTTCCTTAGTTCTTGGCTGAGGAGAAGTTAAGATGTGGAAATAATAAAAGAACTACCCACATAAATCCAGTTCTTACTCCTCCATTTCTTGCAACCCATTAGCATCATGCTTGAATCTTAAAAAAATTGGAGGCCTTCCTAGATTTTAATCAACACAAGAGAGATTCACTTCCTAATGCTTCCAAGGTCCCTCCCTACCAAATATTCTTCTTCTCTCCTGCAAAAGATTATTCCTCAAAAGAGCAGGTGGCACTGTTGAAAAGACTCAACACAATTCACTCAAATAATATCCCCCTTGAATGTTAAAGAACACAAGCACCTTACAGAATATCAAAAATTCACAGAAAAAAACCACAGAACATCCTTCATTTATTATTATTATTATCACCCTACCCATTTCTTAATTTCATAGCTGTTCCACCCATGAGCAATTGTTTTTGCATTATTTGCCTTTTTAATTCCACAGCTATATGTGCCAGGTTTCTAAAGAAACAAAACTCCACTAAATAAGGCTCTTTCTTCCACTCTAGCACAAATGCAGTTTTTAACCTAAATTTGCACTGGAGTAACATTGTATTTAAACCACCACATTTTTAAGAGACAGTGTAACAGGACCTATACAAGGAAATTTAAAATAGATTATTGCTTTGTTTTCCATCCCAATTTTGTAACTCACATGGTTTTACCTGCCAAAAAAAAAAAAACAAGCAAGGAAAAAAACTGTTTTAAACATCTTCAATGTAAACTAAGTTACATGCTCAAAGACCAGCTATGATTCTCCAACAAAAGTACTCATTCTTGACACGCAGTTAGTTAATACTTAATATAACCACACTTCAGAACTAACCCTCTAATTTTGTCTTAAGAATGTCTTCTCCAAGTTGGAAAGTCTCACTTCTGAGATGTAAGTATACAGTTGTGCTACTTCGATTTTCTAGTACCTTTTTTTTTAATGGTCTCTGAGACTTTAGCTAGGTAATTGAATTGACCTTACAAATTTAAATAACATTTTTCCATAAAGTGCTACGTATAAACATAAAGTAAGAAGTAAAACAATTAGAACAACATACCCTTTTCATCATCACTGCATCTGCCAAGGTAAGCTGGAATTTCAGCCTGGTACTGTGAACCAACCATTATTTCCTGAAAACGTAATAAAAATGAAGAGAAAGTTATTAGCAATATTTTGTGTGTGGAAGTATTAAAAATGTCATTAACCTGGCATATGCACAGAATTCCTGAATGAAAGTACTATTTTAGATACATACTAAAAATCTTACTGGATTTTTCTTATCAGCGAAGTTCTAACTTTTATAAAATATAATTATTACCTTTCTCAAATCTTCAGATGAATTACCATTGTCTGCCTCTACATCTTCACCATCAGATTCTTTATCTCCATCACATGTGGTGTTTGCTTCAGAAATAAAGACATTTGCTTTTAGCTATGAAGAATTTTCTGTTCAAGCACAGAACTATGAGATATCATTTACTTTTGAAAGGAAGTAAATGCTTTTATTCAGGGAGACACTTTTTGTGTGTCTGTTGATCCAAATTTCTATCAAAACCAAACTAGAATGAAGTCAGAACACCCTGATTTTTGTATACTGCAGAACTGAAACATTTATCATCATTGCAAATGACAAAATCTACTATATTTCCAACAGTCAAAAGGAAATAATTTTTTCGTTACTTTCTCAATAAAATCTTATACCTAGAGAAAAACCAGAAAACTTCCAGGGCTATGACATAGCCTCAGGTTAATTATGAAGAGAGTAAAGCTGAAGGCATGCCTTTATTACCTACTAAAATCTTTCATCAAAAGTTTTAATGTGCATTCAAAACATTCCTTTAAACCAAGCTGCCTTAGCACAGAATGCAGATACAGGAGAGACACACAAAATGGACTACGTAAAATACAGCAAAAGACTGCTTATTCCTCTTAAATCTTTTTTTCTTCCTTCCCTTAGAAAGAAATACAGCTCAGCCCTCCAAACAACTCAAATACATTTCTCCATAGAATAACTCATAATTTAGAATCTGGAATGCTGTGGTACTGGGTTCTGAAGCAGTTCTATTTTTATAGTTGTATAATCCCCAGCAGAAGGGAATCTACAGTTGTGAGACGATTACAGCTATTTTGTGTTCTCCAACTTCAGAAAAAACATAAATTGGGCTGAAATTTCAGTTTCATCACAACTAAAACATCATGAACATCAGAGACAAAATCCAAGACTGTATGGACTGAGGGTCTTCTTCCGTAGTCATTACTAGGATAACCAGTCTCTTTCTTTTTGGTTTTACAAGTAGCAAGCAAAGGTCTAACCTGAATGAATGGAACAATATGCTTGGACAATCACAGGCAATTCTTTCACCCAATTAATGTAAACCTAATGAAACAGGTATTAGATAATGCATATCTTAAAATCTAATGTTATCTTAGAATCTGGGAAATGGGCAGAGACCAGAAAAAAGATGGAACTGCCAACAGCACAGAGAACTGACATCTCCTTCCCTGAAATGGTGGATACTTGATTTTAAAATGTCCAGCTTAATGTTCTAACAAAGTAACATTTTGGAAGAAAACCATGACAGTGAGAAGAAAGATGACCGTTTCTTATCCTCAGCACAGATGAGGGGCTGAAGACATTTTTCTATGAAGCTGCCACATTTAAAATGTCATATTCATTAATACTTCATAAGTGCCAGCTTGTTTTGCAGTTTGTTTAACTGAAAAAGCGACATTACAATTTTTTTCTCTCTCTTTCAATACAAATGTCCTGCATTCATCAGACAGCAGCATGCAAAGGGCTATGATTGCTAGTGACTGAGGCAGCCTAATTCCTTTATCCTCACCTCCTCTAAAAAAATTAAATACCCCATGGAATACCTTAAGATACTAGCCAAATTAGAACTGTGATAAAAGTCATCCACACTGCTCTAGCTCTAGGACACCAGTGAACAAATGAGATGCAACAGGCAATGAGGAATATCTC
>WAAE01021279.1:0-11203 GCA_013400495.1 Nicator chloris
TAAGAATCTTGGTTGCATCAGAAAGGTTGTAAAAGCAGGTATGTGGTCTGTGAGACACAGATCATTCCTTAGAAGTATTCTGCCTAAGAATGTGTCTGTTTTTAAGGAGCTGCTGTGAAGGTCCCCACAGCCCCATGTGTATCCCACACCAATCCTAGAGCTGCTAGAGCCATGGTGGTTCCGTTACCTGAACCTGTGGGATGAAAGCTGCCTTAGGTACAAGTGGCCACTCCTTTGTTCACAGTGCAGATGGCTGCTGGTGAAGAAAGAGAATGTTTTAAGAGACCTAACTCACTGGTTTGACGTTCTGGGTCAGGCCATAAGAAAGGAAAAACTGACCTTTCCCCACATCAGAAATGGGTAAGAGGTGGCTCTACCTCTACTGACATGAGGCTGTCCCCAGCCTCTTGCCCCTGGCTATCTTAGTAAGGCCTTGGCCAGTGTCCATTTGTTTCCTTCTTGCCTGAGCTCTTGCGTTGCTCCTTGTGAAACCAACTCAAAAGGGTGGAGGGCTGGGACACACTTAGGTCATTTCCCTGCAGGGCTCCCAGGATGGTGGAGGCACATAGCCAAGGCCCATCATTTTATATGGACCTTCTGTTTACCAGGGCTCACCCTTAATGGCACTGTGGCATTTGGAATGGGCTTGTCTGCCCTGCCTCAAGGCCAGCCTACCCTTCCATGTGGAGTCAGTGGCAAGTCCTGCAGCTAGAGCATGTCCAGAGTACCCAGAGCCATGAGATCAAGCACACTTGGAGGTTTAGAGCCAAGTTTGTGCCCAGAGACAGCCCAGTGACTTCCAGAGGGCTGTCAATAAATCAGCCAATAGTACTGAAGGCAGATGGGGACAATCCACACTATGCTCACCGCTACTTTGGGTGACAAAACAGGAAATTATAGGTAAAAGAGGAGGACAGATAGGGTAAGGAGGCTAAGTCTGTCCTTCCAGGCAACCCTTCCATAAAAACCAAAAAACTCACTTGCAGGACAGTATGTCAGGAAACCTATAAGCTGTCTTCCTGGTTCTATATATCTTGCAGCTACTCTCATTTCAGCAGGTCAAGCACTCTGGACTTGCTGTAGCATATGGATCCATATGGAAAAGCTCATTTGCAATTTTTTTGTGCTTTCCTGTAAAGTTCATATAATTACTGGAAGATGTTGTTTTAGAGACAGAGAATATGGCCCTACCCTTCTCCAAAAGAACCATACCTCTAAGAGACTTACTTGAAAAGTCATACAAGAGCACAAGGAAAACATAGTCTTAAAAGTAATAAAATTACAACCTTAAATGCCAGGGGAAGATTTATACAAGAGATTAGAATTCAGGAACTTGTTCTTGGATCTACTCAAAGGTTATTTTTTCAGTTTTGGAAGATTTTGGTTTTTTCACTTGGAGCATTAGATGAGAAGTGGTGATACCCCTGACAGAAGGGTAGAGTGATGCCAAAATGGTGCTGCCATGTATTTCTTTTTGATCTATCTTGGTAAAACATATATGGACATGCTTAATGCTAAGAGATTTAAGGACTTGTCTGAAGCCCAGTTTTGTTGGCTAGGCTTGACTGCAAAGTGACAGTTTTAGTGCTTTATTCTTACCAATAGGTTGATATTGATATGGCTTGATAGGAAGCTACAGAAGAAAAACATCACATATGATCTTTTTTTGTTTGATTCAGTCTTTTTCTATGTTGTGCCCTGTGAGTTTGTTTCTCTCATTTTTGTTCCCTTTTGCTCCTAGAAAAGAAAAAGGTGATCCTCTGTTCTCAGCAATGTTTTTCATGTTCATGTTTCGAGTCTTGTGAAGTCTTGAGACATCCCTGGAGGCAGAGTACCAGCTGGGGTAAATCAGTAGCAGAAACACTAGAGTGTTCGCTTTGAGATGTGTAATTGTTGGGTGTTCTCTCTTGATTTGGGCCAAAGTGATCACCAAATATGGGTGTAAGAACACATTTACCCTTAGTATTCATTATCTTCCTTGGCAGTGTGTGACATTGGGCCAGCAGTGGCAAGGTGGATCTGAAATACTGTTTTCACACCAATGCATGGCTATGAACATATTTTACGTTTTTACCCTCTCTCTGCTTTTGGCAGCAGCAGAAGAGAGTACCTCCAGATCCACTGGAGTTCTGAATTTATCATAACAGATAAACAGCTTAGAAGTAATGCTTTTGTATATGTTCTCAATCTTATTAATATCTGACTAGACTCCTGTGGTGAAGTGTATTGTGTGCAATTACCAATATTATTTTTTTATCCTGAGGCAAATTAATAGTAGCTGTTTTTGCACTGACATGCAAACATTTCAGTCAGACAACTGCTAAGTATACTTGAGAATCCTATTATATGTATGTATGTGGACACCCCATGTGGAAGAGCAGAAACCACAAATATTTTCCAAAGTTGAAAGACATATTATAATTCTCAAAGCATTAAATGTGAAACATGAAACATTTCCCAGATTCTTTAGTAGCCTTGATCAAGATGACAACATAACTAAAATTCTGGTCAAGAAGATGTTTACCTGCATTTAATATGAAGCCATAACCAAAGCCCAGGTAAAGGCAATATAGATTTAACCTTGCTTTCAATTTCAAAGTACTTGGAGTCATAGAATGACATGGGTTGGAAGGGTCCTTAAAGATCATCTGGTTCCAGTTGCCTTGTCATGGGCAGGGACACCTTCCATTAGACCAGACTGATCAAAGACCCATCCAACCTGGCCTTGGACACTTGTAGGGATGGGGCATCCACAGCTTCTCTGGGAAACCTGTGCCAGTGCCTCAAAACCCTCACAGTAAAGAATTTCTTCCTAATATCTAAACTAAGTCTACTCTCAGTTTGAAACCCCCTTTGTCCTGTCATTACATGCTCTTGTAACTTATGGACAAGACATCTGGATCTATTTAGAATGCAAGAGAAACTCTTTTGTACTACATATCACATGTTTTTTTCTAAATCACAGAAGATTTATAGCATATAATTGTACAAATAAGTGGCATAAAAGTCCAGAATCTGTGCTAAGAATCTTAGATAAATGTCAAGTGATAGAGAGTTTCTTCAATATTCTGTGTCCATGCCATCATCTCAGCACAGACCAGAGTAACTGAAATACAGGGAGGGGGTGTTGCCTCATTTCTGTACCAGGACAGCTGGTACTTTTTTGCCTGCAGGATGATGAGAAAGAAGTGGGATTTGGCACCCTTTCAGCCATGGCAATGAGAAAACTCCTCCCTTTTCTATTAACCTCTCCAGATTCTACTAGCACAACTACAACAGTGAAATCTTTGAAATATATCAAAGAAATACAAAAGCTGTGTACCAATAAGGTATTAAAATGCCATTAAACCTTAAAAGGCACAAATCCCTCTGCTAAGAGGAGTTTTCATATCTTAACCCACACCAAGACAGGGAGAATGCTACAGACACCATGATGCACAATAAGGGCACAGCCTAATGTTTTATGTGGAAGATATTTGTAAGACATGGTGATGGGTAACAGTGAAAAACGTCTTGGAGAGATGAATAGGCAGTGACCTAGACAGACAGATTACACCATGGGAGCTACAAAATGCTGCCCAAAATGGATTTATGATGCTTCAACTGAGTGCAGAATTACTGGTGTAACTCACCTGCATCTCCGGAGAAACACGTGGAACTGTTGGTGTTGAAAGGGTCTCTGAACTTATAAGCACTTTAAACACTTTTCCAAACATCTTTCTGACGTCTGTGAATGACCCTTTCTTGTTCCCTCATGTTATCCCACAAACCACCGTTAACCCCACAACGGTGTCCAAACAAGAGGCACGTCGGGTGGCTCCAGGAGAGTGACTTGCCACCACATTTATCACCAGACTTTTCCATCTCTCAGGCTTTTGTGATCCTGACAGTTGTTTGGACTTAGTTTCCACCAGCCGGTTGTGATGAATCTGAGCCTGCCCTTCAGCTGAAAAACCCAGTGGCTGGGTGGGCCTGGAGGAATGGCCCTTCTTTCCCCTCCCTGCTTAAGCCTCTTGTGAGTAACTCCCTGCAGCTGTCTGTAAACATCACTTTCTGAATGGAGTGAGAGACGTCTGGGGCAGGCTGGGCTCTCGCTGCTTCTCAAATGAAAATAAATAGTGCTGTCAGCCGCTGCACAGAGCATTGCTCCTTGCCCCAGGGCCTCGGAACCACCTCGGGCTCGGCTTTTCTGTTTCCAGCATTTACCCTCCCAATCTAAGTGTCCCAGAAAACTATAAATTTACAAGTAAACACACACACCACACAAGACAGGAGAGAGCGAAACCCATAATCCTTATCACCTCTAATAAACTGCACAATTAATGGCAATTATCAGTTAATGGCTTACTAAAAGTGCAAAGCAGAAGCCTGTGTATATGTGGGGTGGAAAACATGTCTTTGCAGCCAGTGTGAATTTTACCTCCTAGCAAATTGTTGTTAACCTGAAGCTGTGCCTAGGCACCCGTTCTTCACACCTTTGCCAGCTGAGGAAGTCACCTCCTCTGACTTCTCTTGTCCTGCTGAGGACTGTTCTCTTCCTGGAGCATGGGGGTTGTTTGTGTCTCCTAAATTGCTTCACATTCCCTTGGCCAGGTTTGTCTGAAAAGTCGACAAGCTGCTAATGCACCACCTACTACCTCTGTGGCATGGGGAGATCCAGCCCCTCTTCCTGCCCTGGCCTCTGATGTTCCGTCTCTTCCCTACCACCAGTGGTCATCATATCTCCAGTGTCTTGGTCCCAGAATTCAACATGGTGTTTCCTCATCCGGTGTGGTCACACAGCCAGACAAATCTGAAGTATATAGAGAGTAATCCCTTTCTTACACAGCTTATTTTGACAAAAAAGTCTGGGTTTAGCCTGTTGTCTGTCCCCTTCAGAGGATCTGTGGCAGCAGCCTCCCTCACGGGCTAACAAGATGTCAGGAGTGGGCTGACAATGGCAGTGTCCTCAGCTGGCACTGCAGGGCTGGCCAAGCATGTCTAGCCACAACCATATTTTTTAGACCCAAATGTAGAATGTCAAAGCAAAGACCACTTTTTTTTTTTTCACTGTTTTTGCTTTCTCTTTGATCTTTCCAGCTCTACTCTCTTCCAGCCATTTGGGTTTGCTTGCATTTTTGAAAACAGGATGAAATTGTTTAAAAACTAGAGATTTATTTTTGCTAACTTTTTTTTTTTTTAATGAATTCTGTAAAACTGAAACTTCATTCCTATCCTTTTAATTAGTTTTTCAACATCCTGGACTGCTGAAAATTTTTCGGTATGGGCCTGAGATCTTTATTTGCTATGACACAGGAACAAAAACACTGGTCTAGGCACCCAGGGTCTATCAAGCCCACACTTACTGTGTCTAAAAGCAACCCAATCAATAAAACAACAACCTGTGTGGAAGTAGGGGATTAAAGTAGGATGGCTTTGTTCAGAACTTACAGGGATTTCAAACTGTGGCAGAAAAATTGAGAAACCTTTCAACTGAATCCTTGTAGGATGCTGTTATTACCTCACCTTTTTGAACATTGATTAATTGTAATTTTAAGAGTAGAGTGTTTGATTTCACCAGCTCAGTAATGTTATTATCAATATTACTTTCTTTTATTTTCATCTCCATAACTCCCCAAGATTTTTCAAATGTCCAACTCACAATGCCAAACTAAACAACCCCAAAACTGTATTGTTTGACATGATGTGTCGCATGGACCGGACACCAAAAAGGTTAGAACTGTTGGATTCCAGCCCAAAATGATGCCCAAAAAACTGATAGCACTAACAGACCATGAAAAGACCCTATAACCTCAAGGTGACCTTGCAGTGTGGATCCCGCTTCATTATTTGATACCTATGCCCAAATTCTTAATTCAGCTGCTGGATCTTGGAAATGACAAGAATATTTTCTTGGCTTTTATATTTAGCTAACTGTACTGCAGAGATCTCCAGGTGATTTAATAGAGAAATTTTTGTCAATGCTGATGTTATCATAATCAGAATGCAGCAAATATGCTGCACAGGAAAAATAACCAATTTTTACCAAATATTTAGTGAAGTAAACTTGTCCTTTTGCTTATATTTTTGCTGTATGTCAGGACATATGGAGCTATGATTAGATAGATGACTTTAAGGCTGTGATAATTTCTTGTTTCCTAAAGAGAGCAAAGAATTTTCTTTGAACAAAAGCAAGTCAGTGTCCAATGAGCATCTCCTTGTGGCTGTCTTTGTTCTCAGTGTGCGACACTCACTTTGAAGACTCATTTTACTACAAGGGCAGTTGTGTGAAGAGTAGCCCACAGGACCCTGCAATGGTGATTAGTCTTTGTATACTCCCGGATCCTTTGTGCCAGACCTTCAGCATGACAGTTCAAATGGGTTAGGAGTTCACTCTCACTTAATTAATCCCAGATTTTGTTCATATGGCACACATCGTTGGTGGCAGGAATTGCAAGCAGGACTGCATAGGTATGAAATCAGCAAACAATGACTTCATTTTGCTTTGTGGTTCTCTGTGAAGCAGGCCTCAATCTAGCAAAAAACCCCAACCAAATGAGCTAAAATAACCTCAAATATACAGATATATTTTTCAGAAACCACATCTAGATAAAAACTTCAAATATACATTTTAAGTGCAATTTCCAGGACTCAGAGCCACAGATTGTCAGAAAAAAAATCTAAAAGCACTTGATTTTGCTTTAATATTATAATCTTTCAGCACAGGATTTTAGGGAATCCACCTCCTTTACTGGTGCAGAAACCTAGAAAAAATAGAGCCATCTAACAGGCCTGCAGCAGTGAAATATCATTAAGGTCCTGGAGGTGACTCCTTAAGTTATTATGTTTAGAAGATATAATCGCTGAGATCGTGTCCATAAGCTGGCATAAGGAGCACTGATAGACAAGTGTTTGAACACCATCAATGTGCAGAGGACACATTACCTTCCTCACGTCTGCAACTCTTCCACTGGTGTTGTCCAGATCTTGGATGAATCAGTTTTTGGTCAAACAGAGTTTACCAAGATTTAATCCAAGCAAAGCAGTGGGTAGGCAGCTAGGCAAGCAACAATGCTTTGAAAGATTCTACAGGTTTATTAAAAAATGCATTTAGATTAAAGACATAGAAAGAAAATTGCTTAATTTAGGGATTAATTTAAGAATTCTCATTAATTTCTTGATGTTGTTAATGCCATGCTGCACAGCAGCTCCAGGGTCTGTCTTATTCTGGTGGACAAAGAAGTGACTGCACTTGTACAAGCCCTTGCTGTCTGGGCTATTATTATTATTATTGCACCCAGAATAGCTGTAAATTAAGGTATTAGGACACAGGTAAATTCTGCAAGCCCTGAATGTTGGAGGCCATCCCTATGTGAATGTAGACTTTGATAAAAGAAGTGTCTAAATTACATATCAGCATACCCTAGAAATCTATAAAAATTTCAAAGGCACATGGCTGATGACCCTTTTCCTTCAACACAAAGGGTTTTTCTCTCTGCAGTACAATGCCTTACACTTTGGCCTAAGTTAAACTTTTGTCTAAGAGCAAGGAATGAGCCCCTCAAAGAAGGAAAGGTCTTCATAGGGCTCATGGCATTTCCTTAACCTGCACTCTGGAAAGGAAAAATACATTTGGAAGAGCAATTCTGCCAGGTTTGCTGAACGCAAAGGCTACTGTTCTCCTAAAGAATTAATGCAGCTATAGATCATAATATCAGTTGTGCCACTTAACATGCAACTATTAAGTGCTTAGATGCTAAGGCTACCTCTCTAATACAAATTAAGTGCATCCCTGACTCTTGTCTGGCACTGAGGACACCTGGTATGGAGCACTGCCAAAATCAATACTGCTAAATGCTATTAAATACTACATCCGTATATTAAAATCTCTTGCTCTGCAAAACAGGGCAACTGCCTATTGGGAATGGCTCCTGCCATGCACTAATCTCAGAACCATGCCTGGGAACAATTTGAGAAACTGCTGAAGCGGGCCAAAAATATGCCAGAAACTTCTCCGACAACTTAAAACTGTAGAAAATTGACTTGCAGAGCCTGGGAATCTTCCTGCACCCTGCTAAATGTATAGTGTAAGTGTAGCCTGTAGAGATTAAGGCAGTCTAAGAACCTGTAGAAAATAGGGTTTCAGGAAGTATGGACCCCTCAGTACAGTGATTCAATTCACCTACATTAAGTCTATGTCTAATTATGTTGCCCTAGAAAACATTTTATATGATGAAGCGTTAATTTCTTATCTCTTAATATTCCATTGTTAATTTTAAAGTACAAATTCATCAGACTCAAGGAGAAGAAATGCAATGTTTATAAACTAGAGATTGGCAGGTAACTCAGGAATATATCAGATCATTGGGACCAGGGATTAGCTTCACAGAAGCTAGATGAGATTAGAGGTGTTAGGGTCAATGAGCTGAGACATTCTTTCATTTACGGGTCTGAACTATGTTTGAAAGTTTAGTATTTCATTTAAAATCTTTTAATGAGCTTCTTTCCTGCATGTTATAGCAGCCTCAGTTTGTCTGTATAAGTTTTTAAACTGCTCTTTGTGGGTGAAGATACAGAATAATTAGTATTCTGACAGGTTCATATTTTTATTTAAACTATGCATTATTAAGCATAGCAGGCAGTGCATGTGCAATGGCATGAAATCATTTGTTCCATCAGGATTCTCTTTGCATGACAATATGCACCTTGTTCTCTTAACTATGAGATGTAAAAATTCTTTATGAGCTTACTATATTTAAAGACGAAAGGGAAAAGCACTAAATCAGGCATATACTGAATTTCATCTGGCCATATGTTGCAGATAAAAAAAGAAAACTGAGTTAAACTCCACAAAGTTAAATCTTTACATCTTCAAAGAAAAATAGACTTTTCCTTCTGAGGCTATTACATCTTTTGCTATGTAATATTATCACTAATAAAGATTGTATGTTAGCAAGAGAGGCCCTGAGTAGGTTCAAGCAATAGACAGTTTTGTGGTTTCTGTTGTAACAATCTGTCAAAGTCAGGCTCCCAAAACAGTGTAAAGGAAGAAACAGAAAGAGACAGAAAGAGAGAAATGAAGGAAAAAGGGAAAGAAGGACGGAAGGTTGGTTGACTTTATACAGGGGCACAAATTAAAAGCAGGGGAAAAAAGAGTGAAAAGAGACCAGGGCTCAGGGGGGAGAGATGAAAGTAAAAGAAAAGACAAACATACACAGCTAAGGCCAGAGTGCAAGTCCTTTCAAGTCCTCATTAACCCCACAGTAAAGAGTTTCCTTGTGAACATTTAGCCTTTTCATTGAGCTCTTCTTTTTCATTGTCAAATGTCAGCTGTGAAACATGTTTGGACGCAGCAGTAACCCTTTAAAAACCTCTTTCATAGAGTGCAAGCCAAATCCAGCACTATGTTTTAGCTCCATGAGTAGATGCACTAATGTGAATAGTGTATTAAACCAATGCGTGGGTGTGAAAATCACACCCATGTCTGTGTGAGTAGCTGTGCAAGAACCAGGAAACTAAAATTTCCCTGATTACAACCTGAGCACCAAAGTCACCAGGGTAGCATAATTGTGAGGGAAGGATGAATGCTCACTCATGGCTGATTTCTTCAAAACCCCCCAAGAGACTATGACTGCCTCATTCATCTTTGAGGGCCTTGGGAGCAGCTGCCACAGAGGAATGATGGCACTGAGGCCTGGGATGGCTCCTTTCTTGCAAGCACAGGGTCGACATCCAGGCTGTCTCACTGAGACCTTAAACATGTGCTTAACTTTTCAGTTCATAAGGGAACCCATTAACTTCAGTGTGGCTTTTCACAGAAGTGAAGCTCAGCTGAGGACTGGGATTTTTTGCAAGCCTTGAAGTACAGATCCCTAACAGAGTCTGAAGTATTTTGAATCAAGGGAGTTCCTTCCCAGGGCAGATTTTCAACAACTATGTAAATAGGTTTGATATAGGGTGTTATATGATTTAGAAGGGAAAAACCCAGAGTGATATTTACAAAAAACTCATAAGAGGTTTTTGTTTACTAGTAGCTCTTTCCTTGCCAATGGTAGTTAGTTTGTTCTTTCTTCATTTATTGATGCCAAGGAAAAAGGACGGGAAAAGATGCCAATTATTTAAGAAGGTCAAATGTGTCCCAGCCTAAATTGTGAATTACTTAAATAACAGGACATGTCACAAAACTGACATCAGTGTTTCTTTTCAGTCCCACCCAATGATAATGAGAAGCCATTTGAACAATTTCAGCTGAGCAAAATAAACAAAGATTTTCTGCAGACCCTGTTGAGAGCTTGATCCAACAAACCTGTATCCAGCCAAATAACTCTTTGTAAAATTAGAAAGCTGTCTAACATTTCCTTATTCAACAAGTAGGGTATGTTTGGATTACTGCAATAATGAGCATGTACAGGATCAGGTAAAAGAAATTAGTCCACATTTCTCTTCTTTATGTTGACATCCCACAGAAGACAGCTGTCATCTTTAAATCTTATTTTGGAGGGAATGAGATACCACTTTTGTGGGAGGGGAGGAGAAAAGACAAGAACATAACAGGGAGAAATTCTGCACAGTTTAGCTACTAAGAATAGTTACCAATTATTTTATTACCAAATGGTACAGACAGAGAACAACAGGGAACAATGAAAACATTCCTGTGAGAAAGAATAGGAAAATATTATTTGTAGTGAGAAAAACGTAGGCAGCACACTTGGAGGAATGGTTTTCAAGGAAACCCCTTTTTACTGAGAAGCAAATGGAACAAGGCTCTGAAGTGGAAGCATATGTGCTCACTGAAGGGAGCTGACGTAATTGTTTAGGTGGATCTTGGCCTCCTCCAGAAAACATGTCTGTGGAGGATGGTGGAAGGGTGTGTGGCAGCAGCAAGGGAAGGGTGTGACAGGGAGCTCTCTTATAGCTGATGTGACATTGGTAGTCTCGCTACTGCTGTCCTTAGAGTCCACGCCAACACCTCCCAGACATCTTTGTCTGCAAGAACAAGCTGCAGCCTCCTTTCTGCTGTGTAACATGCTGGTTGTAATTATTCCATGGCTTAACATAGGTATTTGTCACATTTTGTCACCAACGTGGCCAGAAACACCCTCAAAATGGATTGTGTGGTTGTCTGAGCCCTGAATCCGTAGGGCTGGACCAGGACAAAACCCAGACAAAGAGAGAGTGTCCAGGCGATAGATACAGGGTGGCATTTGCCTTGGCAAGAGCCCCT
>WAAE01021279.1:11744-29084 GCA_013400495.1 Nicator chloris
ACCCTGGTGGCAAATCTCATCTTCCAGGTCAGTCAGTTACTGCACAGGCCTGTCTGTACATCTCAGCCCAGGTACCAGGCAGCCCCTCAGAGGGTTCCTGTCTTCAGCTGCACACTTCCACTCTGTGAAATATCCCTCCACTCTGTACATACAAGGTACAGTTTCTGGCACATGAATTTGTCCTTACTACTTATTTCATTTGGCCTTCCCAGATCTGAACCCTTAAAACAAACAACTTTGCTGTTCTTTAGGCCTTCCCTGAGGAATGTAGGTATTGCAGAGGTTTCCATTGCCGTAAAGACAAAAGCAGAGGCTCAATGCAACAAAAAGGTTAATTGGTGTCAGTATGTTTTGGAGACAGATGCTAGGAAGGAGGAGTATGCAGTTACAGCAATAACCAAGACAAAAGATCCATGCTCTTTCCCCATCTGGGCAGCAGTCCTCTTGCATGACTTAGGGGGAGCCACTTCTATCTTCTCCTGATGTTGCTGCTATTTTGCAATGTATCTCAGAGTGCCCACCTGATTGCAGCCATGGGCAGCATGAAAGCATGTGAAATTGTTGCTCTGTCTGGGTGAGAAGGAAGGAAAAGCAATGGACATACGAAGCAGAGCAGAAGGATAGAGATATTACTTTGGACCAAATGAGCCCGCAGAGAACACAGATCACCAGCTGCTACCAAGAGTTACAGCAGAGGTGTTGGGGGTTAGATTTGTTGTGGTGGTTTTTTGTTGTTGTTGTTGTTGTTGTTTTTGTTTTTGTTTTTGTTTTGTTTTTGTTTTGTTTTGTTTTTTGGGGGGTTTGTTTTTTTTTGTTTGTTTGTTTGGTTTTTTTTTGTTTTTGTTTTTTTTTTTTTTAAATGTAGAATTTTTCCCCTGGGTTACCAGGGAACTAAATGTGGGTACTTATGGGTGCTCTGGCAAAACAAAAGAAGTAGCCAAGCTGGGAGGGAAGGATATGCACGGGTGTTGGGGGCAGGGGGAATCACCGGGCTGAGTAGCAGGAGTTCGTCTCTGGCCGTCGGCAAGGACGGACAGCTGGCTGCTTTTGGTTCGCTGCGGGGGAGAGGAGTCAGAGTCACCTCCGATTCCAACCGAGGGAAACTGGGCATCATCCGCCCGGTGCCCCGGGACCTTACAGCTCGTCTCTCCCTCCTGCCGGTCCTGCCCCGCTGCCACTGCTCCGTTTGGTCAGTGCTGCTTCTTTTCCTTCTGCTGCGGACTTCTGACTTCGTCTCGTCCACTGGCCAGAATCTTCCACTCTTCCAACCCTACTCTTCAGAAGAAGAACACTGAGGTTGCCCTGGACTCTGTGAAGCAGAGCTGTTGAGGTTCCTGGTTTTTTTGTTGTTATTTTTGTGTTAATGCAGTAGTGGTTGTTGTTTGTTCCATTTTGTTTTATATATATATATATATATATATATATATATGCATATATATCAGTAAAGGACTGCTATTCCTGCCCTCAATATCTTTGGCTGAGAGCTCCCTTAATTTTCAAGAATTGCGATAATTCAGAGGGAAGGGGGTTTGATCCATACATTCCAAGGGGGCCTTGCTCTTCCCCCATCAGACACCTGTCTTCAAACCAAGACAAGAGGTGAGTTTTGAAGAGACAGCATTACAGGCTTGGGGACTGGGGACACCTTCCTGTGCACAGGATGCAGCAGCATCAACTTTTTAAGAGAAAATTACAGTAACAGGTAATGAAAAATGGAAAAGCAGACAGGGGAATTAACAGCAGCATGCTAATAATGTCACTGGCATATATTCTTTTCAAGTTCCACATGTAATGGGTGAAGCAGATACAACCCCAAGCACCCCCTCTGCTCCTCACTTCCCACCTAATCCAGGGCATTACCTCCTCTCATGAAGGGACTGAATAGCTCTTGGAGTGTCTCCTTCTATTATTCTAGTCAAAGCAATTTTACAGAGTAAATGCCTGTTATTTAAAACCTAGTCTAAATAGGCTGTCTTTATTTTAATATAATGGAATAGAGCATGAAAAAAGAGCCATTTAAATGGCATTCATGAGAAAGTGTTACTTTTTGATGATGAGGTAGTTGTGAGTATCTCAACCTTGTAAACCTTTTCCTTATACACCTAGAGAGCATGGGTTTGTGACCTAAGAGAGGACAAGCAGGTAGAGATATAACATTTTTAACCTACAGGAGGGTAACCATGTAAGACAGAAAACATTAAAGCAATGGCACTAAAATGATTAAGGCTTTATTTTACTTCTCTAGTGGGAAAGCAGTAAATGATTACAAAGCATTATTATCTCATCCTAAGAGCTCACTCAACACATAAGGAAAAATAAATAGTTCACTCTGTACATTTAATTCAGTCATTTGCCTGTTTACATTGAAACTGGCTGCTTTAACTCCCCAAATGTTTAATATCAAGTAGGTTCAAAGAAAAATATAACTCTTCAGCAATGAATTTCCTGACTTTGCTCTTTCTGTTTAGAAAAGATGATAAAATGGATTGCAATGTTTTACAGAATTTCAGTATTTATTAGATATCAAAGCTATTGGCCTAGCATTTTAGAAAGATTTACAGGTTTTTGTCTTCAGATGTCACATAACAACTTTAAGACTAATCTCAACCAAAGATGCTAAATTGCCAAAGTAGTTTCACAACTGTCTGGAGTCTTAAACCTTTCACACCGGAATTTTGCTCTGTAGGATCCAAGAAGTATGTGAATAAAGAAAAAAGGAAATAAGTGAGCAAGCTAAGTAATTTGTACAGTGATTAAGTGAAAAGATTGCAGTGACCCTTAAGCTGATGAAATGAAACCCTGCAGGAAGCAGAAAGCAATAAACAAAATGGCAGAGGTTGTTGAAGACTATGGACAAGGTGGTGTTACCAAATACCAAGCCCTGGGGCAGACTGGCCTGCACTGTTCCCCTTATCCTCCTCTAATGCAGAAACACTATACTCTACTAGGGTTTCCCAAACATTTACAAAGCACATTTCCCTTTTGCTTCATCTTCTAGTGAGTGTATCTTTCCCAAATCCACTGCTGCTCCCTTCTTGCAGGGTGAGAGAGCAAAAGTGGGGGTTAAATACTTGTCCTCTCCTCCCTGTTCCTGCCAGGACTGAGTGTTCATAGCAATTAAAGTTGTATGATTAGCAATTCCCTTGCTATGGCAAGCACTGACAGCCAATACTTACAGCTGATTCTCCCTTTGCCTCTCTGGAGGAACTGAGCTGCTGCTGATTTCTGCTGTCTAAAATTTCATTACCCTTTTGAATGTTCTTGAGACCTGCAAGGAGTTCATGACCCTCACTGAGAAACATTGGGCCATTTCTAGAAAACACTTTTCTTCATGGGTAAGTATTCCTGTGTTCTCAAGTGCACTAACAGCTTGCAATGGGCCCCTGCAATGTTCAGACACTGGGGACAGACTTGCATGACCCTGGCACCCCAGAAAACATCATGTGCTATCTCTGTAGCTGCCCATGGCTGATGCTGTGCAACATCCTGCCAGTCCAAAGGGCAGAGGCAGCCCCAGGCGGAAAGGAGAAGGAAGGAAAGTCATGTATTGTGACCACAGAGCAAGATAGGCAAGTGCACAGAAAACATCACCTCATGTCAGCTGGAAAGCTACAGCCAGGCCCCTGGGCCCTACTGACACCTGCACACAGTGGATCTGGGTGGTTCCAGGAGCAACGGCAGGAGATTTATTCATAACTGAAATCAGCACTCTCTTGTGAGGTGAGTGGCTCCAGTGCTGGTGTGATCCACTGTGGAATGTTCTAGTGTGGTGCCTGGGGAGGTTTCCCAAACTGGAAGGACCTCAGGGGGAGCTGAGAGAGCCCCCAGAAGCCTGCAGCTCTCATGACAACAGATGTTGGAACCTGGGTGAGGTTGGAAGCAAAGGTAGCCAAATGCCCTCACGCCTATAAAAGAACCACTTAGGCAGCCCTGGTGATCCACAGTGACACCAAAAGGGAGACAATCTGCACAGCAGTTGGTACAGAAGGTATGCAGGAAAGGTGCTGAAGACCTGGCAATTTGTCCAGGGAGCAACAGTAATCCCCCACAGAAAGTCATAGGCTTGCTAAGCTCTGCACCCACTGTGAGGGCCGTGGGCCCTGATGAACACACCCATCAGGTACACCAAGGCTACTGAGGGAGCTGGTGCAAGAGCTTGCCAAGCCACTTTCAATCACTTACCAGCAGTCCCGGCTAATTGGAGAGGTCCCAGTTGACCAGAAGTGGACAAATATAACACCCATTTGCAAGAAGGGCAGGCAGGAGGGGCTGGGAAGGTACAGGCCTCTCAGCCTGGCCTCGATGTTAGGGAAGGTTATGAAGCAGATCATCTTGAGTGCCATCATGTGGCATATACAGGACAACCAAGGGATCAGGCCTGGCCAGAATGGGTGTCGCTTTGATTTTCAGCCTTCTGATGTTTTTATTTTTTGAAATTCCTTTCCCATGGATTTTGCTGTAAATAAGAGACACGTGTATGTTAGTGTTATCTCTGTTTTCATTCCTTCTTAGAGGAAAGAATCCTTTGATTGACTGTTGCTTTGACCAGTGTAGTTTGAGAGGTAACAATTTCACCCTCCAATCCATAGTCACTTTTAGAAATCTATAAATTTCGAAGTCTATAAATAAACTCCTCCTTTTTACCTTGGACATCTCACAGAATCTGCATCTCTTCATTTCGTGTCCTATTATGACAAATGGGTTTATGAAATCTGGGTTCAGCTTGACCATACCATCTCCTTGAATCACCAGGTGACTCAGTTTGTGGATAAGGGAAAGGTTATGCATATTGTTTACCTGGGCTTTAGTCACCAAAGCCTTTGACACCATTTCCCACAACATTTTCCTGAGAAGCTGGCAGCCCATGTCTCTGATGGATGCTTTCTTGACCAGATAAAAAACTGGCTGGATGGTCAGGCCTGGAGGGTAGTAGTGGATGGAGTTAAATCCAGCTGGCAGCTGGTCACCAGTGGTGTTCCCCAGGTTTCAGTTCTGGGGCCAGTCTCATTTAATATCTCTGTCAATGATCTGGATGAGGGGATTGAGGGCACACTTACTAAGTTTGTAGATGACACCAAGTTGATCTGTTGGAGGGCAGAAGAGCTCTGTAGAGAGATCTGGACAGGCTGGATCAGTGGCCCAAGGCCAGTGGTGTGAGGTTCAACAAGGCCAAGTGCTGAGTCCTGCACTTGGGTTGCAACAGCCCCATGCAGCACTGCAGGCTGGGGAAAAATCGCTGGAAAGCTGCCCTTGGAAAAGGACCTGGGGATGCTGGCCAACAGGGACTGAACATGAGCCAGTGCGTGCCCAGATGGCCAAGAAGGCCAATGGCATCCTGGCCTGGATCAGAAACTGTGTGACCAGCAGGACCAGGGCAGGAATTGTCTCTCTACACTTGGCACCTTGAGTGCTGTGTCCTGTTCTGGGCCCCCCCTGTGAAAAGGACCCTGGGGTGGTGATCCAGAGAAAGGCAACAAACCTGGTGAAGGGTTGGACCACAAGTCTGATGAGAAGCAGCTGAAGGAGCTGGGGCTGATTAGCCTGGGGAAAAAGAGGCTGAGGGAAGTTTTTATTACTCTGAATTCCCTGAAAGGAGGCTATAGCCAAGAGGGGAGTGATTCTTCTCTCAGGTAAAAAGCAATGGAACAATAGGAAACAGCCTCAAGTTGCACCAGCAGAGGCTTAGGTTGAATATTAAGAAAGATTTCTTGACCAAAACGGTTGTCAAGCACTTGAACAGGCTTTCAGAGAAGTAGTGGAGTCACCATCCCTGGAATGTAGATGTATTGCTTAGGGGCATGGTTTAGCAGTGAACCTGGTTTAGGAGTGGACTTGGCAGTGCTGGGTTAATTGTTGGACTTGGTGATCTTAAAGCTCCCTATGATTTGCTTTACCTCTGGTTGACTCCTTCCTTTCCCTGGGACAGAACTGGATAGTGCTGATGGGCTCAACCTTGGCGCTCTTCATCCTGCCACAGAGACTTTCCATCTGAAGTTTACTCTGTGCCAAATGGAAAAGTAAAAATTCATAGGAAAGCAGTATCAATCTGCAAAGTCACCTGATGCAGAAGAAAGAGTGAAGAAAGGGGCAGGAGATTGGCTAATATGTGATGCAGAAAGACTAGGAATAAATTCAGAATACCAGTCCAAAAGCCATACACATGAAGTTTACCTCTTCTAACTCATAGACTCCCAAATTTCTTTATTGCATATGGTCATCTGAAGGTGATATGAATTTTTGTATCTAAGGAAAGATGACACATACCGTGCAAAATACTTATAGAGTAATAGTGAGAAAGCAAGCCAGAGTCTCCTCCAGAGAGAAATTCAGCACAGAAAAGGAGTGGTAGCTGGAGCAAGCATTCACATGAAAGTCTCTGGTTTGATTCATAGATCCCAGCATAACTGGGGAACCCCTGTACTGCAGTATCAGGCTTTGGAATCAGTTTTGCACCACTCAAGCACGGAACAGTGTTGAGCCCTAGGAGTATATTCACACAAGGCAGGCAGGCAGGGTGAGGCAGCCTTGGATTTGGTCCCAGCTTGACCTCCCTGCTTGATTTTAAGCAGCCTGTGAACAAACATTTACTACAGTAACGGCAAACAAGAGACTCTCTGTAAGGTGTAAAGCTGGGATGCAAATTAAAAGCATATGTAAATTGAAATAGTTTAGGTTAATTTCTTGGTACTGAATTCTGTAACCAAGTGCTTATTTCAGAATGCTCATTCCATGCCTTGAGCTACTGCTTTGTCCATCTCTTCAGTGACAGAAAGCAATTTAGCATAATCCTTCTACTGTAATGTCCAGTTTTTTTCCATAAAGATTACACACAAAACCAAAGGGCCTCATTCTAAAGAAGGCTTACTGCTTTGGAAAGCTGGCCACTGTGTGTTTATCTGCACCAGAATGGTCCATTGGAGAACAGAGGGAAATCTCACATTTGAGAGGATGCAATGAAGGAGTCCCAGACAACCTAAACAATCCTTGTTTGCCAAACAATGTGTGCGAGGCTTAAAAAATGATGAATTCGAAACACATTTCCCTGCTTCACAACAACTGGAAAATACCTTTCAATCAAATGAATAATAAAACTCATTGAAACCAGCAAGGCTGATTATCATCTAGCTTTAATCACTGTAATGCTACTTGCATGAATGTGACTGCACCCACCAGCTGATATCATCAGAGGATCTGGTCCAGGGATCTGCGTAAGGGAGACTGCAAGATAACGATGGGAGACTTCTAAGTTTTTGGCACACAGGCCTGGCTGTTAATCTCAAAGTCAGTTCCTTTACCTCCTCTATTGGAATACTATGGGCTTACTTTTTTTCTCACGGTATTTCTGCTTCTATCTTTGACTTACTTTGAGTTCCTTTGACTTCCAGCTGAAATATGGATGTTAAAAGAAGCACACAAATTATTTTTAAATGGGGCTCAGAAAGGTTGCTGCATTGTGGGGGATGAAAATTCAAGTTGTTAATTTTATTCCAACTATTTAAACAAAAATTATAAGACACTATGTTTCTTTAGAAAAAAATAAAATGTTTAAGTCTATTTATCTAGAAGGATATTCAACACTACAGAGTCAGCTTCATGAGATGTGGTCCATGCAAATGAGACCTTCAGCCTTTTATTGAACTACTCTTGCTAATTATATAAAAGAAGTTTTAATCAAAGATTTACTGTTTTTTGTTAAAGAATTTAAGTTATTGGAAAGTCACTTTTTGTAAGCTAGTGGAGAAGAGGTTGATGTATATAGTCAAAAATTTAATAAACCATTTTAAAAGTACATGCAAGCCATCAAAATAACTTTAAAACCTCAAAAATTTAATACAATTTTTTGGGGAAAGAGTTCAGTCTATTTCACTCTCCTTTCAATCATGGATGATGAAATTATTTAAACAGCTTTCTATCCCCCTTCCAAAAACCTGCAACTTCCCAGCATGAAGATGGAAGATGTGGATTTACTGTAATAGGGTGACCTTTTTCCCTGGAAAAGCTGAGCTAACTCAGAACTGGTTCCTCTGGCCCTTTGAGCTCGTGCAAGTGGGAAAGGTTGTAATTTAAGTGTAGTGGAAATGGTTCTTTGAAGCATAAGATATATGTACTGCAGACAGGCCACCCAAATCTCTCTGGAGTTCACCACCTCTGTGGTTCTCAGAGTACTAGGAAAGAGTTTTTCAGCACTTTTCTTTTTTTTTTCTAATTATTGCTGGTACGATGTTTGTGCACGCCCCCTGGAGGGGATGTTATGTGATTTAGGCCGTTTTTGAAAAGATTCTATTGGTTTGGTCCACTCCAGCTGGCCCCAACCTTTCACTAAGACTCAATAGAATGTATTTGCATCCAGCTGTAAGATCTGTCAAGACCATAAGAATTTACGTGTTGGGATCAAGTCAAGCTGTTGTGGGGTGAGCTTGGAAAAATGGCTGAGTTTATGTTCTGCTTGCGCTTTAACTTAGATTGCTAAAAATACAACTTCTGCACTCACAGCACATTTACCCTAAAGAAAGTGTTTAAGGATATTAACTTACAAGCACAGTAGGATACAGCCTATCCTGCAGGAGCAGCTCTTACTCCCAGCTGTGGTAGCTTCCCCCCTCTCCCACTGCCACTGCAGCCTGCAAGCCTGAACTCTACATCATGTTGCTCCTAAATGATGTGAGCATGGTGTGCTGGCCCAGCCTACTCACAAATTCTATTTGACTTTCTAGTTCAGTGAACTATAAGCATTTACTGCTACTTCTGATCTGCCTGCTCTTGCCACAGAAGGTGGCAACAGACAAGAGTGAGGCACTCAGGGGGCTGCTGGAGACTAAAACACCTCCACCATTGGTGTTTCATCTGCTGTATCTGTGTGTCAGTACCTGAAACCTGATCTGGGCTCAGCCAGCTCGAGGTGGTGCAGTCTAATCTAAAATTCCAGCTCTGCCTACTACTCCTAATGAATCCTCATGGGCAGATTTCAAGGTTTTACAAGAGAGGAAGGTCCTGTAGCTGAGACAACAGCACAGCCAGTGTGTCACCACAGCTGGGCACATTGGCATAATTGTCCCTTTAATGTGTAATAGGTGGGTGAAAGGAGACACCCTTCCTGTCCTGCCTAGTGACTGTGGGCAGGACAAAGAGGGTGGCTGCAATGGCAAAATGTCTTCTAGCACCTCACTGAATCTACATAGAACTTGTAGTCAATCTTCAGGCACTTCCCCTAATCTAGGCAAAACCTGAGCTGTGCATTTTTCATGTCCAAGTCTCATCTGGATTCTCCATGAACTGCCACTGCCAGACAATGTTATTACCATTGCCATTGTTTGATAATTGCATCAACTTTTACTTTTCAAAGTTTGGACACTCAAAATTAGCATGGAATTTACTCCTAGATTTACTGGCACCATTTTGAAGTCATGTACATGAGGACCAAGAAAATGAAGCAGCAAAACCCCCTCTTGCCTTAACTTGTTAGGACAGTTGCAGTCCTGAGACTAAATTTTCTCCTCTTATTTCCTTTCTGATTATGTATTGAATATGTGCAATACAAAAGAAACAAAAGAGCGTGAAAGGGAGGGAGGGAGGGAGGGAGGGAGGGAGGGAGGGAGGGAGGGAGGGAGGGAGGGAGGGAGGGAGGGAGGGAGGGAGGAAAGAAAGAAAGAAAGAGAAGTTTTTAGCTCAAAACAAGCAGCTACTTTAATGATAGTGCTTATAAAAAAATATTATGTTAATTTATTTAGTACATTTAATTTAATAAAAAGCAAAAAGGAAGATGAAACAGGGCATTGAGGAAATTCCTCTGTGTATTTTTGTCTCTGTGATGGTTCATTGTACCCACCAGTGTTTTTTTCTTCACTGCAAATCCCCCTTCCCTCTTGATTAAAAACAGGCTCTCTAATAAATGTGGTTTAAGATCATAGTGATAACTTCAAGTCAAGAACATGAATAAAGAGCACCCTTGGAGGAAAGACCCCATCTGCTCACATATGATATTAGGAAGGCAGTGCATAATGCAGAGTAGTGATTGCTACCACGTGTAAGATTATTCAGGTCTTCCACGTATGGCTTCTAATCTATGTGGCCACTTAAAAAAAGAGGGATTCAAGTATCCCATAAAACAGGTCCTATGTTTTACATTTGACCTTTTCCTGAACATCAACCTTATTAAAAACAAATAAAAAAATGTCCTGAATGGAAGCTGTAGTTTGATCTGGAGCTTATGGAGGCTGACAGCAACCCCGCTATTGCTTTGAGCAGGGCAGGAACTGGCCTCTGCTTCATTCAAAAAGAAACCCATATCAAGCTGCCTTGTGATGATCAGTCCACAACTGGTTTTTATTTCATTTTATTCTAATAACCTTACAGAAATACATTTTTCACCAAATTGAAAGCTTGTCTTCCCTGAAGCCCTGGAAAGGATTAGATAGCCTTACATCAGACATTTCAAACAGTAAATTCTGAACTTGGAAGAAGCACTTCAAAGCATGGTTATGTGAAGCCTCAAGTTCCCAGGCAGAACAGCAAAGGTGAAACAATTGTAATCTCTGCAGTGGAAAGCAGTGACCAAGTGAGTGTGAGCCATGAATCCCATTATTTTAATCTAAAATATGTATTATCGTGAGGTTCAAATCCGTGTTTGATATGCTGTGCTAGGTCTGTAAGAATGTATTATACAGGGCCTGGACTCCAAGACAAAGTTTAAGCAAGATAAAAGGAGGTTATGAGCAGAGATGGAAAAACATTTGCACACTGCACACCATTTTTTACAATTTTTAATAAAAGTGCAGCAACTGGAATTAGAGAAGGTACAATTTTTTTAGCCAAAATCGTTAAATAAAAAAAAAATCTTGTAAAGCTTGCTCATCTGAATTTACAACGATAAATTAAATTGGAACTACTCTTCTATCTATGTAAAGCCAGAACTAAGGGCTTGCACTGCCTTAATTATACTGCTATAAGCTGGCTAAGATCCCCTGCCTATTCACGGAAAACAGGTGCCACTTTACCAGCCATGGAGATGCCTCTTTTGTTCCCCAAACAAGGCATCCGTGACTTAGTAGCAGTGGCCACATCTTAACAAGTCATTAGCTGGAGGCAGAAATAGACACACTCAAGGAAAACTTGCTTTGGAAGTGGTTTGAAGTGAGAGGAAGAGGCAGCTTATCAGGTTTTGACAAGATGGTTAGAGCAAAATGTCTTTTTGGGAAAAAAATTGTGGGTTTTTTTGTTATTTTTTTTTAAATTATTTTTGTTTGAAGTTTTTTTGTGGGGTTTTTTTGTTGTTATTTAGGGATTTTTTTCATTGGCTTTGTTTGCTTTTTTACATTAAACACAAATATTTAATTTAATATTTAACTTACTGTGGGGTTTAATTTCTGCCAGCTTCCTCAGTGCTCTTTGCCCATCACTCTTCTGGGACTGAGTTTCATAGATTCCTACCCCAGTCTGGAAGGGCACTGTCTTTCTGAAGAACAGGACCTACTCACTGATCAAGGAGCCCCCTTTTTGTCAAGCAGCAAAAACACAACCAAGGCATACTGAAAAGTCTGATATGAGTTGGACATTTTGACATTAAGCTGAAAAGAGTCAATGAAAGTTTCTGCCTTGGACTGAAGCTTGTTTCCAGTCACAGAAAGTCCAGACAGAGTTTTTCCTAGATGTTCTGCATCTACAGAAAATAGTTACAACTTCTCCTAAAAATGCTTTTCTTTATTTGTCTGGAAGTACATGTATAGTATTTTATGTTTTTCCCGTTGCTATATGCTTAATAACAATCCTGGCTTATGTTCCTTGCTAAACTTGGACCAGAAATGCTAGATTTTTGTCATAGCAGAATGTCTGAAAATGACATTTGGATTCCTTCCAAGTTATTGAGATGAATATATAAAGTTCCCATACTTACCACTCCTACCCTATGCTGTATAGCTGTGTTTCTGCAGCCCTGTGACCCTTGTCTCATAAGTACCTCTGAAAAGGTGCTACAGCAGGATATTGAGGGCTGTGGGGAATTAAAGCACTTGCCACAGACGTGGCATGGGAGCTGACTGTTTTGCTAATGGTGGGAGGCATGAAGCCTTCATGCCCAGTGCAGCCACAGGCAGCAGCTTTGTCTCAGCAGCTGCTGGATTGATGTTGCAGCCACTGTGAAGAAGAGGTCAGACCACATACTTAATTGAGTTCAGATGTATGAGGAGCACATAATCTGACGTGGACTGACACCCTTACACTTCTCACACTTTATAGCTCCTACTTGCCTTCCATCATGGGACATCCACCATAATCCCAATCTCCTCCCATGCCCAGTACTTCAATCTTACATCCCTTGCTCTTACAATACCTTTTTCCTCTTTCAGGCTTCTGTCTCCTGCAAAATCTACCTCTCAAATCCAATATTCCCTGAATTTTATGTTGGCCACTTCCACCTCCAGCCTCAAGCCCATATCCCTTTCAGTTGCTTTTTGGCACCTCCTGACAAATCACAGACATCCAGCCCAACAGCAGCACCTGGAGCCATCCAATACCAAAAGCCTGGATGTGAGAGGCACCAACACTGACAGACTTGCCCCCCCAGGGACTCTCAGAACAAGTCAGAACAAGAGAACAATCTTTAACTGGCTCCTGGTGATAGCCAACTATATTATGTGCTGGATGAAACCTAGTGCCTAAGTACAAAGCAGATTTATTGTGGACAATACTGCCTCCTTGGACTTGGACAATTAAATATTGTGTATCTCACACCTCTGTTTATGAAACAACTTGAGGAACTTCCTCAGCAAGAAAATGGAGCAATCAGAAGGGCTGTGGAAATGCTAAGTTATTGTTATAACCACTGAGTAGGTGGACCAGAGTTATGTGCTTAAGGCTGTGTATTCATTGATTTATAGCTAACTAACAGGCAGCATTTTTATTTTCAATTAAATATACAGCTGTCCCTTATCTGGCTTCTTTCTCAATTAGCCTTACTCCTAGCTGTACTGTAAATGCCTTTGAAACAGAAGATGGAGAACACAGGTGGTTTCTAGGACGGGAGGATGAATGAAAGAGACAGATCATGTGAATTATCTCAGCTGAAGCAATAAAATGTAAGTGACCTGGGAATGTCCTGTGTGTCTGGTTTTGGACCATAAAGTCTGCCCAGAAAGGATGCCATTTATCTGCATTAGTCCCTGAAGCAGGCTTAGCAATCTTTTTGCAGGCCTGAAACTGCGTCTATCTATCATTGCTACTGTAATCTTGAAAGCAGAAGGCTTAATGGCAAAAGCATCTTAAAGCTACAAACATAGTAGGAAATAAAACACCACACTTGTACAGAGCGGGATTCCCAACCAGTAGCTGTGCTGGTTGCTGCAAAACCATTTCAGTTGTGTTTTCACATTAAATATTCAGCAGTCCTGCAGCAGCTCTTGGGCTCACAGTAAGGTCACTTGCTGCTGTCTGCATCTCCCATACATGTAGGTCTGGGCTAGGAGGCCAACTAAAGCCCAAGAGCTCAGCAAAGCAGTGCAGGAAAGGGCCTCTGTCCCTGTCAGCTGTGATTCTCAATGACATCTTTAAAATTCACTTGTGAATAACTGATTAGATGGATTAACTCTGGCTCTTCACTTCATATACCGGAAGGCAAATTTATTCCTTTGTAAGCAATAATGTCTTCTAAAGTAAACAAACAAACCTACAGATGATGGTTTACATGTTGAATTAATATTTTGTTGTTAATTATTGTAACAAACTCTCAGAACTAGTTCTTATGATAATAGATAAAGACTTGCCATGCATCAAGAAGCTGATGTTTGCTGTGGGACCAGTGTTTACCAAGGAGAGCATAACAAGTCCAAAAAACAGTCACAAAATTGTCACAGTATATATGAGATGGATTTATAAAGGCTAAAGAGATGGGGTGGATGGGGAAGGAAAATTTAGCCAGTTAAAAATTAATTAAAATCTGTAGGGAAATGGCCATAGGTGTTATAAAGCAAGTGAAATGGAAATGATAACTAAAACACTTGTAGAGACACTCTTAAACAAAGCTAAAGCTCTTATAGAGAAATCTATGCTTGATAGGATTAGGGACAATAAGTATGTTAAATGTGTTGGTAATAAAACAAATCCCTAAGACAACATAAGCCAATTACCACACAAAGATGGTAACTTTATCAGTACTGCTGCAGACAAGCTGTGTCCAGTAAATATCTGTGCTGTACTTAGAAAGTACAAGATTAGGAAAAAGGTGACAGATTTTTCAGGCCATTAATAGGTGAAGACAACATTAGGCAGCATTTTCTAGAGATAAATATTTTAAAGCAGAAACTCAAATAAGAATCACCCCAGGGTACCATGAGAACTGACTAAAGTGGTCTCTGCCATGCAAATGTTCATTTTTAACACAATTTGGAATACCAGGGAAATACCAGGGAAGACAGCTAATATTGTGTCTGCATGGAAAAAAGGGAGTGGTGTGACAAGAATAGGCTGGTGAGCCCGACATCAACACCAGGCAAAAATATTTATTGCTTTCTCTCCTCCTTTTTCACTCCTGACCTTGTTTCTTTTTGAACACCAGCCCAGTGACCTCGAAGCAACCTTCTAGTTGCTTAGTTTTCCTATGCATTAGGAGTTGAGACTGATTCCCACTGAGGTCTCTGCAAGCCTGACTGGAATTCCAGTACCCTCCCTGCTAAATACAACCACACATGGTCCCCAAAAAAGCTTGGGAAAGCAGCTGGCCTGCTATGTGACAACAGCACACAGAAGCTGGGAATCAGCCAAAAAGAGTACCAGCTGAAGGATTTAAATAAGGACTCAGCTCTGAGGGATCAGAGAGGACCAGAGGCACATTTTGGAGGAGGGATGGTTCTGAGTGACACAGGCTGCAGGGGCTCTTCCCTGGTTTCTCTCCTGAGAACTAAAGTGGGAATGCCTGACCCATGGAAAATGGTGGGTTCACTTGTGCCTTTTTTTTTTCTGGTTCATTTGTAGGATAGAAGTCTGGGCCAGGCTTCTCTGGTTTTAACAGTCTGTAAGCAGCAACAAGAACTGTCAACAGCCCCTAAACCTTATGTTTTCTGCTATTACTCTATCCCTAATTTTTCTGCCTTTCCTGCTTATTTTTTTTTCTTCAAATATATTTTTTTTCAGATATTCTTGGTACTTCCCTCAGCCAGACACTTTGCTAAAAACACCATTTGCAAAGTGCAGCCTTTTAGGGATAATAGGAACAGAACAGGGCTTGCACAGGTAACAGAGGGCATACTACAGAGTCTCTGAAACTTTCTGAGGGAGTTAAGTATGTCATGTCTCTATCACAGAGGAGTGACTTGTGGAAAGATTCACTGACCTCTGCTTCCACATATCCCAGGTATTTGGGCTTAGGTGCTGTTTGTTGCACATGCACAGGCCAGCCCAAGAGATGTGTTTTATGGTGAAAATTCCTTGGGTATGTCATTTCTGGTTTTCACCCAGAAGTAGAGGACAACTGCAGGGACATTTAGGGGGCTGAGAACAAACACAAAAGGTAGTATGACATCTGGAATTCACAGTTTCTCTTTCTTTACTAATCTTCTACAAGCATTTTGCAATAGACATGAGAATTGAGGGGCAAAAAACAGGAGAGCACTGTTCCCAGATAAGTTAACTGGAGGAACAAGCTGAACCAGAGACTATCCTCATCAAAGGATATTTTGATAAAAGGAAGAGGGTATAAAAACTGGAGACCAGAAAGGGTAATGCCACGTTGTATACAACACCATTTTATTTTCCTAGGCACAAAATTAGGATTATTATTCCTATACTTTAAAAAGTTACATATTCTGCAGCTGATAAAGCAAGGTATGACAACTATAGCATTGGTTCCCAAAGTCTGAGATGGCTGTAGGATATTTCTGAAGCTTTTATTTCTATTATTTTAATAATCCCAGATACAGACTCCAGAGGACAAACAAGATGCTATTTTTCATGAAAGGGGCCAAGGAGAAGGAATAATAACTTCATTTTCTTCAAAAAGTGAAGGGAAACTCCCTGCCCTGATTACAGCTATGTAAGGGTTAAGAGAGGAGCAAAGCCAAGTGGTATCAGCCAGTGTCTTTGGACATGTGTTCCACCATAGACCAAAAGATGGAAAAGGACAGAGAAAAGGACCTTCTACCACCTCCTCAACTGAGCTATCAGCAGGACCATGTGCATCATCTAGTTGGGAGAATGTGGATGCCTGAGCAAGAGTTCTGGCCAGTCTTTTCAAGGCAAAGGGATCCTGGTTTGCTTGGTAATGTAAAAGATGGGTACCAGTCCAGTATCACACATACATTTCACCCTTACATGGCAAAAGTTATCAATGCCTCTCTTATTGTTTTTCTTGGAGGATCAGTGATGATACTGTGAACTTGAAAGTAGTATCACTTAAACAAGTAGTATGTCCAAGTAACATTTATTAGAGAGGTAATGTCCTCATGCTTTCACTCATAAATGGTTGCTCAGCAGCAGAGAGGCATTTACAAAAACTTTATGAAATAACACGTTTCCTGGCTAATTGCCTGAGGACATGTTAGCTAGACAGGCTTCCTTGTCTACATAAAATCAATTGATGTTAGCTAGACAGGCTTTCTCAGCTTAGTGGGTGCAATTGTTGTTAGCTAGACATATTCCTAACTTTAATAATAGAAGTTGCAGTTGCTGAATATTGTTTGCGGCAGGCTTGTCAACAAATGTCTGGTTTAATTTATAAAAGAGAATTGTGTCAACAATGGGAATTTATTGTTTTCTGCATTTCATGCCTTCTGGAGTCCTTGGTATATGACATGTTGTTATGAGAAAGGACTTGTGCTAAATGCAAGCTCTGAGTGAATCTGGGGTCACAAATTTACAACCACAAGCATTAAATGTCTTGAGCTGTAACACCCCTGTAGAGGTTCAAGGCCAAGGCTTGATGAGGCTCTGAACAACCTGGTTTAGTGGGAGATGTCCCTGACCACAGCAGGGGGTTTGGAACTAGGTGATCTTTAAGGGTGCTTCGTACCCAAAGCATTCTATGAATTCAAAAAGGCTCCTTGCAAGGCATTAAGTAGTGCTCTTCCTTGCTCACCTTTTTTCTTTTGATATATAACGTATATATTCAAACACAAAAATTTTTCTTTGAGCTCTCCAGGATCTCCATAAAAGTACTGCAAGTTGCAGCTTTCCACTAAGAAAATACTATTAGAAAACTACTTTTTTCCCTATGTTGTCTTGCTGAATTCATGAATAATTTCAGGAACGCTAAAACTGCATCTCTCAATGAAATTGCTGATGGCTGAGGGTTTTTAGCAAATTCTTCACAGGCTGAGTCTTTCACCTCACTATTCAGGCTCTGATCACATTTCTTTG
>WAAE01021280.1:10640-22984 GCA_013400495.1 Nicator chloris
GGGATGGATAGCCCAGGACAGGACGGATATTCCGGGATGGATAGCCCAGGACAGGACGGATATTCCGGGATGGATACCCCAGGACAGGATGGATATTCCGGGTGGGATGGATACCCCAGGACAGGATGGATATTCCGGGTGGGATGGATACCCCAGGACAGGACGGATATTCCGGGATGGATATTCCAGGACAGGACAGATGTTCCAGTGGGACCCAGCTCCCCCCACCTTTCCCGGCTCTCTCCCCGCTCCACATCCGGAGCCTCACCCACAATTCCAGAATCCGATCCCAGAATCCCGGATCTCTGCGATTCCCAGAATCCCGGGTCTCTGCCTGGCCGGGATCAGGATCCTGGTGCCACCGGGGGCGTGGGGACACCGCGGTCCCTGTCCCCTGCCATTAATTATCGCCATTGTTATCAATATTAATGATCAGAATTATTTTGACCGCAGGGAGGGGGGAGGTCCCCGGGTGTCCCCGAGTGTCCCCGGGTGTCCCCGGGTGTCCCTGTCCGCTCCCCCAGCCGGGAATTTTGTACATAAAACGGGAAGAATTCCCAACATTCCCCCTTTTCCCCACTCGGGGGGTGGCTCGCGTCCCTCCCCTCCGTGTCTGTCCCCTCTCGGTGTCACCGCGCGTCGCCCCCCCACCCCGGGCTGGTGGGGGGGGTGACCCTTGGGGACAATGTCCCCCTCCCACCCCTCGCGGAGGTGGCGCAGGGCGTGGCCGGGGGCCCGAATGGGAATTAAAGACCTCGTGGAAAAGCTGCGACTCCCGGGATTTGTCACCCGCGGGATGGTGACACCGGTGTCACCCCCGCGCTGTCCCCACCCCCCCCAGCCCCGGCTCATTCCCAACGCTGGAATCCCGGGAATGCTCCAGGCGCGACCCCCGGGAGCTGCCCCCCCGTCCCCCCGCCGAGGCCACCCCCGGTCCCCTCCAGCTGCGGTGTCACCTCCTGTCACCTCCCCCCGCCCCCGCGCGCCGGGATGAGCGCCGGAGGAGCTGGAATTAATTGCGTTAATCAAGAAAGGTTAATGAGGCGGTGGCGGTGCCAGCGCGGGGGAGGAGGTGGCACAGCTGGCACGGGGGTGGGGACACGGGGCTGGGCGCGGCTGGGGACACCGCGGGACCGCTGTGGGGACGGGGGTGACACTGCGACCAGCCCGGGGGTGGTGGTGGTGGCACCGTGAGCATGTGTGGCACAGGTGGTGGGGACAGTCACAGGTGGTGGGGACACGCATGTGGCACTTCCCATGGGGACACTCACAGGTGTTGGGGACGTGCGGTGGGGACACACAGGTGGCACAGGTGGTGGGGACACGCAGAGGTGTTGGGGACACTTGGCACACGCTGTGGGGACACTCACATGGTACATGTTGGGGGCACTCACAGGTGGTGGGGACGTGGTGGGGACACGCAGGTGGCACAGGTGACGGGGACACACGTGGCACTTGTCATGGGGACACTCAAGTGGAGGGATCCGGCGCACGCCGAGAGGACCCCCACGTGACGCGCCGACGCGCCTCCCCCCTGTGTTGGGGACACTCAGAGGGGCTGGGGACACTCACAGGTGTTGGGGACGTGCGGTGGGGACACACAGGTGGCACAGGTGACGGGGACACACGTGGCACTTGTCATGGGGACACTCAAGTGGTGGGACCCTGTACCGGCGTTGGGGACACACACGTGACACGCTGTAGGGACATGCCCGGGTGTTGGGGACACTCAGAGGTGCTGGGGACACTCACATGTGGCACACATTGAGGGGACACACAGATGGCACTTCCCATGGGGACATTCCCAGGTGTTGGGGACATTGACAAGTGTTGGGGACACGCATGTGGCACGTACCAGGGGGACACTCACAGGTGTTGGGGACACAGAGATGGCACACAGGGACGCACATGTGACACGTGCTGCGGGGACACTCACAGGTGTTGGGGACACTCCCAGGTGTTGGGGACATTCAGAGGTGTTGGGGACATGCAGAGGGGACACGCAGGTGGCACAGGCGGTGGGGACACCTGCAGGGGCTGGGGACACCTGCAGGGGTTGGGGACATCGCGTGGCACAGGGGCTGGGGACGCGCACCGGTGGCCCCTCCCCATTCCCACGGGTGCCCTCAGCTTTGGCCTCTCCCAAATCCCAAATTTCCCCCAAATCCCCCGGCTCCCAATCCCGGCTCTCCCGGGTTTGGGGTCGCGGCCGATCCCGGGATTCGGGGCCGGGAAAAGTGGGAATGGGATAAACCCAAGGACAGAAAAGCGGGAATGGGGCTGGATGAACCCAAATAAGGAAAAGTGGGACTGGGATTGGATAATCCCAAAGAGGGAAAAACGGGAATGGGGTTGGGTAAACCCAAAGACGGAAAAACGGGAATGGGATTGGGTAAACCCAAAGAGGGAAAAGTGGGAATAGGATAATCCCAAAGAGGGAAAAACGGGAATGGGGTTGGATAAACCCAAAGATGGAAAAGTGAGAATGGGATTGGATAAACCCAAAGAAGGAAATATGGGAATGGGATTGGGTAAACCCAAAGAGGGAAAAGTGGGAATGGGATTGGGTAAACCCAAAGAGGGAAAAACGGGAATGACGGGTGGGATCAGGGGGAAAACAGGGAAAATGGGAATCCCGGATCCCATCCTGGTTTGGGACGGGATCTCCCGGAGTGGGATTTCCCAAAGAGGGAAAAAGGGGAATGGGATCAGATAAATCCTAAGAGGGAAAAGCGGGAATGGGGTGGGATGAACGCAAAGAAGGAAAAACGGGACTGGGGTTGGATAAACCCAACGAGGGAAAAGCGGGAATGGGGTGGGATGAACGCAAAGAAGGAAAAACGGGACTGGGGTTGGATAAACCCAAAGAAGGAAAAACGGGAATGGGGTTGGATGAATCCAAAAAAAGGACAAATGGGACTGGGATTGGATAAGTCCAAAGAAGGAAAAATGGGAATGGGGTTGGAAAAACCCAGAGGGAAAAGTGGGAATGGGATAATCCCAAAGAGGGAAAAACAGGAATGGGGTTGGATGAACCCAAATAAGGAAAAAGGGGAATGAGGTAAGATAAACCCAGAGGGAAAAGCAGGAATGGGATAAACCCAAGGAAGGAAAAGAGGGAATGGGGCTGGATGAACCCCAAAAAAAGGGACAAATGGGACTGGGATTGGATAAACCCAAAGAAGGAAAAAACGGGAATAGGGTTGGAAAAACCCAAAGAGGGAAAAGCGGGAATATGGGGTTGGATGAACCCAAAAAAAGGAAAAATGGCTGGATAAACCCAAGGAAGGAAAAACGGGAATGGGGTTGGATGAACCCAAAAAAAGGAAAAATGGGACTGGGATTGGATAAACCCAAAGAAGGAAAAAACGGGAATAGGGTTGGAAAAACCCAAAGAGGGAAAAGCAGGAATGGGATAAACCCAAGGAAGGAAAAGAGGGAATGGGGCTGGACAAATCCAAAAAAAAAAAGGGACAAATGGGACTGGGATTGGAAAAACCCAAAGAGGGAAAAGCGGGAATGGGGTTGGATAAACTCAAAGAGGGAAAAGCGGGAATGAGGGGGTGGGATCGGGGGAAAACAGGGAAAATGGGGATCCCAGGTCCCGGATCCCGGATCCCATCCCGGTTTGGGGCGGGATCTCCCGGAGCCGCTTTCTGGGAAAGGCCCGGGCTGGAAAGAATTCCCAAAAATAGCCGGGGGCGGGGCCGTTCCCAGCTGTTCCCGCCGGGAATGGGCGGGCGGCGCCCCGGCCCCGAATCCCGTAACGGGGGTGGGGACCCCAAAATCGCCCTGGGGACACAAAAGGGGGGTGGGGACCCCAAAATTCCCTTTCTGGGGACACTCAGGGAATGGGGACCCCAAAATTCCCGCTTTGGGGACCCCAAAATTCCCACCTTGGGGCAGTGGGGGGGGGTGGGGACCCCAAAATTCACCCCGATATCCCCAAAGTGGGGGGCGAGCCCCAAAATTCCCACCTTGGGGACAATGGGGGGGTGGGGACCCCAAAATTCCCTTTCTGGGGACATTGAGGGAATGGGGACCCCAAAATTCCCACCTTGGGGACCGTAGGGGGGTTGGGACCCCAAAATCCCCCCCAATGTCCCCAACGGGGGGTAAGGACCCCAAAATTCCCTTTCTGGGGACATTGAGGGAATGGGGACCCCAAAATCCCCGCCAATGTCCCCAACGGGGGGTAGGGGCCCCAAAATTCCCTTTCTGGGGACATTGAGGGAATGGGGACCCCAAAATCCCCGCCAATGTCCCCAACGGGGGGTAGGGGCCCCAAAATTCCCTTTCTGGGGACATTGAGGGAATGGGGACCCCAAAATCCCCCCCGATATCCCCAAAGTGGGGGTGGGGACTCCCAAAATCCCCCCCGCTGTCCCCAAGGGGGGGGTGGCACCGCAGCCCCGCCCCTCCCCCACGCCCGGGGCCGGGTCCCTTTAAGGGAGGCGGAGCCCAGGGTGGGGGGAGGGGGGGAAAATCCCGGGATATTTTTTTTTTTTGGGAAGAGTGGGGGGATGCGGAGGGGTGGGGGAGGGGACGATGCTCCGCGTCTTCGTCCTGCGGGCCGAAAATGTCCTCACAGGCGACAGCGACATCAGCGACACCTACTGCTCCTCCACATTCCAAGGTGGGAAGCTCCGGAGGGGTAAAAAAAAAATAAAACGGGATTTGAGGGGATTTTTGGGGGGAATTTTGGGGGGGTTCGGCCACGCCCGCCTCGGTCCTAAAAGTTGGGGTGGGGCTGGAAGAGCCGCGGGTGCCCCTTGTCCCCGTTGTCGCCGCCACCCCTTCGGTGTCCCCTCCCCATTCCAAAGCGTGAAGCTCCAGAGGGGGAAAAAGGGAAAAACAAAAAAAAAAAAATCGGGATTTGGGAGGTTTTTGGGGGGTTTTGGGGGCCCTGGATGTTGGGATGGGGTTGGAAGCGCCGCCGGCCCTCGCTGTCCCCGTTGTCGCCGCCGCCCCCGTGGTGTCCCCTCCCCGTTCCAGCGCGAGAAGCTCCGGAGGGGGGGAGGGAAAAAAAAAAAAAAAAATCGGGATTTAGGAGAATTTGGGGGTTTTCCGGAGGAATTTGCGGGAATTTTGTCGCGGAAATTTGGGATGGGGTTGGAAGAGCCGCGGGTCCTCGCTGTCCCCCGTTGTCGCCGCGCCCCCCGTTTGGTGTCGCCACCCCGCTGGTGGCACTTGGGGACCCCCCTAGAGCCACCCCCGGTCCCGAGCGCCGCGGTTATTTTGGGATTTTCCGCGCTGGGATTGGGGGGGGGAGGGAAGGGGACGATCCCAAATTTGGGAATAACGGCGATCGTCGCTTCCCGATGTCCCTTCCCGGGGTCCTTTCCCGGTGTCACCCTTGGGGACAGAAGTGACACTGAGGGGACAAAGGGCCGTGACGTCACGGGTTGGTTGGGAGATAGATATATATGTATATTTTATTTTTTCGGGAAAAAAGCGGCTTTTTTGGGATTCCCCGGGTGTTCCCGGACGAGGGAGCGTTCCCCGTTTTTCCACGGAATTCTCCCGCTGTGGGTGTGGCTTTCCCGGGGTTCCCGCTGCTCCCGCTCATCCCGAATTCCCAGGTTTTGAGGGTCTGGCGTTCCCGAATCCCAGGATTTTCCAGCCCAGCTCCCGGCGCTGGGTCACGCTCAGGCCTTGGAGCATCCCTGAATCCCGGGGATTCGTTTCCTGTCCCTGGGATTTGCAGAATTCCTGGATCTCGTGGGTTTATTCTCTTCCCTGGAGTTCCCAGCATTCCCAAATCCCAGTGCCGGGATATCCTTGGGGTTTCCAGCATTCCTGAATCCCAGGGTTTTATTCCCCACCCTTGGGAATTGCAGCATCCCTGGATCCCTGGAATCTCGAATCCCAGTCCTGGGATATCCTATTTATTTCCCGCCCCTGGGGTTTCCAGAATTCCCAGATCCTGGTGCTGAATCATCCTCAGGCCTCGGAGCATCCCTGAATCCCAGGGATTCATTCCCAATCCCTGGGACTCGCATCCATCCCATCCTGGGATTCCCAGCATTCCTGGCTCCCAAGGATTCCATTTCCACGTCTGATTTCCCTGGATCTGGTGATTCATTTCCCATCCCCGGATTCCAGGGATTTATTCTCCATCCCTGGGATTCCCAGCATTCCCGAATCCCAGTCCTGGGATATCCTTGGGGTTTCCAGAATTCCTGGATCCTGATGTTTTGATTTCCCGTCCCTAGGAATTGTGGGATCCCTGAATCCCAGAGATTCATTCCCCATCCCTAGAATTCCCAGCATTCCCAAATCCTGGTGTTTGGCCATCCTTGGGGTTTCCAGCATTCCTGAATCCTAGGATTTAATTCCCCATCCCTGGGAATTGCAGCATTCCCAAATCCCGGTGCTGGGTCACCCTCAGGCCTTGGAGCATCCCTGAATCCCAGGGATTTGTTCCCGATCCTTGAGGTTCCCAGCATTCCCAAACCCCAGTGCCAGGTTATCCCTGGGGTTTCCAGAATTCCTGAATTCCCAATGATTTCATTCCCCACCCCTGGGGAATTGTGGGATCCCCAAATCCCAGGGATTCATTCCACATCCCTGGAGTTCCCAGCATTCCCAAATCCCAGTGTTTGGCCATCCTTGGGGTTTCCAGCATTCCTGAAATCCCAGCATTTAATTCCCCATCCCTGGGAATTGCAGGATCCCGAATCTTGGGGATTCATTTCCTGATCCCTGGGATTCCCAGCATTCCCAAGTCCCGGTGTTTGGCCATCCTGGATGTTCCCAGCATTCCTGGCTCCCAAGGATTTCATTTCCCACGTCTGATTCCCTGGATCCGGTGAATCCCTGGATCCTGATTCCCCATTCCTGGGATCTGCAGATTCCCTGGATCCCGGTGCTGGGGTATCCTTGGAACTCGGAGCATCCCTGAATCCCAGGGATTTATTCCCCATCCCTGCGGTTCCCAGCATTCCCAAATCCCTCTGCTTGGCCATCCATGGGAATTGCAGCCTCCCTGAATCCCGGGGATTTATTCCCAACTCCCTTTTCCCGCAGCCTCCCTGATTCCCGGGGATTTTTTCCCAACTCCCGCCCTTCCCATCTCCCCCCAATCCCAGCTCTCCTTCCCACCATCCCGGCTTTTTTCCAG
This sequence comes from Nicator chloris, assembly GCA_013400495.1. Lineage (NCBI taxonomy): Eukaryota > Metazoa > Chordata > Aves > Passeriformes > Pycnonotidae > Nicator > Nicator chloris. The sequence goes on from WAAE01021280.1 coordinate 17,764, forward strand.
CCTCTCCAGGGGCGTTCCCATGCCGGGAAGGGCCGGACCAGGAAAAGGGGGGTGGGAATGAGTAAGGGAGCGGATCCCCATCCCGGCTTTCCCCATCCCGGCTTTCCCGATCCCGGTTTTCCCGATCCCGGCCATGCTCCGCTGCCTGCTCCAAAGGGCTTCCCAACTTCCCAACGTGGAAAAGCGGGATAAACAAAGCGATCCCGTGGCCAGCCTGACATTCCGAGGTGAGGGAATCCCGAATTTTTTATTTTTTTTGGGAAGGAAGGGAGGGTTTGGAATATTTTCGGCTGCTTTGGAAGCAGCTCCCAGCAAAATTTGGCGTCTGGGAAGCTCCTAAATCCTTGGAAAATCCTTCCCTTTGCACCTTTTATCCCCCCGATCCCAAATTTTTTAAATCCGCGCTGGAATATCCCTGGGAATTCCATCCCTTTAGATCCTTGAATTCTGCGTTGGGATGGATGTGAATAATCGCACATGGAGCAGGGGTTATCCCATTCCCGAGGGATGGATTTCCTGGGAAAACGGAGGGGTTTGCACCCCCAAAATTCCCGCTGGAGGATGGCGCTGCCTTGAGATTTTCCCGGAGTTCAGAAAACGGGGGAAAAAAAATTCCCATCTTTAACAAAAATTAGGGAAGAGGACGAGCGGCTCCCGATCCAGGTTTTCCGTTTGGAATGGGGGTGCCGCTGATCCCATTCCCACCGGGATCCCTCTGGAGAATCCCAGGAGCTCCATCTGCGACCAAATCCCAAGCCCGGGCAATTCCAGGGCTCTGAATCCCGGGAAAAAAAAAAAAAGCAGGGATGAGATGGGAATAAATCTCCGGATGAGGAAAAACAGCGGGATGAGTTTTCCATATTCCCAGAGCCGGGAAGTTCGGCTCTTCCCAATCCCAAATAGGGAAGGAGTCGCTGAACGGTGCGAAAAGAGCGGAAAACCGGGAATATTTGGAATATCCCGGAGTCTCCCGGGATTTGAGTCACCTCCATTGTTTGGCCTTTTCCTTTTCCTCTTCCCGCGGGGGTCCCTCCCTTGGGATGCGGCGACATTCCAGGAGGGATGAGGGGGGCGTGGCTTTGGGAAGGGGGTGCGGTGGGACGGAGCATTCCCAGGACTGGGAATGTTGGATTTGGGGGAATCCCGGGATTCCCATCCGCGGCTTTTGGGGAGATCCTGGGGAAACTGAGGCACGATCCCGAAGTTCGGGAATGGGATGTTTGGGGTCTCCCGTGGCTCTTCCCACCCCGAATTCCCAATCCCTGGAAAGCTTTGGATGCTCCTGGGGAAACTGAGGCTCAGCAAGGAGGGGATTCCATGGGATTTTCCAGCGCATTTTCCAGCCTGGGAGGGTTTGGGATCCAAGTGGGATCCTGGATCACATCTCTGCATTCCCAGCCCTGCTTGGGAACAGGGAATGGGGCTGGATCCTGGTCCTGGGAATTGCGGGAATTTCTGGAAGTTCAGTCCCAGCTGGGAGGAGAGAATGGGATCCAATCCTGCTCCTGGGAATTTCTGGAAGCCCATCTCCACCTGGGATCAGGGATTGGGATCCAATCCTGCTCCTGGGAATTTCTGGAAGCCCATCTCCACCTGGGATCAGGGATTGGGATCCAATCCTGGTCCTGGGAATTTCTGGAGGCCCAGCTCCAGCTGGGAGGAGGGAAAGGGCCTTGCTCCTGCTCCTGGGAATTGTGGGAATAATCACTGGAAGCTCAGCCCCAGCTGGGATTAGGGAATGCGATCCGATCCCCTATGGGAATAGAGCCTGATCCCTGGGATCCCTGGGTCCTGGGATCTGTGGAATTTTCTGGAAGCTCAGCCACCGTGGGAGCAGAGAATAGGATTCAATAATTTTCCTAGGAATTCTTGGAAGTTCAGCTCCAGCTGGCAGCAGGGAGCAGAGATTGATCCTGGTCTGGGAATCGTGGGAATCCCTGGAAGCTCAGCCCCAGCTGAGATTGGAGTTTCCTTCTGGGATCCCGATCTTTAGGAAGATCCCAATCCCTGGGAAGATCCCAATCCCGGTTTTTCTCCTTCCAGGTGTCAAGAAGAGGACAAAGGTCATCAAGAACAACGTGAATCCTGTCTGGAATGAGGTGAGAATTCCCAATGCCCGGATTTATCCCTGTTCCCAGAAAACGGCCTCCGAGCCCAGGTGATTCCCTGGGCTTCTGCTCCATGGAAAGTTTGGGATTGGTTCCCTTTCTGCTCTGGAATTCCAGACAGAATTCCAACCTCCTTTCCTTCCATCGAGGTCTTACCCGGGCTCGGCATGAACGTTACAAGAAGTTTCTATGGAATGGGAGTTTTTCCAGCCCCTTTTCCCTTCCAACCCTGTCCTTGTGCTCCCATGGGCCAAAATTCCAAAAAAAAAAAGAGGGAATTTGGTGGGAAAACGGGAACAGATTTGGGGCTGGAGCAGCTCCCGGGATTTGCTCCTTCCTGGTAATCCATGGCCAAGGAAAACCTTTTCTCAAGGCAGCTTTTCCCGGTGGTTTTGCTGGGAAATTTGGCTTTGGGAATGCCGTGATTCCGAGGGGGTTTGGAATTCAGGTTCTCCACTCCCAGGCGCTGATCCCGGCCTCTCCCTCCTCTTTTTTCCAGGGATTCGAGTGGGATCTGAAGGGAATCCCGCTGGATCCCGATGCCGAGCTCACCGTGGTGGTCAAGGACCATGAAACCGTGGGAAGAAACAGGTGGGAAAAATTCTGGAGCCAGACATGACCCCCCTCTCCCTTTTCCCATTCCCGGGATTCAGCCGGCTCTTCCCAGACTCCGCGGATTCCCGCTGCGGGAGCAGGGGTGGCCGTGGGAGGCCGGAGCCGCATTTTTGGGCTGCTTTGCTCGGAATTCCGTGGGGGGGGGGGTGGAAATTCCAGCGTTGGAAGGTCGGGAATACACAGGGGATCCTTGTTTGGGGATGGACAATTCGGACACTTGGCCGGGATTTGGGAAGCGCTGCCAAGATCATTCCCAAGGCGCTGGCGGTGCCGGGAAGGGTGGCGGGAGCAGAGCCTCCGGTTTCCTTCCTCCGGCTGATCCCGGTGTCTGTCCCCCATTCCAGGGGTTCCCCATGGATCGGGGGCTCCTGCTGGGGGAGGAACGAGGGGATTCCGGTGATTCCAGGCCTTTCCCGGCACTGTGGGGTGGGAGAGCTGCTTGGAAAAAATAGAGGAAGGGGTTTATTTTTAGGGATAGGAGGTTGGGAATGAGGCCCGGGCAGGAAGGATCCTGATTGCAGGGCTGGAGCTGAGGCTGGAATTGCTGCTGGGCTGAAATCCAAGGGAGTTGGAATTTGGGGCTGCTCCAACTGCTGGGTGCCCATAAATAGCCACGGGAAAATGGGAGGAGGGTCCCGGCTCCTGGAGCAGGAAGATTCCAGCTGACACCTCCCACTATCCCAGGGGGATCCAAGCCCCAATGTCCAACCTGGCCTTGGGCACTGCCAGGGATCCAGGGGCAGCCACAGCAAAGCTGGGAATTCCAGCCCAGCCCCTGCCCACCCTCCCAGACAGCAATTCCTGCCCAACATCCCAGCCCAATCTGCCCTTTCCCAGTGGGAAGCCATTCCCTGTGTCCTGTCCCTGCAGGCCTTGTCCCCAGTCCCTCTGCAGCTCTCCTGGAGCCCCTTCAGGGACTCTGAGGATTCCCTGGATTTTTCCCTTCTCCAGGGGAACATTCCCAGCTCTCCCAGCCTGGCTCCATCTCCGTGACCTCCTCCGGGCTCCCATCCCTGGCTCTGGAATGGTTTGGATGCCCTTGGATCAGCCCTGAGCCCTCTCCCTGTTTCCTCAGGTTTTTGGGAGAATGCCGGGTGCCGCTCCGGGATGTCCTGGGCACTCCCAGCCTGGCGGCCTCGTTCAACCTCCCCCTGCTGGATTCGCGCAAGGAGAGCACCGGGGTGAGCGCCGGGCTCCCAGTTTGGGACCCGCTGGGGCTCCCAGTTTGGGACCCGCTGGGGCTCCCAGTTTGGGACCAGCTGGTGTTCCCAGTTTGGGATCAGTACAAGCTGTGGCATTGTGATGGGGGCTCCCAGTGTGAGACCAGTTGTGGTTTCCAGTTTGGGACCAGTATGAGCCATGGCACAGCCATTTGGGGCTCCCAGTTTGGGACCAGTTGGGGTTCCCAGTCTGGGACCGGTACAAGCCATGACATGGCCGGGGGGCTCCCAGTTTGGGCTCCCAGTTTGGGACCAGTTCAAGCCATGACATGGCTGGGGGCGGTCCCAGTTTGGGACCAGTTGGCGCTCCCAGTTTGAGACCATTTGGGATTCCCAGTTTAGGACCAGTACAAGCCGTGACATGGCTGTTTGCAGCTCCCAGTTTGGGAACAGCTGGGGCTCCCAGTCTGGGTCCAGTACCAGCCATGACATGGCCATTTGGGGCTCCCAGTTTGAGACCAGTACAAGCCATGACATGGCCGGGGGGGCTCCCAGTTTGGGACCAGCTGTGGCTCCGAGTTTGGGACCAGTATGAGCCATGGCACAGCCATTCAGGGCTCCCAGTTTGGGACCAGTTGGGGTTCCCAGTTTGGGACCAGTTCAAGCCATGACGTGGCCGTTTGGGGCTCCCAGTTTGGGACCAGTTTGGGCTCCCAGTCTGGGACCAGTATGAGCCATGGCACAGCCATTCAGGGCTCCCAGTCTGGGACCAGTTTGGGCTCCCAGTCTGGGACCAGTATGAGCCATGGCACAGCCATTCAGGGCTCCCAGTTTGGGACCAGTTGGGGTTCCCAGTTTGGGACCAGTTCAAGCCATGACATGGCTGTTTGGGGCTCCCAGTTTGAGACCAGTTGGGGCTCCCAGTTTGACACCAGTGCAGGCCATGACCTGTCCGTTTGAGACTCCCAGTTTGGGACCAGTACAAGCCATGACATGGCCATGGGGGGTCCCAGTTTGGGGCTCCCAGTTGGGATTCCCAGTTTGGGACCAGTTGGGATTCCCAGTTTGGGACCAGTATGAGCCATGGCACAGCCATTCAGGGCTCCCAGTTTGGGACCAGTTGGGGCTCCCAGTTTGGGACCAGTTTGAGACCAGTTCAAGCCATAACATGGCCATGAAGGCTCCCAGTTTGGGACCAGTACAAGCCATGACATGGCCCGGGGCGGTCCCAGTTTGAGACCAGTTGGGGCTCCCAGTTTGAGACCAGTTGGGGGTTCCCAGTTTGGGACCAGTTTGAGCCATAACATGGTCATGAGGGCTCCCAGTTTGAGACCAGTA
>WAAE01021281.1:0-92216 GCA_013400495.1 Nicator chloris
AAATCGTGAACATCCATAATCTTTCTGCTAAGAAGAGTAAGAAGCCTCCTTCAAATAAATGCATTTTTGGCACCTATGTATTAAATTGACACCTTGACTGAATTCATATTACATACATAGAGCAGATTCTCCACAAACAGACTGAAATAGCACTGCAGATTAATGAACATTCTGGGGTTAGCAACAGGACACAGCATGACTTAAAACTCAGTTAAGACTACAAACTCTAACAACCGCATGCTGAAGAACGAAACAAATTAAGTTCTGAACAACATCAGAAACGTTCCTGTGCTTCCTCAAAAACATTTCTGTGGAGAATGCTTGCCACCTGCTTTTGGCTACTTGTCATCCATACTGTAAGTACTCACTCCACATTTCTCATTTGCTTGCCTCCTGCTTACTTAAGTCAAAGCTGGGCAGTAAGAACAAAGTAAAGTGGCATTGGGAACACTGAACTCTGTGAAGTTTGCAAGTTGTCCTAGTTGGTCTCTTTGTCTCTCCTACAAACAGAAGCTTTCCAAAAAGCGAAGAATCAGGAACAACTTCTGAAACCATCCCATGTGCAAGATGTGCTAATATGCTATTTCTGCTACAGCAGAAGGAAAGATAGTACAGCAGAATGGAAAAGGACGGAAAGAGCAGACAGAATGATAATCCTCATGCAGAACATATGGACAAGGCTTCATTAAAATGTTCAGTTCATCTCTGTTAGTGAAGAATTACTCTCCAATATTCAAATGGAGAGCACTTACTTGAGTATACTTCAAGTAAATCCTTGTTGAAGTCTATTTTATCATGCAAGTACCACATCTCCTATGAAGGTCACGACAGGACAGTTACTTTACAACATCATCATAAAAATCACAGAACTGTTACGGTTGGAAGGGACCTTCAGACATCACCCAGTCTAATCCCAAAGCTCAGAGCTGGATCAACTAGAGCAAATTGCTGAGGGCCTTGCCTAGTTGGGTATAACAATCCCATTGCACGGATCATCTCCTCTTCCCTTAATCATGGCTACACACTCTCGACCAGAGATCCTCAAGGGAACCACCTGAAAAAGAGTGACTCTTGAAAAAGAGATGACTGTGTTTGTCAGGACCCAGAGCAATGGAGTGTAAAAACATTTAAAAAGACTGCTACAGACAGAAAATGTTGGGTAGACTGCTATTGTTACCAGCTAGCAGGTAGAAGACTGATGATAACTTCAGGCTGGGAGCTGTTCATTCCTTTAAACCATTCCCCACAAAGCTTACCTTTCCTTTAACCATAGAGGATAGTTTCACAGTTTGAGTCTTCTGGATTCTTTCTGAAGGAGTTGCTCAGCTGGCCAAACTGATGAACAAACGTCTTCACTCTGTATTTATTTGGCCTAACACAGTGATTCTTGGGTCATAGCTCTGCAAGCTTCAATAAAACAAAGGCATTCAGTTTGTACTTCAGCCACCAGGGCAAAATTAAGTCTGAAGTTAAGATGCCTGATGGCATGCAAGGTATCCTGTTTTGCCTGCAGATTAGACACCATTCCAGAGATCTCATGTACACAAGACACCAATTCTGCCAACAAGCCTCTGGATGCTCAAGATGTACTCAGTCGAGATGATGCTGCACTGAGTATGGGCCCCTGTTAGAGTAAACGGAAATCAATACACAGAACCTCCAAGAATAATTAAATTTATTAACCTTGACCTAAACTTCCCAATACATGCAAAAGCCACACTCATACACACAAACACACACTGACCTTGTAAAAAAACAAAACCTCCAATCATCAAGCCTCACAGCCAAAATGGCACAAGTAAAACAAAAAGCAATCAGCTGAAAGCTCAAAGACCCCCAACCACTGCTAGAAATGGCAGAGAACTAAGGCTTAAATTAAGTCAAGAGAGTTTGTGTGTGTGCACAACATATTCTAGTCTTGAGGGAAATGAACAGCTATTTAGTCATTAACTTCAAAATCCTCTAAATAGGGATCACTTAGCTGCAGACAAGATTCCCAGATTTGGGATACCAGTTCAGCAACTACCAAAAGATTAAAATCAAGGAAGAAAGAGAGTAATTAACCACTACAAAACATTCCATGGCACCTGAACAGGGTATCATTTTCCCACTCCCCCACATTTTTACCAAAAACATTCAAGCTATGCAGGGATATGAGAAAAAGAACAATGCAGTGACATGCAATTACATTCTGTGTAGCTTGACAGTTCAGATCATCTAAAAGGTGTATCTAACATCTCTAAGACAGGATGCTCTTGATCAAGTCAGGAGCAAAAAGCAGAAAATGTGATTTTCTTGCCATCAGCAAGGTCAGTTTTGCCAAGACTGATGTATTTCCATTTCACCATGGATAGCGCGTGCAAACCAAAGCAAAGCACTGTAGCAGTGTCATGGGAATAACAAAATTGATCTTTCCAGCTGGGGGAAAAAATAGTGAAATATGCAGAATCCTAGCTGTGATCAAAGTACAGTTTTATGTACACAGAACGGGTACAGTATTTTGCTTTGTGTTCCCAGTCTTCAAGCAGTCCTCATCCTGCAGGCGAAGCTATGGTAACAGGCTCTTACAACAGCGGCTAAAGGATAAAAAAAGGATAAAAAAGCAAGGACTGCAAGATCTGCAGCAGAAAATTCAGGCTGAAGCTGACTGTCTCAAGAGGCACTTGTAGACAAACACAGAAGCTAACAGCTTACAAGATCTTCTGTTTAGTTGAAGAGGAGGCCATTCTGCAGATCATTGACTACATCTTCAGTCTTCATACTTCAAACTAAATCACATCTATCTATGAATTTATAGTCCTTCCTTCCCAACAGCACTGCTATTTTATGACATGTTTTCTTGAGGAAGACACCAAGTAATTTTTCAGCTTCATATCTCAGGATAGAATTCACTTGCATCTTAAGGCCAGAAAACGTACTACTCTATCTTGTCTGAACGACTGGGAGAAGTACTTTTACACACCTACCTACACTGAGACCCAAAACTTTGTATCTCAATACTTTTAATATACTTCAAAAGACTCTAGAGGAACTCCATAGTTCATATTAGGGTTTTTTCCAGTGCCTAATCACCTTTGGCATAAGCCACATACACACAGACCATGTTTGCTATTCAGATTTGAAAAACTTGACTGTTTTCAGCATTGGGCCTTTTTCTTCCTCTCCTTACTAGGTTAAGGAATCCTACATTATATAGGAATATGTTTCCCATGGAGATCTCCCTACAGATTAGAAACCTTGGTTCTGAAGTCTCTTTTGGCCTGGAAAAGATTGGACCTGGAAATCTCTCAGCCTCATACACCTTACTTTTAACTATTTGCCTTCATCAAGAGAACACTTTTTTTGAACAAAGGCTGATCATCCAATTTCTCCCACAAGCTATGGTGAGTTGCTTGGTTGTTCTGACTTTTTTTGGCTTTGTGTTTTGAACTACGAAACTCTAAAACTGAGGCCGAATAGAAACACCATGGTAAAATGCTGATATCACAAACTGATTATTTTAACCTTGACTAGCTCCTTAGATAATCCTTTAGTTCTACAAGACTCACAAAACTTTAGTGACATCTTAAAGGGAAATATTTGTACAGTTCTTCACTGGATGTCTACACAAGGTGGGAATGGTTCTCTTTCCAAGTTCACAATTTGTCTCATTGACATTACACATAACAGATGGTTTTAAATGCTAAAGCTATTATTACATATTTAATGGCGAAAAGAACCCATATGTACTATTTGGGAATGAAATAATGGAAGGATTTAGTTGTATCCAAGGTCACATGAACTGTATGCTTGAACTAGGTATCAGCTGCATCTCAGTATGGTTATTAACCAAAACGTCACAGGGAGCTGCACAAGAAACATGGATGCTATCATTTTGTATCTATGTAATAGTAACTTCATAATATCAAGGTTTGTCTCAAGACCACTGAGATTACTCTCACTGAAACAGCATCTATTAGTCTTCAACATCCCACTAGACAAAAAAATCCGATGCTAATTGCCCTAATTTTACACCTGTCTTATTCTTTATTACAGGCTCGAGAACCACAGTGGAAAAAAAATCCAGTTTTGTGTTCTAAAGTAGTAGTTGGTAAAATACGTCTCCGTTTATCTTTCTAGCATTACTTTTTATAGCACACGGAAATCCACTTTGATATCTAAAACTCAGTAATATAGAATTCTCCTGTCTGTGAGACAACTTTTGAACAGCTGCAGCTTATTTAAGTATATGGCACATATCAGTAGGATTGAAAGGTAGGAAAGGAAAAGAACATAATGATTAAACACCCCATATCTATGTATTCACCTACATTAAGCAGTTATTACAAAGGAAGAGTTATTACAAAGAGAGATTGACCTGTGAGCCTCCAGACCAATTCAGGTCATAGCAATTGCAGATACAAAACAGTAACCTATTGCTAGAAAAAGCCAACATTTATTTTCTCTTCTTAGCTTCAAAGAAACTTATTCAGCTAGACCAAGCACAGTCTCTGTCACATTGCAGTTTCAAATCAGTAAGACTGATGCTACACCTGTCAGCAAATTCTACATGACTGTGCAGTTCAACAAGAATCTGATTAACAGATTGTGCCATCCTGTCTCAACAAAGGTTTTGGAGGTCTGTCAGCAGGCCACCTTAATTGCAGCCACAAGCTCCTAGACATCAAATAAACGACATGACAAAGATAAGAAGCTACATAACCACAATGAGAACACCAAGATTTTGTTCCGTCTGCCTGGTAGTAAAACCCTGCAAAATGTGTGTTGCTACTGCAATCCTGGGGAAATAGAGCATCTTAACTATAGTTTCAATTTGTGCATACTATCCATCTCCTACAAAACTTAAAAATATGTTTCTCATTCTGCATCATTATCTTTTTCTTATTTGGCACAATCAAACAGACCACACCGAAAACATCTAAAGATATTTCATACACCCTTACTAAAGCTCAACTTTGGTGAATATTATTAATAATCATAATTTTGGGCACTGAGTTGAGCCAACTGTAAACTGCAGTTGCACAAGACTGTCAGCAGTGCCCTGGCAGCCAGGAGGGACCACTGTGTTTTGGAGGGCATCAGGCACAGCTGGGCAAGGGAGGGGATTGTACTGTTCTGTGCTGCTACAGCCCCATCTCAAATCCTGTGTGCAGTTCTGAGTATGACAATCTAAGAAAGATACAAAGCAGTTAGAGAGCACCAAAAGAGACCTACAAAGATGGTGAAGGGCCTTGAGGGGAAGCTGTATGAGGAGTAGCTGAGGGCATTTGGTCTGTTCAGCCTGGAGAAGAAGAGACGGAGGGGAGACCTCATTGCAGCTACAACTTCCTTGTGAGGGGAAGAGGAGGGGCAGACCCTGATCTCTTCTCTGTGCTGACCAGGGACAGGACCCGAGGGAATGGCCTGAAGTTGTGTCAGGGAGGTTTAGGTTGGGTATCAGAAAAAGCTTCTTCACTCAGAGGGTGGTTGGGCACTGGAACAGGCTGCCCAGGGAAGTGGTCGCAGCACCAGCCTGACAGAGCTCAAGAAGCATTTGGACAGTGCTCTTGGGCACATGGTGTGATTCTCGGAGATGGTGCTTTGGGGGATAGGAACTGTACTCCAATGATTCTTGTGCTCCCTTCCAACACAGTGTATTCTGTAATTCTATGAGACCTTATTCCTCTCTCTTCTGGACAGATTTGGGTGAGGGAAGAGAGAAGGCTGTGCACTTAAAACATCACTGCTCACTGAGACCAATCTGCTGCCAACACAGGTGTAAAGTTTTCAGAAAGTCTAATTCTTACTTCAACCTAAATCTGGATGCAAAGAGCATATGGCTAAAACTGAAGATCAAACTATGCTACACATGGGCTAAAGTCAAATGTTATGGTAAATTATAGCAATAATATGGAAAACAGCCGAAAACAGTAAAAATCAAAAAGTAAAACACAAAAAAGTCATTCTGAGTTCAGATTACTGAAGAGAAAAAAATTTGCAAATTTTAAACAGACAGTTTAACATGAGGAGAAGAAGCAAGTTAAAATGAAGGTCAGTACAGTATTTAAAAACCAAACCATGAAACTGGCAGGTGTAGTATCACTGAGCACAAACAAAAGTCCAACAAGATTGTGCATTAAGTATAATTCAAAAAGAATCTTCATAGAATCATATGATATAAAATGTAAATTTAATTGAATTGCTACATAGCTTTCTTCAGAGAGTAAATATATCACCCTTTGCAGTGATTTCAACATTTGCTTATAACAATATCAAGCAACTTCTGCAAGCATCCCTACATATACATAAAACAGAAATCAATATTACACCAAACATCCCATCATGAAAAAGTTCTGGAAGTTACAATGCTGAATTTTTCTTTTCTTTCTAGACATATATAGAATTTCAATTTAAGTCTTTAGGCAACCCATAGAAATCCAAACTTCTTGAGAACAGTTTTCAACTTTTTGAACTAAACACAACTGAAAACATAAGAAACCACATATTGCAATAACAGTCTGCTTTTGGCTGGGAAGGAGTTAATTTTCTTCATAGTAGCTGGTATGGGGCTGTGTTTTGGATTTGTGCTGAAAACAGGGTTGATAATACAAGGATGTTTTCATTATTGCCCAGCAGTCTTAAGGCCCTTTCTGTTACCTACCTCACCAGTGAAGAAGGCTAGAAGTACACAAGGAATTGGGGGGGGGACACATCTGGAGCAGCTGACTCAAGGGATATCCCAAACCATATGTTGACATGCTCAGCATATAAAGCTGGGGGAAAGAAGGAAGGGGGGAATTCTCAGTGATGGTGTCTGTCTTCCCAAGTCACCATTACAAGTAATGGAGTGCTGCTTTTCTGGGGAAGGCTGAACACCTGCCAGCCCACGGGAACTGGTGAATGAATTCCTTCTTTTGCTTTGCTTGTGTAGATTTTGGTTTACCTATTAAACCATCTTTGTCTCCACCAAGTGAGCTTTCTCACTTTTACGTTTCCAATTCTTTCCCTCATCCCAGTAGCAGGTGGGATAGTAGCAGCACATGAGCAGCTTTGCTCTGAGGTAACAGATTCCAGAAATCTATTTTACAACAAGAGCAAACCTAGTGTTGACTGAAAGGCATTGCACACTGAATGTTTAAAAAGGCAAAATAACTACAAACACACACACCTTAATGGCACACATCACCACCTCTGCCATTTTTACTAAATAACAGAGGTTCATACATCTGCTCCTAAATATATCCTAGCCTGTTTAAACAGTCTCACCTACCACTTGTGGACCATCCTATCTCAATGCAAAGTATGTAAGAACTGCTTCAACTTCCTAAGAACAAACCAACCCTACACCAACACCCTCTACCTCCTGAAAAAACCTGAAACCCCTAAAAGCCACCCACACAAAACACAGAACCCTAAAGACCACATCATGTAAGGCTCTGCTCCCTGTGAGCATGCGCTCCCCTTGCAGACTTTCTAAACAGAAAACCATTGGGTGTATCATTTCTGCTTCTTTCATTACCTTGTTGGCCTTTCTCCGTGACCACATTTCTCGTCCAGGGACAACACCAAGGTCAGCAACAAAAACTTTTTTTTTCCCCTTCCATAAAAGGTTTCAACGGCAGAGTGTAGTTACACTAGTGTAAGTAGTTACTCTAGTGTAACTTCTACATTTAATCACAAAACTCCAAGCTGTTTGTAATTTAGCCAACTACAATCCAAATAGAATTTGCATCTTGGTAAGCTGCAATAAATCTTTGGTCACATTTGAGGGGGAGCAAGATACTTGTCACAGATTAAAAACAATAAAAATAATGTCAGACATCAAACTCCACTTGCAATTAATATTTCCCTTACTGAAAACATATATAATGAAAGAAAAAAGAAAATGCATCCGAAAAAAAAAAGGGAACTTTTTTTGCCAGTAAAACATCAAAGTATTTGCCAAAAAATTGCATTGAGTTTGAAGAACAAAAATAAGAAAAGGATTTAAATAACCTCAAGATCTCTAACAATGTTTCTCTGAAACTAGAAAAAGGAAATAAATAGTATGCTCTTCTGTGAGAATTAAGATATTTAATATGTGATATGGCCATTTAAAAAAAACCCATCAAAACAAAAGAACCCCAAAACTAAGGAACTGCAGTCTCATTTCAACACCCATTATAATCCTGTCCCAAGTCACCTGAGAGATGAAAATACTACTCCTTGAAGCAATATTCTCTATTTAAAACCATTTGTCACTAATGTCTATCAAGTGTCCACATTTGCTTTCCAGTTTAATCTCTCTAACAGGAAGTGTCCTGTTGTCCCACTAGATCATCCCTTGAACTGCACAACTTTTCTATCCCTTTTTACTAGCAATTATAGTCAGTGATGTACACTACACCTGCATCAATACCTTAACTCTACCCTTCAGAAGCTGGAACATCACTGCCTATACAACCCTTTATGACAGTGTTATTTTGGGGTGGCACAAACTTTCAAGATCAATGACTGAAGCATTCAACGTGCAATTGTCGATGTTTAACAGCAACAAATTAGGAGTTCAGCTGTCCCAGACAGGATCAATACCTTGTTGATAACATGCAGAATGACAGCATTAGTACCTCTAGCCCTGTCACGAATCATGAAAAAAACAAAAAGCCTCACAAAACTCAAAAAAAAAAAAAAAAGGCACTTTCTCAACTACTTCTGTTGCACCCTTTCCTGGCAGAGTGAAGTGCATTTCACTTACCTGCTCACTGGCTTTTCACTATTTACATTCTCTTCACTGACAATTAGACCCAAGACCTACAAGCTGTTGACCATCCCATTTATTCTGTATTACTGCCCAGTTCCAGACAAAATAAAAAGCTTCATTGTTCACTTTTAATGCAGACAAAAATCTGTCTTCAGCATTTTCAACATACTCTTACAGAAAAAGAGCAAAACTAACCTTAAAGAGAAGCAGCTAAACCTTCTTTCTCAGCTCTTTTATAGGACACCTGTCTTTTCAAAAATATATAGTTTCACAATAAAAAGTCAAAAGTTTTCATATATGCTATGAGTTGCAGAGGCTGATCAGATGAGGTTCTAAATTCTTCCAGTTCTGTTATTTCCTCCCAGGGGAGCATGTGACATCTTGTATTTCTCACTGTATTTTCTTCCCAATCTTAAGTCATTGCTCCTTAGAGTGGCTGAATAAAACACGAATGACTTCCAACTTTACATAGTGAAGTCATGCAGTCAGCATGATCATTTTAGCTTTCTCTGACACATCACCAAAACAAGTAGGTCTTTATCTTCAGTTTTAAACAACTGGAGAGTTTTAGAATTCAGTTCCCCCATTCCCAGCTCTAGAGCCACGCATTCATTCACAAGTGCAGGAACTCACTCTTCCTAATTCACTTTCTTCCAGAAAACATCAATTGTAATTCACATCCCCAAAGCGTAGAAGCAAAGCAGTCACTCCTTCTCCCTTTCTCACAACCTAAACCACAGAGAACACTACTGTGTATTTATGCTTCCTTCAAACGATCCCCAGTTGCAGTCCGTCAGCAAATAGCTTAAACATTAACCCTTGATCAGTTCCACTCTCAAATCGTTATCCTCCCATGAAGTTTTCCAGTTTTAGGATGCTGGAACTGTCTGAAAATGCAAAAGCCAGGCACAGGATGCTAGCATTGAGCTCTCACACAGCTCAGCCCTACTCGACACCCCTTAAGAACGGCATATTACTTATGGAACATCTGTATTTTGATTATTGAGCTCTTCCTGTGCCGTGTCTTATAAAGCATTTAGATAAACGCAATTGACTGAAGCTGTCCTTGGATAGCAGAAGGCTTTTGTTTTATTCTTTGCAAGCGCAGTACCACAGTTATTTCAGAAGTGAGCTAACTCACTTGAAATAAGCCAAACTAGATGGTCACTAACAACAAGTAAGCACGCATTTTTGTGCGTACTGAGGAAAAAAGGTGCCATCTTAAAATACTCTGTGATTAGAGAACTAAATTTTATCTACTCTTTCCGCACTCCAGGCAGGAATACGCGGCAATAGAACCCGTCCCGGCCGCTCGGAGCCAGAGGGGCTGGACAGCAGGGCGGGAGGGCTCAGCCCTGGACGCTCCGCGGCCTCGCGCACCCAGAGCCCCACCCGTGAGAGGGGCAGGCGCCGCCAAGGCCACTTTTGTCCACTCGCCTCCCCCGCTGCCGGGCCCGCCCAGCTTCTCACCGCCTTCCCCCGCGGGAAGGGCGCCGAGGAGCGGACCAAGCGAGTCCCGCGGCAGCGCGGTGCGCCCGGGCCGGAACACACCTCGGCCGAGAGCAGCCGCGGCCGTCACCGCCGCCCCCCGGCTCCCTCCGTCACAAGCCCCGGGAGCAGCAGAGCGGGACCGAACGACCATCCCCCGGCCCTCACACCGCGGCCTCACCGTTCCTCCTGCTCCCGGCCATGGCCCAGCGGCCCCTCCAAGACACCGCTCACGGCCCCACGCCCGCTCTCCTTCCTGTTGGCCGCGGCGCTTGTCGGTCACGGCGCTGAGCGTCACCATTGGTGGAGGCTGCGGCGGGGCGTACCCGCGCCACGGATTAGCCCCGCCCCCTCCCTCCCCGCCTCAGGAGGCGCGATGCCCGCGGGCTCCGGCAGGGGGCGCGCGGCTGCACAGACCCGGCGGGGGCGCCCCTGCCGCGCGCGCGGGAGCGAGGGCGGGTGAGCGGCGCCGGGGGACGCTGGGCGCGCGCCGCTGCTCCCGCTCCCGCCGTCTCCTTAATCCTGACCCGCCGCAGCCCGCACCCGCCGCGTTAATAATGCACTAGAATGTCAGCGCTGAAAAAGGTAGGGAGGGAGGGGAAGCAAGGGAAGGGAAGGAGAGGGAAGGGGCCGCCGTCGGGGCGGCAGGCGCTCGCGGGGCGCCTCCTCACAAGCAGCGGAGGGAACCGGCGAGTGCCGGTGCCGCGGGGACGGCACCGTCGGGGACGGGCGCCTGGGCAGTGGGGCCAGGGCGCGCCAGCCGCGCCGTCGGTCGTGGTGTCATCCCCCATCACCGGTGCGTCCCGGCGTGGCGCTGGCCCCGGCACGGTGTCGCCGTGGCGGGGGTCTCGCCTCGGAACAGCCCGGGCAGGACGGCTGCGCGGCGGAGTGCCGGGTGCCTGTGCGGGACGGCTGCGGTCTGGCACCCTGCCGTGTGGCCGGTGTAGCCGGAGGGAGCCGCGTGGAGGGGTATGCTTCGCGCGGAGCCGCAGTGCCGGGGCGATTTAAATTTTGGCAGCGCGTGATTCTGGGGCTGCCCCGCGAGGAGGGGCCGGGGAGCCGGCACACCGCCGCCTGCACCGCTCCCCCCTTTCCCTTCCCGTCCCCCGTGCCGCGCCGGGGAGGGTGCGGATACGTCGGAGGGGCCGCGCTGCTCCGCCGGGCTTCTCCCAGCCCTCCGGAGGGACGGCCTGGCCCCGAGGGGCGGTGGGGCCGCAGTCCGGCAACCGAGGAGGGGCGGGCGGCAGGTGAGTCCCGCACGTTCCCCACGCCGGCTCTGCGCGTCTGCCACGCCGCGGGTGCGCAGGGCTCGGCACGGCTGTAGAGTCCGCGGGCGCGCACCCGGAGCGCGGGGGTGGGTGCCGCGCGCATCTGCTGCGCTGCCCTCGGTCACCGGGGCGATCACGGGTGGCTCTCGCCGCGCAGAGGGTGGCGTTCGCGGGCGTGTTGGCTGAGCGCCTCCGCGGTCGTTTGAAACACCGTCTGGCGGAGAAATAAAATAATTACCCAGCGTCATAATGAGAGCTCAGCGCTCCCCAGCCCGCCTCGCCTCCCGGAGCGGAGCCGGCAAACCACCCGGCGGCCGCCACCGTCGGGGCGGGCGGTCCCCGCCGGCCCGGCCCGGCCTGGCCGGGCCTGGCCTTCTGCCATGAGGCTGGTGCGGATCGGTCCGGGGCAGGGGAGCGGGGAGACCCTTCCAGCCGGCAGGAAGTGCAGAAAAGGGGCTTTCTTTTACGGCCGCGCTTTCTGTCGCCTTCGTAACCTAATTCCTGCCGCTGCTGATGTCCCAGTTCTAACAGCGGTACCGGTGCCACACACAGCTTGGCGTTTAGCCATAGATCCGTATATAAGTGCTTCGGCCTCAACTTACCTCAAACTTAAAGGGTTCTAATTTACGGCGACAACCTACTGTTGTTTGTTTCCACATTTGTTTCGTTACGGCACGTTCTTACACAGGCTTATATTGTGCCTTGGGAGCAGGTGACACTTGAATTTCTTCCAAATTAAGAAGGGGGACCAAGTGCTCCCGTCACCTTAGGTGATGTGAGTCCAAGATCACGGCTGTGAAAGCAAGTGCCCTTCTTCGCGCTGGAGTGTTTTGTAACTATTTCTCTCTGCTTCACAGTAGCAACACAAGCGGGGCAGTAACCGCAATTGAAACACTGGATACCTCTAGCCATTTAGGTGGTAGATGACTGCAAGCGAGCATCCTGCAAGCAGCAACGGTCACCTCAATGTGACCGCGTGCAGATGATGGAGAAATCTCATGTGGGGTCTTAGTAATTGAACGTTTTCTACTGTGGGATGTGTCAAGTGAGCATACTGATGGTACTGGACGTTTTAAAAAGCAGCTTGGGGGTAGAGAAGAGGTTAGATGGTAATATTTTATAAATCCACGAGTATTTGAGGTATCAGCCATTCATATCTCTGATTCATTGCATTTCCGTCTTTGTGTTTTATCTGGAAAACAGGTAAAATAGGAATAGTAGAAGTTTTATATTTCTGTACTTTCTGCAATATAGCAATACTTTCAAGTCATTTCCAGATGGTTTGCAGAAAACACTTTCTTTCAGAACTGCAAGTTTTAATTTTACTGTGTGTAGCTATTTTTACAGTGCTAAGCAGATCATATAATTTATGTTTCAA
The DNA here is from genome assembly GCA_013400495.1 of Nicator chloris. Lineage (NCBI taxonomy): Eukaryota > Metazoa > Chordata > Aves > Passeriformes > Pycnonotidae > Nicator > Nicator chloris. Next base: position 12,854 of record WAAE01021281.1, read on the forward strand.
AGGTTCTTCCCTCCATCATTTTGCATGCTTTTCAAAATGTGTGTTATGTGGTTAAAATGGAGTCAGACAATGTTTAGTAGTTTTATGAATTACAATGTTATACACTGGAGATTTAATTCTGAGTGCTTGAGGTGGACCCTATGTGATCTGACATACTACTCCTAAATTAAAGAATGCATTTATTATGACATTGTTCAGTAACACATCAACTAAAATCTAGGATTGTCAAATAAATATGTTGATTTTATTTTATTTTTTTTTTAGCTTTCTATTTTAGTACTGTAAAGTGCTATTTGCATTTAGTTAGTCATATATCTAGTTTGCACTAGAACAGTATAGGGCATACCTCTAATAACTTTTTAGAATTTTCAATCCCTCTGAAATGAGTTTAAATTTCTGGTGCAAATTGAAATTACACTTAGAGTGAAGTCATAAATGCTTTAAAGAAGCATTTAACAATCAGCAAACATAGACTGCTTTTGACAGAGGTCTTGAGGAGAATGTGTTTTGTCTATGTAACACATAAAACCACAGTTGAATCCAAGACTTGCTGAATCAATGGCAATAACCATAATGACTTAATGGGATTGGGATTTCACATTTGTGTATGGCAAGATCCCAGAAATATTAATAGTGATACTGTTGGCAGTGCCAAGCTGAAACAAAAAGTTACCAAAGCAAGACAAAAATTTCAAGGTTCATTGTGGCAAACTAAAAGTTGTATTCTAAATTAATTCCAATACATGAAACAAGTTATTTCAATAGTAATTGGTATGTGTGATAGAAGAAACATCCCTGAATAGAAACATTCATACCTGATCCCAAAGAAAGCTTGCATGTCCAGTTTCCACTGTGTCTGAACATCAAGCAGCATTCTGCCCAGAGGGTACCCTCTGCAAGGTCCCCCGAACATTGCCTGTCCTGGTCCACTTATCACGTCACAGTTATGAAAGGGTTTTTTGACAGCAGATCTTCTAATAGGAAATGTTTGTAGATGCAGTCTGGATGACTGAATTTCAGCTTGATTGTCAGCTTTGCCTGGCTAAATTGTGGACTTCGGAGTAATTATTGGATTTTTCTTTTTTTTATTGTGCCTTAATAAGGATGGTAAAATGTTATTTTACACCTGCTTTTGGCAAGAATTTATTTTTCCTGTTTATAATTACACATAGTCAAAGCAATTTCCTTGTGTAACTGTGATAACCCTATGAGAAGTTTCAGTCATAAAAAGAACATAACCCCCAAATAACCTGCTGATTTTTTATGAGGTATACCATTGGGGGCCCTTTGAATCTGCATCAGTCAAATAAAAACAGCTGTTTTGGTTCTACTCCATGAACAAGACAAGTCTTATTTGCTGCTTCACTTAATCAGTACAGTGAATTTGTTTATATCTAACCATGCATGGTGAATGAGAGGACCACTAATGCAGAAAGTTAGTGTTAACCCATTTATTGTGATTGTATTCAAGAAAGTCTTTCAGTTCTTAGAAATGTATTACATGGGCCAAAATATCCCATTGAATTGAAAATATTCTGTTTGCTAAATGGGTAGTTTTGTTTGAGTAGCTACAGGAAAAAAAATTTATACACATATTAGTTCAGTTTGCCTTTCAAAAATTCGTAGTCATCCACGAACCATATGGCTTACTTACCTCTAGTAGAGAAATAGCTCTCAGCATGGCAGATACAGTATGTCAACAGCTATGATCAAATATAAGTAGAAGTGGGCATGGATGAATCAGAATCTCTTTAAAAGTAGACTTGCTGGAGAACACTTCTCATATTTCAGTACATATATATCTCCATTATAGAACTTTATTTCCCGGAACAGATTACAGTTCATCACAACTACTTTCTGTTGGAGAGGCCAAAATGATTCATTAAAGTAAAATAAGTGCTCTTCCCATGATATTTATTTAGAAAATGTCAAGTAGCAGTTTATTCATTTAGTACACGCTCAGTTGTGATGAGAGAATGGAAATCACTGCAGTTAGATTTCTCAATCAGTGTTTCCACGCATGCATATATATTTGGTCTCACTTTGATTTTATCTGTTTCTCACTGTACTCTCTTAAATACTTTTTTGTGCATAAAATTTACTTATTTTCCATGCATTTTCGTTCTATATTTGTCACATTTCTCTGTCCTTGCCAGTTTTGAAAATGAACAGCAAATAACTTCCAAAATGGCATTGGCCTTAAGCCCTCTAATTTTTTTGTAGTTTTATAAGCATATATTCCTATGATGTAAAAAGACTTTTTTCTACTTTTGATAGTAAAGGTAGTATATACCAGCAGTTAGCACAAATACATGAGGTATACCATAGATGAAGGCTTTTATCTCAGACGGGGAATCAGTGCCTGTTATCTTCAGGAGATGCTGCAACCACTGTGTGTAGATAAATTGACAGTAGTGGAACATGTCAAAAATATGACCAAATGCATAAATTCATCAAGACAAAAATCAGTAATTTAGAGATTCAGACTTTGAACAAGCAGTAGAAAGAGCTGAAGTATACACCAGAGCCTTTTGTCTACCTATAGCTCCCTATGTTTCGTCCTTCACAGCTTCTCCTTCTCCATGCAAAATTCTTCCACCACTCTCAATTTTGCATCTTGCATCTTAAGTACTCTAGTTAAAAACTAAATTTGTTATGTCAGAAGAAAGAAGAGCATTGTAGTGTTGTCAGATTGACCTGATCTCATTCTGAACACAAAAGTTGTTGCATTTCAAAGTTTATTCTAGAAAATGTAAAGGTTAAATCTTGATAATGATATTGAAAGCTGTTAGGAGAACATTAAACTAAGACACAGATTTAGGGAGAAATTGAACACCACTCTTGTAGTGGTCAGTTAAGGTGTCTCTGATATGTGTTTCTCTTGGAAGCTGAGAGGCTGCTTGAGCAGTGTTCAGCCTCTGGTATGCTGCCTTTCAGAGGAAACAACCTCTCTGCATTGTCCTGGAGAGGCAGCAGGTCAGTACCGAGCAAAGCAATTCAAAACGATTTTTATTATCTTTCTCCTTTAATTTAGGTGATATTGTATTTTCAGTAATCCCCAAGGTGTGGCAAGAATGTAATTAATTGTTTAGGCTATCTGGAATCTAATTTCCCTTAGCATGCAAATTTTAAAAAAAATGTTGATTTTCTTAATGGAATTTAGTTTTGTGCATTGGAGGTCAACTGAGTAAGTTTCCTGTGATTCTTTGCTTCTCGATGGTATGGCTTCTATTGTGAAACTTTTAAATGGCTTAATAATGTTAGGCAAATTACATATCATAAAATACCACCAAAAGTCTCCAGCAATTCTCCTTGTTTGGCAACTGGATAAGCTGGCCGCTTTTCATAGGAAACAGACACAATATTATTAATGATGCAGATAACCAAGTCACCCTTAAAGGAAACTTTGTCCAAACCATTTCGCTCTCATGTGGTGGGTTTTAGAGCTCTTGCAGCTGCAGGAATACAGAAGTATGCTATTGTATTATTCTGTGCTTTTCTGGCAACGAGGAGTAGAACGAACTTCTCAGCTTTCACGCCTGCCTTCTAGTTTCACAAGTAGCCTATAAAAATAACACTGAACAAATAGCTTCAATCACCACAAGTGGGAAGTTACTTTTTAACCTCTTTTTTTCCCCTGAATAGCAGACAGTAGGGAAAGAATCTCAAGTAGTTACTACACCTTTTATTTCTTATACTCTAAAAAATAAGGGAGCAAGGAAAAAAATGTAGAGGATCTTCCACTTCCACATTCTTATGGATTTATGGCTTAATAAGTCATTGGGATATAAAGCTAAAGAGCATAAACATTCTTATTCTCTCGAACTTGTCTAAGCAGAGTCCAAGTAAGATAAAAGACAACAATTTTGCTTCATTCATGCAGAGTGAAATTATTTCCAAAGAGCATCAGTATAAGGCCACCTTTATCCTCTGTGCAACAACAGATTTCACTTAAATGAACAAATATATTCTTTAGTTTGAGTTTGATAACAATTATCTTCCCTGATGAGCAGAAATGAGGACAATGCTTGCTTTTATTCCTTTGATTTAGTTCCCTTGATCCTGCAGCATTTCAAATCCTGCCTAGTTGAAGCTACAAGAAGAATCTGGCCCCTTTTTTAATGCTAGAAAAAGAAATGGAAAAGTAAACCAAATGTCTTGAAAAAAACTATGTATCTGTCTCAACTCTTAACTAGGCTTCCTCATGATAACACAATGTAGAGGAAATAACATGTAGGCTTAAGAATGTGGATTTTTTTTTTTAAATTTGGCTGTGAAGACCATCACAGCAAGAAGATGCTGCATATCAGTGAGAAGCATTAATACCCTCCAGCTGGGAAGACGATGGGCTCCCATTGGAAAGAATGACACGAGCTTCACCTTCCCTCTGGAGGAGAGCTCAAGCCCCTCTGATGTTTCCAGCCCTTTCTGGCAGCAGGACATGAAACTGATCTTTTCTTTGATGGCAACTTGTGGCTTTGTTATCTAGCATCTGGCCTGGTTTTTGGCTATTTTGGGATTATCTTTGCCATAATGTTTTACTTAAAGGTAAGAAATTGAAAAAATATGATTGTTAAGTCTTCCTGTTATGCATTGTATACATTATAAATTTATTTTTATTTGAGTCTGAGATTTTTATCTCACTCATTTGAGGGTCTGTTTACAAATACTGTCACTTAGGAATAGCTACTATATCTTATATTCATACCACAAAAGTCCAAAATTAGTTTTCAGAGCTAGATAAATTATTTAAGAGAATAGCTTCAATATAGAATAGATTAATTTTCAAATAACTAGTGTAAATGATTTTTTTTTCTTAGTAACTCAACAGAAATGTTTACTCTTTTCCTTTTAGGAATTGAAATGAATAAACTGGAATGCTCTTTTCTTCCCGTCAGTTTTAGTAGACAGAGAAATCAAAACGTTACATGTAGCTTAGGCATGTCTCCTTCATGAGAGTTCATTAAAACTTCAATTTACTACAATTTGTAGATCAGAGGAATTTTGTCACAAGGTCCTGTGGTTTATAGCATTATATGCAGAAAAGGCTGCAGTGCTTATGAGAATGTAGCATTACTTTTGTTGCCAGTCCTGAAATGCATTGTATTCTTAGAGTCTCCCATCTCCATATACTTCAGCTCTTATTCATTACACAAGAGGTGAGTATAGCAAGGTGTTTCAGAAGAAATTACTTTGGATGAAGTTGAAAAGGGATGCAATTAGTTATGATATCATGTACTTTTATAATAATACAGATGGTAACTAATTTGATAACAGTTTTCTGAAGTGATAATTTATAATGTAGTCCTCAAAAATCTTAACATTATACGTCTAAGGGAGATATTGTTTCTGTGATACTTTGCAGTCTCATCTCCTTTAGTAAAATGATGCATTCTTATATTGCACTGACCTTTCTCACAAAAATTTGAGCTATATACACTGCAAGGTTTCAGCTGCAACAAGATTTAGAAAGTTATAGATAGTTTATGAATTCAAAGGCACATTGTGACCTGTGAAAGTAAGGAAATAAAGGACCAATGTATTAAAACAGATCTAAATAGTAAATTAAATATTTTGAAGTTGTTATTTTTCTTTTAAAAACTGATAGATTAATTTTGGATGCTTCCTAGAATTTTTCTTTTTTCCCCTCTATTAATGTTTTTCTACAGCTAAAATGACTTACTAAAAGTGACAGAAATCAGTGGAAATATTTGTATGTTCACCAGTAAAATACTTCATATAGTAATGTGTGTGTGGTCTTGAGGTAATTTATAGCATAGTTAATGTTCTTTTATATTGTTTCATTTTGAATTAACTTTCATGCATGTTTTTATTTTCCCCCCATAATTATTGTATTTAAAAATACCTTTTTCATTTTATGGTGCTTTTTGTCATTGTGCATACCTGAGTAAATGTCTCATCTGATATATTAATATTTTTCACATGTACTGTGCTTATGATTTAGAGCAGTGTGGAAGTCTCTCCAATACTTTTAGTTGTGGGTAAGTTATGCAGCACACTTACTTTGCTAACCAGTGTCAGGTCTCTGATCAATTCCCTGGGATTTTTCTATTTCTTTTTACTTTTCAAAATTGTCTTGAATTGCTGTTCTAAAAAATGATACAGAAAAAGCAAAATACAAAGCTGAGAAGCTCAGTGTATGCTGGGCTGTAGAATAATGCTTTGATCAATAAAATGGAAAAAAAAAATGGAAAAGTTTCTCCTATATAAGCATATCACATTCAGATGGCATTCTCTTTCAGGAGCTTTCCTGGCATGTTTGTGAATAATCTTCTATTTAGTTGTGCTTCTGAGTAATATAATACGTTTTTCTTTTCAATTTTTTAAGGAAGATACACTTGCTTTTTCCGAACTTCCTTCAATAGGATATTTTCTCTGCAGTTGTTAATTTCTTTAAATTGCACTCCTGTTTTAAAAAACTTTGTGGTATGCTTCCTAATTGGATGGAATTTTGTTTAAAATGTACTGACAAATGTCCATTTGTTACTCCCACATGGACTCTGAAGCTTAGCTAAGTAGTGTGATACCTGAGAATCACAAGAATGTGTAAAGCCTTACATTCTGATTACAGCCTGGAAACAAAATCTAACATTATGCTTCACTGCTAGAACAATCAGTGCTCTAGGTGCAGCTTGTTAACATTTGTGTTTTCCTGCACTTCATGTTGCAGTCTATGAGCTGGAGGGGAAACAGACACAGGAGCAAGACCAGGTTAAGGTTGGAAAAAAGGGAGAATATTATGGAGGGATTTAGGGAAGCATGTGGTGCTGCTTGGCACCAGAAGAAAAGAAGGCAAATGATCAAGTATATAGATGAAAGTGTCAGAATGTAACACTGGAGAGATCCTCATAGGGCAATACAGGGGATGACTGTTTTGGTTGCCTTTTCTGGTTATATGTAAGGGGCAGGAACAAGCTTCATAACATCCCTTTCCTGAGGTATCACACACATTTTAGGAACTGCATCATGCAAGACTGACACGCAATTTTATCTTGAAAAAAATTTTTATCATGAAAACTTTAATGTTTTCATGATAAAAAATTTATTCAAGATAAAATTGCATAGACTATAGGTAAACAGACATCAGTATTGCATAATGTATCTTGATATATAAAAATCTATAGAAAAGGCTCAGCTGATATAAATTAGCTGCCAGGATACACTTGGATTGTTTTTTACTTGGAAAACAGATTGCCCATAAAATAGGGTAACTTATATTAAAAAAACCAAACCAACAAAACCTAAGAAGGTGTTTACTGAAAGAGAACGTTATTCTATTAACTTTAGTTGCATAGTTCTACATAATGATGAATAAAAATTGTCTCTCTTTTTCAACATCTTTCATGGGCTGACCCAAGGTATCCTGAAGAAATATCTTACTATTATGACTGAAAGTTGCCATGAAAGCTGTGCTTCTCTTGACCAATGGAATAAGCTTTTCCTGTGTCTCTGATTTTAGAGCACAAGAAGCAAAGTATTCCTGGCAGCCAGGCTGTTCCTGTGTGAATTCTCTTCTGAAAGACATCAATGTGATTATTAGTTGTCTTTATTTTTTCAGAGCAAAACATAAAAATCCTCCAGTCTTGTCCTCCCTTCATAAATATGTCTAGCTCTTGTAATCTCTACCACTGGTGAAACCTCATCTGAAAGATTTGCAAGAAGTACCAAAATAAAGAGCAATGTATGTGCATACAAGATATCTTTGTTAGGAAGGAATGATAGATACACTGAAATACTGTTCCATAAAAACTTACTGATGCATTTTCTTAAAAAATGTATCCCTGAAAATTTACTCTAACTGTCCAGTACTAATGTTTCTTTGGCTGTAGCTATTAATTCTGTGTAGTTTGACCAAGAGGACTTTCTGATATTGTTTTGATAGATTTTTTCATGTATTGTTTTAACACGAATCTGTTTCAATCTATATGCCATAAACCTTTTAGAAAAATTCACTGTATATATAAGCAACAAATTGTGATTATACCCAAGCATTTATGTTCCACAATGGAGACTGGAGAAAGAGGGAAGATTGCAAACCAAACAGTAAGTTTTCAATGTCTTTAGTGTCCTTAGATTAGAAATTTTAAGAGTAATTTAAGTATTCCCACTGAAAAAAAAAGTATAACAAATAAAAATGGAAAGTCAGATGATAAAATAGAATTGATATTGAGCAGTAGCAAAGTAGAATTCACATAGTCATTATGATGAAACTAGAATTAATTTCACTTTTTTCCATATGGAGACAGTTAATTGTTCATAAATATATGAAGAAACTCATGAACTGAAACATGAAAACAGAGGTGAACAGATTCCTGTAAAAAATGAAATACGATATAAGGTCATTTAGTGGTTATGTATAAATTTTTTTTTTCCTCGCTCATGATTTGAAATTTTTATTAAGAGATCAACAAAAGCAATTTCCTGGAATGTTGCCTGTTGTCACCAGGAAAGGACATCTTTCAGAATTTCCTTGATATTAACATTTTTTGTTGTTTTGTTTTGTTGTTTTTTTTTCACAGCAGGCAACTTGGACATTTCAGCTGGTGTTGAAGTGATATGTATTTGTGAATTCATGTAAAAATATCTTCCATGAGTGTTTGTGGCTGAACCTGGGCCTTCATTTAGTTTCTTGATGCAGTAAAAAGGGCTGGCTGAAACCTCCTGTTCCCAACTGTGGTTTGGTCACTATGGATATTGCAGGCTTTCTCTTGCACAATGGCAGTTTATTTGCTTTACCTGTGCTTCATTCCATGGTGTTTGATGTGTCAGGGGATGAGGAGAACACAGCATCCTCATTTTTGACAGGAGGCAGCATTTTGATAGCTCTGGCTCGTACTAGGGACTAAATGCAGCTGGGCTCCCTTTAGTGCCCAGCATCACTTTCTGTGCCATAGTATCTCCAAGATGCCTGCGCAGACCTGGCTGCATCCAGGTCAGGGGCACCCAGCACTGCCCAGGGAGCACCAGCTCCCCAGGGTGGCCCTTCCCTGCCACTGGTGAAGAGCTCAGGGCCATGTTAGGGACTATAGGTAGTCACACTTCTGCCCTTCAGCCATTGGTCCAGAAGGGTCCCATGTAATTCATGTGCTGTATCTGCCAACAGATACAAATCTGCCCACCTCAGGTATCTCAGACCTTCCATGATAATACCAAGTACCTGTTTGCAAATAACTAAATCCTGCTCAAGACCTGTGTTGCCATGGCACCAAGGGGGGCTCTTTAAGAGGCAGTACCTGGCTGTAACCATCGACTTTGATGAAAAAACTTCAGTGATAAGGCAAATTTAAAACTAATGGATCCTAGAGATTGAAATGCATTTGTGTTTTATATTTTATATAATAAATGAGCACATATAGAGTGTTCTTCAGATATGCTTGGAGAGCACTGTGCTGTCTATGTGCAAATTTCAGCCCTCAGCTGCTCAGACTTCAGCTTACTTGTATTTAGCTTTCATGAATTAGCCTACTTCCGAGTGAAAACCAGCCATCTGAAATATCTGAAATGTATTAGTTCAGCCATTTGAGTTACAGGCAAACAAGGAAGGTTTTGCCTCTGAACTCAGACCCAGTTTTTAGGTGCCAGCTGGCAAAGGCCTCCCTAAAGTGTGTGTAAAGCACACACCTTGTTTTTTTAAGGGTTTTGGCTTTTAGCATTGTATTTGGGCTGTGTCATACTTCAGTTGTTTTCACTGTAGCCTTCCACAGAAATGGTGACTTGCATATATGAACTCTCTGAGCAAAATTTTGATGAGAATGGCCATTTTAAAGTCATAAAGATTAAAAACTGCCTACAAGAAAAGCTGTATTTTTGGCTTCTCTGTTTATGAACAAATAATCCATGTTCCTATTTTTTTTTCTTTTAATGTGAGACTGAGAAAAAGCATTTTCTTACTGTTGCTGCTTCTGTCAGAAAAGTAGCCAAATACCCCAAAACACTGAGCTGAGATATGTGCTGATGGCTGAAGAGAGAGCATCACAAAGTTATTCTCCCCAAAGTGTGCAATGCCCTTTGGTTGATAGCTTCCCCTTCCATCGACGACCACTGACAGTGTGCCAGCTGCCTGAGACCAGAACAACACTGCATGGAATGCCACAGTGGCTCTTGCCCTGCCACTGCACTGTTGACAAATGTGCCATCTTTGGGACTTGTAGCCAACTGTAAATTTCCTGTAAGTGGAGAAGTCCATTTTTCTATGGTGTCAGTGAGTTGTCCACCTCTGAACTTTCTACAAGCTGCCCCAGTCACTGGCATGATGAGAATTACTGGATTGCTTTGGGCCATTGATCTGCTGGCATCACAGCAACTTGAAGGAGGGGCGTGGGAGAGAAGTGGCACCTGAAGATCTCTGCTTTCTCCATCCAAGATGATGCCTTCAGGCCATACTGAAGCTGGGCAGCATACTGCATTTCACTGCCAAACCACAATTACCAGCTCCAAAGCTTGCCCTGGCACTGGAACACTGACCTCTCCTCTAGGTGCAGTGTTTGGGAAGAGCGCAGTCAGCAATCCTCTCTGCTGATCACCAGTAAAGATCGAGAAGGGAGACAGATTTAGTGTTTATCCTGTACATGGCTGCATGTGCTTTTCCATCATTTTTAGAAATTTCCTTTGAAAGAGCTGACAGTGCGTGATCTATTTTAAATAGTGCTTCAGAAGATTAAATTATTTTTGGTCTAAGTGAAATCAATAAGCAGTTTTAAATATAAGATATGGTTTAAATAAGCAGAAAAATATCCAGTGACCCTCAGTATTTATTGCATGTCTTAGGCCTGCTATGACAACCTTTATTAGGTAATTAATAGCGCCATTCTGTAGAGCAGCTTACTCAAACCACCAAAACATCACTCTGAAGTCTTTCAAAAACATGAGTAGTAACAGGTGCAGTGTTGCCTCCTTTATTTCAGGCTTCCCTTTCTCCTAGGACACCTGTTCCTCAATGTCCTGGACCTTGCTCTCCCTGGCTTCCTTGTGTACATCAGAAAGTCTTCCAAGTCCTGGTCTGTGTAGCCCATCCCTAAGTCAGGTGCTGGTAAAATCCCAGTTTGCATCTTCCTAGCCTGCACTGTTACAAACACCCCTGTGCTAGCACTACATGGTTGAGCTCTGCACATGCTGGGCTGTGTAGAGCCATGCTTCTGCCTTGCTTATGGAGATCACCATTTCTTTGGCCCTGCTCTCACAGTCAAAGGTCTCAGAGTGGATTTGTATTCCTGAACAGGAAAGCATTTTTAAGTTCTTTATTAAAATTAATGTAGCTCTCCCATCCTAGCTTTTTCCCACTAATGCTCTCTTTTTACTGTCTTCTTGCCTACCACTATAATTGTGATGTTGGTCCTTCCATTTGTTATGTTGAATATTTTCTGAAATAAATAAGAACGTTGCTTTATTTGTGGATAATGCTGGTCCCTTATGTATAGTACTGGGAAATGTTGCCTAGCAAATTCTGTGACTCTCGATGAAATATGTTAGTTTCTTCTCATAATTTACATCCATTATTTCTCACAGTATTTGATGTATTTCACATGCTTTTGTGATGTTGACTTTAAAGGAAAGTGAAATGGTGGTCAAGCAGACTTACAGACTCAGTTCTTTCTTTCAGATTTTGTTGCTGGGTACAAGGGTAATCTGATTAAATGTGCATCTTGTAGCTGCTCCATTGGGATGGTAACTAGTGGTTACTGGAACTTCTTGGTTCCCTTGGTGTGGAGAGTGGAGTGGGGTGGGCATTCCTAAGAGGAGATGTAGCATTGCCCTAAGGCAGGTTAGCTCCATCACACCTGGGAAGTGCTGCTTGTGTCAACACCAGTGCTTGAGATGACTGGCTGAGAGGTGGATTTCTATCATAAAGGATGCACATATAAGTATGGTGAGTTTTGTCAGGGAAATCTACAGGTAGTCCTTTTTTTCATAAATTTAAGGAGAATTTTGCCACTCTATTAATCAGGTCTTGAAAGAATGAATCTTTGATTGTAGTTTCTCAGTCTTGCTAAAGATGCTTTTAAAATAAGCATCTGTGCATAAATACATCAGAAATAATTGATTTCTCATTAATATGTGGTTGCCGTTGAATCAACTGTCCTCATGCCCTGAATTTTGCAGAAAGTTAAAAATTGTGTCCTAAACACTGCATGAATGTTGAGTTGTATGCCGCCTCATGCACACTTTTTTTAATTTTCTTTTTTTTTTTTTTTAATATTCATAGCAGAAGAAGTCTGGTTTAGTGTAGTTCCACACAGGACTAGGGCTGGGGTACCTGCCTTCTCTCTCTCTTTATTTCTCTCTCCCTCTCCCTCTCTCGTCTTATCAGTAAGTAAATTTTTGTCAGATCTCCTGAGATGCTTGCTGATTCTATTCCTTGCTCAGCAACAGGAGGTTAAGACATAGAAAAAGGCTGTTTTGGAGTCTATTTGAAACATGCCAATAATAGCAATTGTTGGTAATGAATCTATTCCTTATGAGTACATGACATGCTCCTTCTCTCTTGTGATAGAAGCTTTCAATGTTGGTAGCCAGGACGTGCAAGCATTTTGATTGCTGCCTGTAGTTAAATATATAAAAATATCAGAGGCATAAAATATTTTGGCATAAAAAAAAAGCAAATGGGTTGAGAGGGAATATAAGGCAGAGGCAGAAATATCTGCTTGGAATACTTGATATTGCCTTTCCTTCAACTATTGCTAAGAGAAGTTCAGCAGTCACGTAAGAAATGTGTTTGTGTTCCCTCCCCAGCTATGTTTGAACTGGGGAGTTTGATCTCTAAGGTGGTCCTTACAACAAGATTTTTCATGTCTAGATAGTAATGGTGCTGGTTTTAAAATGCTAAGAGTGTAAAGTTCTCCAGTGACATGGAAATGCTGGCCCCATCCATGGTGTTCTTGAAATGGATGTGTCCTGCATTTTCTTGGCTAATCTTACATCAGTTTTTGAAGTGGCAACTCTGTACTGTGCTGCCTTTAACTTTTCCCAGAATTAAAATAACACAACAAATAAAAAGAAACAAAATAATCTTTTAGGAGAACAATTCTTGTGCGCTTAATTCCAGCTGAACTTATTTTGGCATTTTTATGAATTGAATCTGCTGCTGACCATTAGCATGTTAAACAGAAAGTGGCCATTGAAACTGGATGTTTAGTCAAAAGTTATACTCCCATAACTGTGCTAGCATAAAAGGGATAAATTGTCAGTATACTTAATGCACATCATTATACACATACCCATTCTCTTTTTTGTGTAGCAGATATATTTGACAAATTTCAGTGTTTAAAAAAAAGAATTTTAATTAAATGAAACTGTTATTGTTGGGATTTAAAAGCTTGTAAAGCTCTGTTTTACTATGCTACACATACAGCTATTTTTATTTTCTTTCAAACTGAGTCAGTGTTAGAAGATTTCAACTGAGAAAGCTGGTAATGATTCAGGGTAAGATTTCAGTTTCTTTATATGTAAGAGTAAAAAAATATGCGTAACGTTCTAAAATTGAATACTTGTAATACCTAAAAAAGCCATAATAGATATTGGCATTGCTCCATATGAAAGTTCTGTAAGTCATCCTAGTCCTAGTGAGTTCAGCATCCTAAACAGGCACATGTTCATGCATTAAAGAAACAGCCCTTCTGTTGCCGTGTAAGCATGAGATCAAATAGGTTTTTTGTGGTTCTTTATTCCGAAGACTTTACAGTGGATCCCTAAATACTTTTATTATTAGAAATTCAGCATTTTTTGTTCCTCCAAAGAGCCTGTGTGCTTTGTGTTTGAGCCACATAGGTAGGTTACACCTTTTGTGTCCAACTGACTTCTAAACTGTTTCCTGTTGCTTTTGATTATTGAATATTTAGCTTACTCTAGCTCTGCAGGACACTAAGGAAAAAGAAGGTAACTGTTCAATACAGATATGGCTATTGTCCCTCCAATTCTCATCAACACTCTTGTTATCAGTTGTGTTTTAATGCTGTATAGACATTATACATTCACAATTTTCTAGCCATAAAATAAGAGAAATAATTATTTTAAAGATTACCTAAACATAGATGTGGTGCACATCTATCATAATCATATGAATATCTAAATCATATTTAAGCACAGATAATTAATACTTTGTAGGCAAAATGACTGTAAACTTTTTTTCTTATGTACAATGGTAGCCTGTGTGCACTGTCACCATTCAGGCAGCGTATTCTTTCATTAAAATATTTCACTGCATTTTTATGAAGTTTGTGTGCAACGTGTGTCCCTGTTTTCAACCAAGCTATAAAAGACCACTGCCAGCTGGAGTTGTGATCACCACTCTTTGCTTCCATCAGACTTCACTTCTCTGCAAGCTTAAAGGGTTACTTTTAAAAATTACATTATGACCTATTGTTCCAATCAGCTCTACAATCTAGCTACAAATTCCTAGGGTAGCATTTATGTCAGAATCTACAGATGATAGTTTGGGATTAAGTACATGCATGTAATTTTCTGCCTCAATCAGACATCTGATTTTCAAAAACCTCAAGTTATTCCATGTTGCTCTCAGCTACTGCACTGAAAGACTCCAATCCTTCTTAGGTCCTGTGTGATATCTCCCAACATCAGCAGAGCTCTGAGTCAATAGGCAGCCCCAGAAGTCGGGGGGAAGGCATAATAACAACAACAATAATAACAATAATAATAATAAACACAGTCACCTATATTTAAGTACTGACTCAATTCCTCCACACCTAAGATCCCACTATAGTGCATGAGGATTAATCAGCACAGTGACAGCAACTGAGAAATTCAGCTGAACAGCATCTGTGTGTGTGGTAAACTGTGGTATTTCAGATGCTTGAGGTTATCTGACACACCTACCCTGGGTAGAACGTGTGTTGTAGGATGTACAGAGGGTGCGTGTTCTGCAGAAGAATGCCTGGAGGTCAGGCATTGCATTTGGAGAGCAGCAGCAGTGACACCAGGCACTGGTATGCGAGCAGCTGAATTGAACCTCAGAGTATTATCAGAGGCACCACCGACTCTACTAGAGACATAGGCACTTTGGGAACTGTAGACACCAGTATTTGTGCCTCATGGATCTGTGAGCTGAATTCTGCCTTGTTGAGGACCTGGATATTAATTCAGCATAATTTTGTTGCTTGGCTCTTTGTGTGTGGTACCTCAATGCTTCGTTGTCAGGTATGTAGAAGAAATTACTAGTCCATCAAGTAAAGAGACCTTAAACTAACATTCCATAAACTAACATTCTCTGCTCTTTGGCCTCTAAGTCTTGTTCAAGACTTTAACTTGAAATCCAAGCAATATCCTGTTTGCTAACCTTCTGTGCCTAATTAAACCTGTGAACACTCATCACTAATTTTCATGAGCCAAGATCTGTGTTCCTAGGACAAAAATTGGCAGGTCATGTCTACAAGAACTTTATTAAATCCTTTTCTGACCTTCTATGATCAAAACATCACTTCAGTATTATGAAGTTCAAATGCTTGAAGTGTGGAAATCTGAAGTGTGCAGCAATCTTCCCACCAGACCACATCCATACAGCCTGAACAGAAGCTGGGGCTGAAGTCAAGCTATGTAATAATTCCAATAAGAGCTCACGATTTTGGATCATCAGAGGCTTTAAGTATGTTTTGCAAGTATTAACATCACAAAAGAATGTAGTACATATTGTTAGCTTGTGCCCATGTCTGTGTAGAATTAAAAAGAAGCTATCAACTCTTCCTGAAACCTTGGGTAAATCATTCAGATTGTCTACTCCCATCTTAGGTGGATAGTAGTGCTTCTGTATTAAGTGGGGAGCTGAGAGGAAATGCTAGCTGTGGAGGGTTGCTATCTGAAATGGCAAGTGTAGGGATGTTTTTACAGCAAAAAATAATGTGAATAGGAATTCAGTGTACAATTCATATTGGCATTTATCAAAATGTGTGGCATTCACACAGTTGCAGATGTCTCTATCTGAGCTTGTTGCCTTTGCATTTCTTTACAGTCAGTGGAGGTCTAGTCAGTGTAAAGTGTAACTAATCTCATTCTAAAGTAGGTGTCTGAATAGATCAGTCTGATTGCAAAGGGTGCATGGAGGTGACTAGTTCAGATGTAGGAGAACTGAATCTCATCCTACCTGTTCCGTGGGCAAAACTGCTATGATTTTGCCTTTAAAAACATACATTCAACTTTACTGAGCCACAGTTAGAATACCAGATGTAGAAGTGTTTCAGAATAAGTCTGTTTTAAGCACTTACCACAGATTGTCATACCAGAATTTTCATTTCATTATAAATACCAAATAATTATTTATCATCTTACACAAACACGAGGGCAACACCCATTATGTCTATGTGGGTCATCTGGAGCAGCAAGCGAGGCAATGAATAAGGTTTCACTGTGGAGGACTGAGGAAATTTTCTAGGGCTTCTATTTCTAGGACTTCCTAATTTCTAGGACTTCTAAATTCTTCCTTAATGTGACCTCTTGGAACCTTGTTCAAATTTTCACAGATCTAATGCAATACTTGGTAACCATATGTAACCATCCCTGTCTCCAGTTGGTGCTTAAGGAAAGGGTGGTCTTCTATAGCTTCTGTGTCCAACCTGCCACTGGTGTAGGTGACTCAGGTACCTGCACACCCGAGTGTCTTAGAATGGCACTGGACATCGTATATGGATATCTTGCATCAAGGTCCATTTATTTGTCATCTCTTTACTTATTTCGCTCAGAATTACTCTCATCTAAAAGAAAACCATGTTACAGACAGAAATTTGCTGCACTGAGAATTTCAGAGCAGGCATAGATCATCCACATGGGAACTGCACACACTTACTGACCTGAGTTCTCATTGTCATTCTAACTATATGTAGTTTTCTTCTGCCCTGTTTCTTTCACAGTCATGGCTGATTTTCCTACAGTGAAAATATATTAGTCTTCTATAATAGAAGATTTATTCTACAGCAATAACTGGATATTGACACTCACAAATTAATCCAAGAATTATCTTAGTTGATTTTGACAACTTTCAAAAGACTTGGAAACAGCTTCATATTGGAAGAAAGCAGATCTATATGAGATCCTTTAAGCAATGGTAATTCTCTGCCAGCTTTTACTGGTAAGGAAAGTCTCAGTAATAAGCAATGCAGCAAAAAACACCCACTTCCAAACAAACAGATAAAAGAAAATATACTTCAAGGCCTCTCAAAAAAAATTTTAGTATTTTAGTAAATATGTATGAGACCTGCATCATTGTTACTGAAGCAAATAGGTAGTTTGTTGCTTTACTTACAGATTTTTTAAGAACAATGCTATTCATATGCTGATCACACAATTTACTAGGAAATTCTTTGAAATTCTGTTCTGTACTATAATCTAGCATTCTGTACTCAAATCTAGATTATTTAAACATGAAGAAGAAACAATATGTTGCTAATTCAAATTAAAATCAATGAATATTTAAGCCCTATGTTTACTCCGAAGCTACAAGTTGGGCACTGTGGGCTAGCCATAGCAGTTGCAGAAGAATATTAAGGGATCCATGAGGTGTTTTTGCTAAGGAATAAATATTCTGTGTCAGTGTGGCCAGCCAGACCACAGATCTCAGACATCCTGAAACCTACTCAAGTGCTACAAGGCACATTTTTACTATCTTAATTTTAAAATCAATCATAAAATTTTAATGCCTAAATTTAGGAAAGTTCAATTTTAAGCTATGTTATTTGGGAAGGGCAAGTTCATTGGTTTCAATCTGGATTTAGTACTGACTTGACTGCTCTTACTCTTGCTAGTGAAAATACCATGCAGGAAAAAAGGCCAGGAGTGTTAGCAATCTGCCAGTCAGGAACTCTGCAGGAAAGTGAAATTATAAATGGTGGGAGTTACAGAGATAATGCAAATCACGCTAGGAAACTGTGTGTATCTAAGAGGAGCAATGGACAAGAGTGTATTTGCTCTACCTCACCTACAGCACGGCAGCCTCATATTCGACATCCCCAACAGGAGCAAGTGTAAATAGCATAACTAAATAATGGGGTGGGAAAGCAAACTGTAAGGGAATATCTCCTCTCATCCAAAAGCTGTGAAGCTGCACAAACGTGATGCTCTGCACAATCTAGTAAGTCCTTGCTGTGTCTGTGAACAAATGTGCAGTTTTTAATTATTTTTCTTGCACCATTTGCTGATGAGCATAGGGGCTTGGCCAGGGTATATCTTAGAAAAGGTAACTCATGCATGTTCAGAACTGACATGACTGGCATTTAAGAGGTAACTATAGGAAATTAACTCATGTTTCAAATTGAGCATGCAGAAAGAAACCTTTCTGTTACATTTAGCACCACTCTGAAATATTCTGTAAAACTTCAGTATCCATAACACCACTGAGGCTTATAAAAACTTCATATACAAACGCCTTTTTTGATTAACCTGTCTTCTCAATTCAGGCACTTTGATTTTTGCAGGGGAAGATTTTTTTTGTCTTGTATTTGTGAAGAAGCTTTTACTTGGTAAAGGGATAAACACATTGGAATGATGGTATATTATATATTAGAAAAGATATAAGTAAATAACTAAACAGAGGGTAAGCTGAGTTGTCTATTGTGTGCAATCTGTAGCAGTTCAGTAGTTTCTCATGCCATTACTCAAAAATACAGAGGAGTTGTGTTCAAAGACTCAATCCTGATAATTCATTTCAGTGTCAGTCTTATTATAGTCCATATATGAATGTGGTTTGTTATTTCATCTCTTAAAATCTGTCAAGCAGTGCGGTCTCTCTTCAATAAACATTTTTAGATCAGACTTATTAAATGTTTTAGTTGCTTTTATGTAATTGCTTTTGAATCAAGGCATTCCTGTCCTAAATGGAGAATGAAAAGTAGCCTAGCAGTGAAATCTTTTCACTTGCTACTCAGTTTTTCTCTCTAAATTTACATTAGTATAATAAGAATATAAAATGCAGATTTTTAAATCCAGAATGGATAAGAGTGTGGTAAAATAATTAGAAGTGTGAATAGC
The DNA here is from genome assembly GCA_013400495.1 of Nicator chloris. NCBI lineage: Eukaryota > Metazoa > Chordata > Aves > Passeriformes > Pycnonotidae > Nicator > Nicator chloris. The sequence continues at coordinate 31,841 of WAAE01021281.1, forward strand.
TATTGTAAAAATCAAGAGTTGACAAAAGAACCTACATTACACAAAAGATAGAGAAGCAGTTCAAAAAACGATCAGATTAAAAGAGCTTAATTCAGCATTAAGCTTCATCAAATGAGATCTTCCACTCTCTACAAAACCTTTCATTGTGGCTTGTGGCTCTGTTCCTCTTTTTGCTCTTTTCCATTTTTGCTTGTTTTACTTTATCATACTCTAGTCACATTCCTAATCATCCATTTGTATTTCCCTGCTCTCATGTCCACTCCCTTGCTTCTCAACCCTCAGGGCTGAATCGTGCCTCTGCTTCTGGGAATTTCTCTGTGAGCAGTGCTTCTCAAAGAGCCCGTGTATACTTCCAGAATCCTGACTGCTGGAAACACAGCTCACTGCAGGCCTAGTATTTCACTTGTCTGTGACCAGCTGTTGTCATCTCAACTTTAAAAGAGTGAGAAGTTGACTTGAGAAGGGAGGGAGAAGCCAGGAAAATGGTGGACATGGCTACTTTCAGAAAGGCTCATTTTACTGGCCTAGGCTTTAAATGTGCAAGTAATTTCATTCATATAATACTTCTATTGATTTCTATGTGTTAGCCGGTCAAAAAGAATGACTTTCCTGAACATAACAGAAAATTGAGCTCTTAGCAGCTATTTCATAGAGTGATCAGATGCAACTTCTAGTCAGGAGGATCTGAAACCATTGACTGCTAAAAGCCAGGAGTGTGCATCCAGAGAAGGGACATTCAGTTTCTTCACTTTTCTAAAATGTCTCCTACTGATGGTGGGTGAAAGCAGGGCACTACTGTTACATGTTACGTGCTACATGGGCTGTGGGTCTGAGCTGGTGTAACTATTCTTGGGTTAATCTCCTAAGGAGGTGCACATTTGACCAAATCTCGAGTTAGTTAAATTCTTTATATTTGCATTAGAGAAATTAAAACACTTCACATACATGGAGTTTCTACCGTACTGTCTTGGATTTCTTTGAAAGTATCAATTATGTATAGGGGCTTACAGAATTTAATTCTAGTCTTTAGGAATGACTTATGTAAAAGACTATCAGCTTCCCAGTCAATAGCTTTGAAAACTGCTCATCAGCAAGTCAGGTAAATTATCAAAACTACTTTAATTAACGTATCCCATGTAAGCCTTTGGCTAGCAGACTTTTGCTGTCTAAATATGTAATTACATATTGCTATCCCTTTACAGATTAAAAAATTATCTCTGCTTTTAACTTTTCAGGTGGTTTTGTTGGAGCATAGATTTGATTTCCCTGTTAAATTTTAGAGACTGAAATAATGTCTTTTTCTTCCTCCCGAGAAACACTGAAAAGTTTTTTGCTTGCAGTTTCAATCCCCTCTTGCACTTTGCACTAAGGACTTGGTGAATCTCTTCTGAACAATTCTGGATGGATCCTACATGTTGGATGTGCTCGTGTTGTTTCATTTATCTTGTTCTCTGAAGTAATTGTCCTCTTGTGTGTACATGCAGCCAGAAGTATGGCTTCTGTTACACTTAGCAACACTGGAGTTTCCTTATTCATTAGCATGATTTTATGTACAAGGTGGTTTTTTGCACTGAATGCCTGAAATGGGAGTCCTTCCGGTCATCAGTCAGTCACTGTGTAATTTAAGTTTGTATCCTAATGCATATTCAGAAGTGCCAAATAAAGACATTTCATGTTTCCTGACTTCCAACTGCCTGACTTGACAACCTCAATTATTTTATTTTCATTTACCTTTTAGAACCTTCTTAGATTTAAAAATGGTTTTATTTTTAAGAAACTTTGCATAAGTAGCACACTTATTAGCTGCCATATGCCTCTGTCATTCATCCTTAAGAATGACATTTTTCTAACCAGTCTAGTTAGAGCAGTCATGGGGAGAAGATGGTTAATAATTGGGAATGGTGGAAAGGACCTTCAGCAGTAGCTGTACACAGATACTTGAGTGACTTTGAGAGACAGTGTACCTGTATGACATAGTTTTGCTGTTTTTCTCTTATCCTCACTTACTGCATTAGTGCATAAGTGCATATGGTGAAAGGTCCCGACTGCTTTTGTTTCTCACAATCTGTGTAACACTGTCTAAAAGAAAATCACTCACAGAGAAGTGTAGTGTCTTGTCTGAGGTCACAGAACAAGCATCTCCTCCATGAGGCACCACCACGCCAGACAAGCTGTGCAGCTCTGCTCCGACACACGGCCGGTGAGTGAGCAGGAGTCAGAGCACCTGCAGTGGAAGCTGGAAGGGCTCCTCTGTTCCCAGGGCCACACAGCTGCCTCATAGCCAGGGGCACTGCTTTAGTGATGTGCTGGAACAGATCTGCTCAATGAACAAGAATGTAATGAAAAATTACTCTTAGGAATAAAGCATTTAGGACTGAAAAGGATCACTTGGATCAGTGAGATAATGCAATCGTATACCTCATTGGACTGATTTAAGTCCCAATTCTGTTTATGGTTAGTTATTTTTATTTTGTGTCCTTTTTTTTTTTTTTTTTTTTTTTATTTTGGAAAGCTTTCTAAATCTTTGCAACTCCAAGGGCTTAAAGCAAACTAAATTTACTTTTTACTATATCAGACAGCACTCCCCTTCTTCACCTAGCTCAATATTCTAGGAAGTAGAAGACCAATATTCAATTCTTATTGTGCACAGATTTAGTGCCTTAACTTAATTTGTCTTTTCCCCATCACAGATCAAGATAAAAGACTATTAGCTCTTTTCCCTATTCTTACAAGAATATCACTCTTAACTTGAAAAGTGTTTTCAGAAACTGAGAATGGTTCCACATAAAATATCTATGTTATCATGTTGTTCCTAGCCAATATTAATTCTAAAGCAATGTATACAGAGTAAAAAAAAATATTGAAGAGTGTTACCAGGCTGACAACAGTGCCCTGTGCTGATACATGGATAAAAAATGCTGTCATTCAGTGATCTTCTCCAAATATAACTGGATTTTTTTCAGGGCAAGGCAAAAAGTACCTCCATGATTTACGTATCTGTTAAACTTGAATTCTGCAGAAAACTGTAAAGAGAACATTTCAAATGAAATGGCAGGCATTTTATAGTGGAAATTAATACCTAATACAATAAAGTTTGTTGCCTTTTCCTTTCCAGTGAATCTCAGAATCCACAGAAAGATAGCATTCCATATAGCCAATACTTCTACTTGTGAAATTGCCCACTTAAATGAATTGAGTCACCTCTCATGGTTAAAGTTAGTGGCATGGTCGGGATCACACACTCAGTGCTGCTTCAGCTTCCTCAATTGCACAGAGCACCTTTTTCTTAACTCCCTCTAGGCTTTTCTTGTATCAGAATTCCTCTCCTGGACATCATGACTGATACCTCAAAATCCTCCATCCCTTTTTATCTCTTCAAGCAGTTTTGCTGGTAATTTGACAAGCCTAATTCACACCCTTATTTCTCTTGGGCAGGATGTATCACTATCAAGAAATCCTTGTTCCTTGTGTAGTGTCTTGGGATGTGTAGTCTTGTAGTTCTGTCATGGGAACTTAGAGCGTTTCCAAAATCTTCTGGCTTACCATCTCTTCCTCTTGTAGAAATATCCTGTCCTTTCTGAAATATCCTCTCCTATCTATAAATACTCCATGTGGGATGGTGTTTCTGTTGCATATCACATTGCATCCACCACCTGTAAAAGTGTGGGGATAGCACAGGTATCGGCTTGAAGCGCTGCAGTGAAGTGGACCAGGTGTAGTGACCTCTTGTGCTTATGGTATGGGACATGGTCTAGGAACAAGACAACACTGTGGGGTATAGAGAACTTCACTGATTCATGGAATTTCAGGCTAAAAGTGTTACCATGAGTATCTGAACTTGATTCCTGAATGTTGCTGGTGAGGAACCAATACTCCTCACCCCACACTCCTCTCAACTGCCTATTGTTGCTCATGGAAGCTTGAAATGAAGAAGTCTACAGTTGTGGTTGACAGAGCAAAATAAGGAATTTTTCAGAACTGGTTATCAGTGATTGCTGTCCATTGGTCAGCAAAAATAAGGACCTTCCTACACTGAAATTTCATCCAAGAATCCTTGCCTTAAATCATCAACTTCTTGAAAGAAAAAAGCAGTTACTATTCTACAGACAGAAAAAGAATAAAAGTAGAGATAAAATGGGTAAATAAAGAAGGGAAATAAAAGAGATTCTTTGTTTTTTCTGACAAAAGAAATTAAGATAATAGCAATGAAGCAGTCATGCAGAGAAGACAATACTGTTGTGAGCAGAATAGTCAGATGAATGTCCAAGCTCCATGAGGCCTATGCTCATTAGGCAGGTTTAATAACTGACCACTTGGCACTTTTTCATCACCTGTTCTACATCCTCCTCTCCATGCATACGCTACCATACAGGCAATGCAACAAGGACAGCTGTGTTCCACTTATCTTTTCTATATGTTACACACATTAAATAGTGCCAGAGGACAGCTCGTGAATATAGCATTTTCCTCTGCTTTTAGCTTGTCCTTGCACTGCAGCTTAAGAGGAGTTTTACAGTACACTTGAAAGGTTAACAAACCTGAGCTTTCACAAACCCTGAGGGTACTCCCAAACTCAGCCCCCATCACAAAAAGATGCCTTCTCACTTATACCATAAAACCACAATTGAACATCCCTGCAGATCCTGACTGCAGTAAGATTTCACAGGAACAGAAGCAATTTCTCAGGTAATATGGTCTCAAATCACACAAGGCGTTGGAAGTTGCAGCCAGCAATTGGCTCCCACCTAGAAACCTATTGTATTTTCATTATGGTATAGAAGAGATTCAGATGCTTCCTATCATTTTATTTGAAGTTTTGAATTTAGGGCACAGGGCTCTTGCTATAAACTCTGAAATGTGCCTATTTGCTTGTGACAGGCTGTGCTTGTGTAAGAGTTTCTTCCAGTGGGGAAGCAGTAAAGCAGGTTATTGGGATAGCATAAAACATGGCCAGGTATTTATCAGCCTTTTCATTCTGAGCTGCCATTTCAAGTGATGATTTATAGTCCTACCTTCTCTCTTGTGCCTCTCCTGGTTTATCCTGCTGCTTTGGCTGTCAGTCTTGGAGAGGACAGATGCTGAACTTCTCCTCCTATAGGGCTGTTTGGTCAGACCTTAGGAGGTCTCAGTTGAAGGCAATATCCTCAGCTTGATGGCCAAGACACTGGACAATGAATTTTCTGCTGAATCTGAAGTGTCAAGTGTATCATACTTTGGACCCAGCCTAAGGCTTTCTGAGGCCAATGCACAGTCTTCCACTGATCAGGATGGCCTTTAGATTTGGTCCAGACCCGTCAACCTGATCTATCTGAAGATGTCCCTGCTCATTGCAGGGGGCTGGCATAGAGGATTTTTCAAGGTCTCTTCCAACCCAAACTGTTCTATGATTCTATTATATAGCTATGTTTTCATAAGCAGATAATTACAGGTTAAGTATTCACAATTAAATGAAAACCTAATAGGCCAAATTATTCTCTGGGGTAATTCTGTTGTTTTTCAGTTGAGTTATATCAATAAATGATTTGACCCAATATTTTGCTAATAGGAGGGCTTATGAAATGCTAATTATGTTGGTCAAATTAGGGAAAATCAAACAGACTTCAGCTTTGTTTGTATGGTTAAGCAATGTAATTATGAATGCTGGAATTGACAGCTAGGCTTAATGTGGAATACTGAGCTCTGAATAAAACTGTATAAGTGAAACACTTTGTTGGGAGTACATACTGTACGGAAACTGGAACATGTTTTTGGACAGCATCCCTGGCTTTGCAAATCAGATGCTAAGATTCAGCAAAGATGAGTCCTGAAGGTAAGAAACTCTTTAGCATAAGAAAATCATATTATGTGTGTTAGTCATGGGTTGCATTGCCCTGTAAATGAAGGTTCAGCTGGAATTATTTAAAATTGTTAATTTGTTAGTATATGAATGATTCTAATCTGAATAAAGTTGCCCATGTTAAAGGGGGAGCTGTAACTGTGATTAATTTAGCTTTGTATTGCCCAGTTTGGTCAAAATCAAATCCTGGCACCATATCCTAAGACATACGTATAGAAGAGGAGATCCCACACAGAAACAGGATTTAAGAGCATCTTACATAACCAGATCACATTATCGTAAGTTCCTTTGCTTTCTAAAACTCTTTTGTCAACAGTCAATGGAGAGCATGGCATATAATGCAGTATATCTACTTACATGGTACAACATTACATGGTTATTTAGCAAAATATTTTAAAATAAATCACTATATGCATTTCAAAGGAGTTCTCTCAATAGGGCAAAGCATAATTATCAAACTGTCAGTGCTTGATTGCAGGTTTACATTGACATATTTTTGAAATTACTAGAAATACCAAGAAGGCAGTAATAGCTCGCTACATGAAGATCTAGATAGGAAATCTGAAGTGGAATGCCAAAAGTGAAAATGTTTACTCTCTTTTGGTTCTTCCGTACTTATAAAAATGGGAACAAGAGCATTTAACAGAAGCAGAGGTGCTGCACTAGATTTTGCCAACCAACTGAAGAATTGTGGTTTATGCTGATGTATGGCTTTGCTGTAAAAATCCCTACAACACTCACCAGAATTGCTAGTGAGGATGAATTGTGTGACTGCTCTTCTGGCTAATATCCATTAAACAGAGTAACCACATTTCTCCTTACAGATTCTGATATACCCCTCATAGGTAAGCAGTTATTATATTCACCCACCGAGCCTCCTACTCATGCATAATACACCTTTAGCTCACTGTCAAAAATATCTCTGGAGTTCAAATGATTTATTTTTGCTCAGAAGGTATTAAGAAACAAGTGGGATTCCTTTGTTTTTATTATACAATTTTTGTTAGAAACCAGTGTGGGGGAGAAAGATTGAAATACTAACCTTTGTCTCTTTTGTGAACAATTTAAAGTTTTAGAACATCTTTCTCTCATGGCATTATTACAATAATAATAGCAACAATAGTAATAGTTAATTTTGAATTATTTCATTTGAACCTTCACTGACAAGGCAGTGAAATCCATGACTAACAGCCATATTACAATTATTATTATTATTATTATTGTTACTATTGAGAATATTTCAAGGACTGTATTACCATACCAGAAAAATGTTGGTGTTTTGTTTTTTTTTCTTAACAGATGAATGCAGTCATACATATACATATTATATAGATAAAAGAGTAGCAACAAGAAACAGGCTTTTATAATCTTATGAAGTTTCTGGCCATGAGTCCTTGCTTAAGACTGGTGACACAATTACGGAATTAATAGTATCTCTGTCCCATTTCTGGTCCCCCTGGAATGAGTCCTTCAGGTGTCAAGTCTGATGCCTAGTCCTGTGTCTGGATGTAAGCTCAGCCTTTAACCTACATTGTGACCAGAATCTAGGTGCCATTCCAGCTCTTGCTCAAGTTATTCACCTTTTAATCAAGTCGTCTGTGTGAAGGCTCCACCTTCTCCATTTTGCTGTTCTCCAGCTACTATGTCGGCAGCATTTATCCAGTGAGACAGATCATTAGAAGAAAGTATTTTAAAGCCTCAGCCAATTTACATGTGTATCTGGTTGTCCATTGTCTTATGCTGCCCTGTGCAGATAAGTCAGTGACTCCTTTTTTTGAGGGCTGAAGGCAAATAATTTTAAGAAATTAATTACTTTTAGTGAACAGTTCCAAACATTTTATGGCATTTCTCAGTGATTTTACTTTCTCCTCCTCTCTCAGTACCCTCACTGCTTCTTAATTCTGGGCTTGGAGCTAGTCCAGCCCTGCTCCTTCCTGACACCTTCCTCCTCTGCAGACCTCTCCCACCTCCTCCACAGTGCTTGTCCCTTCTGACACCCAGCCTGGGAACCTCCACTTCCCACTTTTATTCCTGGCACAGCTGGGACTGAACTTAGTTCAAATAGTGGTTGTCCATTCAAGAGCTTATATTTTGTCCCAAATGTCTTTGTTCACAACCAGTTGGCCCAAGAGTGCACTGAGAAGGTGATGGCCAAACCATCTGCCTACTACACCCATTTGATATCGAAAGCTTTTGGCTGCTGCTTGATGTCTGTGGGGTAATTACCTGGAAGTGTTTATTGCTGATAGTACAGCTTCTCAAAGCTATAGTTTGGGCAGGAGTCAACATCCCCCTTGGACTATGCTTGCGTTTACCACCAACGAGTCTGCTATCACAGCACAGATTTGACTGTTTGGTTGGGAAAATTCATTATTATTTCATTATTGCAACTGTCTGATTCAAAGAAAAGTGATAACTCATTGCTGTATTTTTGAAAGAGTCAGTTTTTAATTTTTTGCACTCATAAACACATCAGTTTTACAGTTTCATTATGAACTGCAGTCCCTTTACTCCATTCCAGGAAGGATTGGTGCTACTTTTTTGTAGGTTGTTTTAGGCTGTTTCTTAAAGTCAGCAAGAACCTGGTGCAAGTGGTGTCTTTCAGTTGCCACTTAAGTCACAAGCTAAGGTACAGGAGGGCAAGCTTCAACTGATCTAGATATTATAAGGCAATTTCCCAGCAAACTGGCACTGCAGTGCAGTGCTTAAAATCCCTTTCAGCAACAACATGAAAGTCTCAGGGGTGCCATTGCATTGCAAAAATGCTGGTAGAAGGATAATGTTCCTTGGTGTTTTTTTCTCTCTTTGTTCCTTGCTGCTCCTGGTAGCCTGTGGAAATTCACAGGCTGGAATTGAGAGTATTGCTCCTTATTCTTTTGATAGAGATTTGTGTCCTTTCTTTCCCAAATCTCTTTGAAGAAATAAGAAAGGCAGAAAAACTCTACACTTTAGTGGGCTGGCTAGATTTAAATACCAGCCACTGTTGGCCTTTCATTGGTGTTCAGCAGCTTTTGCAAGATTGTTTCAGGAGTCCCTCCAACACACAAATTTGCAATCTGCTGATACATATGCCGTGGAGTTGAAAGTGTTTTTCGTTTATCAAGAACCTTTCAGAGCATCCTTATGCTTCCTGCACTGATTCAGGCTTTTGTCAGTTACCCCTTACATTTCATCAGTCTTCAGCAGCCGAGATGAGGCATTGCTACTGCTACATACCAAATTCATTCTACAGATGAGCTTGCTGCATGGAGATGTGAAATATTTTACTACTTTCATAATTACAGTGTCAAAAAACTACTGTAAAAAAACTTGTCATTATATCTAAGCCAGACTGAAATGTAAATATAAGGTTATGCTACTACTCATCTACTTGCACTTCAGTGTTACTGAAACGTTGTCTTAGATGAAGCATTTCCAAACCATACCAGAGGCATGGCCTCCTTAGAGTCCAGAAGACAAATACTCTGTGGCCGTTATTAAACCCCTAGCTGCTTTAAGAGTTAAAAGTTGGTCTCATCTTTTTCTCTGACACGAAAAATAAGATGGTGTAAAGAAGTTTCTGTTTCAAAACCCTCTTCTTCATCTTCATTTCTCTTTCATTGCAAATGTGGACCATCTTTGTATTTTTTTACAGAGTGTTAGAATTGTAGTGGTTTTGTGGTGGAGACCATACCCATTGCAGGCGGAAATCTACACAAGAAAAGGTTGCTCTTTCTCCCTTTCTCTTATTTTTCTTAGAAGACTTGCATTCATTTACTTTCCTGAAAAAATGGTCCCAGATATGACTTAGCAGTTGTACTGTATCAGTAACATGTAATTAAAGTTTTCCATTGAATGTTTTACATATGAATAAAACAATACTAACTAAGCCTTACAAAGTACTATCAAATACATTAATACTGAACCTTAAAGTAAAGAGATATTTTAAAGTTTTGTTCCAGACCTGAGAGGTGCTGACAAAACAAATACAAGTTTATAGCTACAAGGATGAGCATCTTCCATGATGCAAAGGGATCTTTCACAATGAAAGAAAACAGTTGCCACAAATATGTTGAACATTTGTGAAATTCAAATAAGCAAGGAAAGCCTAAGCTTGTAAATTCTTACATTCTCCAAGTATCTCATCTACAGAAAAGATTGTGTATGAAAAGACTAATTCTATCAATGGAAAGGCAAGATTGCAATGACCTAATATTGTAAAAATACATTGTACTTGCTTTATTATTATTAATTTTTGCATTGTTATGGAAGTATTCTCCACAGTAAATTTGTTGTAAAGAAACATTTTCAGACAAAAAATGGAGGCTGTCCAGCATTCCCATCTGCAGCAGTGTTGCAAGCTCATGGGATCTCAATTGATAGCAAAAAAAATGTGCCTTAAAGTTTCTAAGATGCTTACTAGCTCTTTTTTTAGGCTTTTCATCAATAAATCAATTGAATTGTAAGATGGTTACTTCAGCAAGTGAGAAGGTAATGACTCAGTTTCACCATATTCCTAAGAAAAAGATGATTTTTTCAACAATTAGCAGTTTAAAGCCAATTTGTTTCTCACACCAGCATACTACTTCTTTCTAATTTGGATAACCTTTGCTACCTGATACTTCTTTAGCCCTTGGTAAATACATATGCATACACAGACATAGTGCTCCATAAACGGAATTGAAAAATATCTTCTGCCTTCCTATTAGCAGTGAGGGCCCCTTTCAGCCCCTTTGGTACCACAAGTTATCAAATGGACAGAAAACGTTTGTTCACAAAGGCAAACATCAGTGTTCCCTATTTATACTTGTCCTTTCTGACACACATTACCAAAAACACCCAGAAAGACTCTTTGATTTGTAGTTACACTTCTGCTTGAGCTAAAGTCCAAAATAATGCCCAATTTACTCCCTAGTTTGAAAACAAGGCCCCAGACAGCCATGTAAATAATGAGCTTAAAAATATCAGTAATTTTTACATTAAATCTGATAGTAGTAAAACCCCGTTTAAGGATGAGATGCTTTGCATTCCCTTTTATCTCCTGTATTTTCAACTTCAAAATTTCTTATGCTTTGTGTTTTGAAGAATAGTAAGCAATTAAGTAATGTATTAGCCTAAAGTAACATAAAAACATCAAACTGGTGCATGTTCTAGTGTTCAGTTCTTAGATGCATTGGTTGTATTTGAGTTATTACATATTCTTTGTCTTCAAAGAGAACTTTAAAGAAATGAACCTCTAAATTTACATCTGTATTTTCCTGAATCAACAGGGGGTTTAGTATCAAGCAAAGAATATAGACAGGACTGAATGATCTCTTGGATTCATAAGTTTGTGCAAAAGCTTTGATATAACAACTCTGTGGAGGCATTCACTGAAATCTTGGCAGGTTGAAGGAATAAGAAAGTTCAGGATGAAGAACTGGCCATGGACATGTCTATGAGAAATCATTCTTTATAATCTTGTTGAATTTTCCTAGTTTTTGACCCAAATATTAATAAGTTAAAGTCAAGGTAAAACTGGCTGGATTCTCCGTTACAGGAAGGAACTGTTTGCTATTCAGATAACATAAATTAGCACACTCACTTTAAGGCACTTTTACCAATGAAGCACTGAGAGATCTCAGGGAAACATCTGTGAAAGGCATGCACACTCTTATCCCCAGCACTGCAGTGCCTCTTTTTTGGTCCTGTCTCCCGAAAGTAGTCTCCAGTTCTGAGAAGAAGCCATAGAAACTTTATATATATACCTGGGGTGAGAGAATAGCATTTCAGAACTGGATGCTAAGTAGCATGGTAAACCAAACAGCTCTTCAAGTACCTCAGTGTGAAGCCATGTAGAACTAGCCAAAGGGGATGCTCAGTGTCCTAAATAGATGTGACCTACATTTAAGACCTTTGCAAGATTTAGACACATATGGCAGGGACCTCCCTTTGCTCTGGATTTGAAAATATTAACTTCTCATATGGTATGATTACACCTTTTCTCTCTTCGTTTTATTCTGAAGTCTTATTCTGAAGCAAAACCATCATCCTGCTGTGTTATTTGGTCCTGTTCTGAATACTAAAGCATTCACAAAAGGCATCATCTTGTCTTTATTTTCCCCTCATGCCTGAAATTGGTGATTGGTCTCAGCTATTTCCTTTGCTGAGGGTCAGGAGGAGTTGGAAACCCCACAAAATAAATACATTTTAAGTAAACTAACCCAGTTAATGCAATCCTATCAAAATAAATCCAATTTATAATTTAAAATGATAAATAATGATATAAACAATAAAGTAAGTAAGAACATTTAAAAATTTAGCGGGGAATTACTAGTTTTGCTAACATTGCTCCTCGTGCTCCAAGCATGTCTCGAAGCATGTCCAGTGGTGGGACAGAGGTAAAAGAAAAAGCTTCCACATGTGGGAGACATTCCTGCCAGTACATGGGGAGCAGGAAAAGCTGTTCTTGTCCTGCACCCCCCTTTCTGAGGGAGGCTGAAGAAAAAGCAGGGTTGGCTGTGGTTTGGAATTGCAGCTGCCTGGGGCTGGGTTTTCTCACTCCTTTGCACAGCAGCAGTCTGAGGAGTGTGAAATGCTGCCTATGAGACCAGAGGAGGGATGAGATGCTGCAACCTAGGGGCAGCCAGGTGCTAAATGAGCCTCTGACCTCCTCTCCACCACCCTTTCAGCCCCACTTTTTCTACATTTAGGTGCATTTTCTGCAGTGATTTGACCTAAAATCTGGTATTTCAGCCCAGCAGAGAAGTCATGCAGGACCTGGGGACGTTTAGGTGAGGGGCTGGTTGCTGCCACCTGACAGAGGGGTCACACCTACCCTGTTCTCAAGTCTGTGGGTCTCTGCACTCGGTGTAGCAAGTGTGGGACAGGCTGTGCTCACCTCAATTCTGGATTGTTCTCCAGTTTCAAAGCTGTAGTTTCTTTACTTCTGAGCTCACCTTGGGCTTCTTTCCCCACTGCTGGTAGACATGGGTCTGTGGGCAGCACAGTTAGTTAATGCTGCTTTTATGATTTTCTACCCTTTGGGGTAGAATATTGCTATTAGGCATAAAATCCTTTGATATGTGTGTTTGATTTTTGTCACTTTGAGGCAAGCTTCTGAGAAAGCTGAATTGTCAGTTTATCCTTTAATCCTGGTAGTACAGGTAAGCTGGTGCCTTTTCTCTGTGAACCAACAGAGCAAAGCAGGGGGGAAATCCACATTAATCAAGAATGTAGACCACCCTGCGCAGATTAAAGTGGTGTTGAATTCTCCAACATCATACAAACTGAGCTGGTATCTACAGCATTTATTAGGCTGAAAGAAGATCAGCTGCAATTCAGTGTTGAGTGCTGACAGGCGAGTCAAACTAACATTTAATTTCTAAAGGGTATGGAAAAGAATATTTTGCTGGTTTCCAAATAGGAATTAACTTGTTTTGATTTGATTCGATTTCATTTCATTTTGCTAAAGCAAAAAAGCCCTGTTTCTACTGTAAATCAAACCAAAGAGCTTGGCTGGGATTGAAATGCCTACATATCTAACATAAGTGTTTTTGGCTGTGTCTACACTTGCTGTGTGCTGCTCTTAAGAGTAGAACAAGGCTATCATTATTGCACATCCACAGTTCTTGCCTGGAGGAGCCTTAAACCTGCTCTGGTGCAGTATTTTGGAAGGAATGAACATACATGCACATTTGTTGTAACATTATATATATATAAATATATATATGTATATAATAACCCCCCACCCATCCCTAAGGGTGCCCTTACCTCAAGAGTGATTGGTTCCTGATCTTCACTGGTTATATTTGCCTTTGGGGTTGTGTGGTTGAGAAGACAACTCAGTCTACTTCCTTGCACAAGTTTCTAAGTTTTTCTGTGTATTCTTAAAGGGTGTTCAATTAATACTTGAGCACCATCCAGACCTCATGGTACTGATCTTCTTGCTAGCACTGTGAGCTAAGGGAATGCTATCCCAGGAAAATCAAGGCAGAGAAGACTGAGGTGGGCTTCAGGTTTGCTAAGATATTGATGACAATTCAGTACTGGTGCACCCTGAGTTTAGCTCTGCACTGCATTTGGAGCATTTTAAGGTGCTCCCAGTAAATGGAAGTACAGATTTACAAGGCAGCTCTGTCCTTCGTGTAGCTCTGTCCTTCATGTAGCTCTGTCTACAAAGGATATATGTAAAGAGCTAAATCTTCTGGGAACTGTAGGCAGGAGACAAATTTACAAATCCCAAAAAGTTTTCAAATTTGAAGAGTTTCTGTTGGTAAGGCTCCACCTGTTCTTGTAGTGACGTGGCCCTACTTACAGGGAGAATTAATTCTTTGGAACCCACATCTTGCCACTACCAAGTGGAATTTCTCTGGGCATTTCTTGAAAGAGACATTTGCAGTTTTTGGAAGAAAAATATTTCCTAAGGCATCTCTGGAGTTCATGGATTAATGCTTCAATCCCCAAATTAAAACAAGTACCTTCACACTGTTTTTTCAAAAGTTCTTGAATTCCAGAAAAAAAAACCAACTCCAAAACTAAAAAATAATAAAATTCAGCCATTTCCATAATCTTCAGCTGTTTGCTCTAATATGCTGGCTTATGTGGCACTTACCCCTAGGTATCTCAAATTTCTTTGGCCATGGTTTAAGAAGCCTAACTGCTGGATATTGGATGTTGCTGATTTGGACTGTCTGGACCACGACTTGAAGCACTGCGTTGCTTAACACTGTGGAATAAAGCCAAAGTGTGAATTCCTTGAATGCTGTACAAATAATGGCAGCTTATTTCCCAGCTGTCTGTGTGGTGTAAGGCCTTGCCGTGTCCATGGGTCAGTTCTGTGTGGCGCACACATATGGGGTCAGCTCTACGGGTCTGATGCATTTCAGAAGTCTAGGATTCACTGTGAATGTACCATATATGTAGTTTTATCATGTGGGTTTCTGTTTAGGAGTTTCCAAAAAGAAGTTAAACATCCTTCCCAAAAGATGCACCTTTATCCTTTATTTATTTATTTCTTGGGTTGTGTAGAGGATTCAGCATAGTAATATATTGCATTTTCTACTCACTTGACTTGTGATTTCCTATATTGTGATGCTCATTATCCTATATTGCTGTCCTGATTTTCCCAAACAAGCTCAGATCTTTCTTTAGTCTATTCCCATATACGTCTTTCCAGTAAATAATGTCCGTCCTACCTGGTGAATGAATGACTAGATGATTCAATTATATTGTCTCTTTTTTCTGTATTTTGCATGTAAAGAGAAAAGGGACTGTTAATAAACATTCTCAGTCTATGATGGCAAAGTCAAATATATGAAAAGGTTTTTCCATAGTATGGCTGTTAATATGCTGCATTGTTCCTTGTTACATGCAACATTTCTATGCTTAATTAAATTAAAAGCTTCTTGGAGCCATGGTTTTATTTTTGCTTTATGTGCACACTGCAAGAATTCAAAACCTATTCCCTTCTTTTTCTCCTTTTTATTTTTTTTTGGTGGTGGGAGGTGCTCTTTTACTTGTTTAGCATACTTCCCCAATTGCTGTTCATTTCCTCACCTCAGGGTTACTCTTCCGCTGATGCACGAGGAGCAGAGCCCCAAGTTCATCCACTGCTGCTGCTCTGTGCGCGTCTGCAGGGTTGTGCAAGGCTCACACACAGGCACAGCTCGGGGCCTGCTCTCGGCTCGGGGACACCAGCCTGTGTGCGTGGACAAGACAAAGGGCTGACGGCACACAATGACATCCAGGACTCAGCGCGGTGCTGTGGTCCTTGTGCGATACGACTTGTGAGGCAGGGAGATCATCCCGTGCTTTTTGCTCCCGGCCACTGGCACAGCCCAAACCTCCTTCAACTGTCCTTCTTCGCCCTCTGCCATGCACCAACAGCCAGGACAGCTCCAGGCCTGTGACCCACGTCCATCGCTGCTGTGGGCCGTGGCCGCCGTGGGGAGACCCTCCCGGCTGGGCAGAAGTGTGAGGTCGCGGCCCGTCGGGGGCTGATCTGTGCCGGGACAGCACCGGCACCTCCACAGGCGGTTCCAGAAAGCTCCAGGGCCGCGCGCGTGCAGCGACCGCCCGTCTGCGCCTGCCGCGCGGCGGGGGGCGGGGCGGGGCCGCCGGCGCGGCGAGGTGNCCCGCCCGCTCCACCATCCCCCGTCCCGGTGTGACCCTCGGCCCCGCCCGCTCCACCTTGCCCCGTCCCGGTGTGACCCCGGTTCCCGCCCGCTCCACCTTCCTCTGATCCCGGTGTGACCCCGGGCCCCGCCCGCTCCACCTTCCCCAGATCCCGGTGTGACCCCGGGCCCCGCCCGCTCCACCTTCCCCCGTCCCGGTGTGACCCCGGGCCCCGCCCGCTCCACCTTCCTCTGATCCCGGTGTGACCCCGGTTCCCGCCCGCTCCACCTTCCTCTGATCCCGGTGTGACCCCGGTTCCCGCCCGCTCCACCTTCCCCTGATCCCGGTGTGACCCAGGACCCCGCCCGCTCCACCTTCCCCTGTCCCGGTGTAACCTCGGGCCCCGCCCTGCGTCACCCCGGGTGAAGGAGAATCGGCAAGGGAAAAGGTAAACCCGGGGTCAGAGCTAAGAGCAATTTAATATTTGGAGCAAAATAAAGTATAATAATTATACGGATCATAGTAATGATAATAGTAACAAAAATAGTAATAACGGTAATAATAATAATTGTAATGAAAAGGAAAGAGCGTGGTAAAGCTCAAGAGACATAAGTGGTTCCCAATGCGATTCCTCATCACCCATTGACCGATGCCCACCCCATACCTGAGCAGGCGTCGGCAGCTCCCACTTAACTCCCTCCCAGTTTATGTCCTGAGGATTTGTTCCCTGCTCTGGAGTATCGCCTTGGCCCGTTCGGGTCAGCTCGCCTGGCTGTGCTTCCTCCTGGCTCCTTGTGCACCGGCTCACTGGCAAAGCATGGGCCACTGAAAAGTCCTTGACTTAGGGTAAGCACTATTAGCAATTAGTAAAACATCAGTTAACGTTATAAACGTTATTCTCAAAACACAGCACTGTATCAGCAACTAGGAAGAAAATTAACTTTATCCCAGCCAAAACCAGGACATCCTAGTAGAAAAATTTTTAGCAGGGGATGGGGTAGGCGAAAAAGGGAGGTATGTGTTTCTTTGAGCCTTTCTTTTTAATGGATTGAACAATTCTACAAAATTATAATATTTTCTACAGTCAGTTGTGGGTTTTTTTCCCCTGAATTCACATTTCAAGAAAGAATAAGAGCCATTTTGAGCCCTAAGTCCATTTTAGATGCTCATCTGCTGTTGGGATTTGATTTAGTTTTATTACTTTGTAAGAATCAATGTGTTACTGTAATTCAGAAAATGCTTCAACTGAACTAGGTGTAAGGCAATTTTTTTTTTTTTGTATAGTAATCAATTAATGGTGCTGTAAGACTATAAGTAGGAAAGCAGTACCTGAAGTACAATTTTGGATTATGGTATTTGATGAATCTGATGATGAAGTGGATTATAAACTACATTAGCTGTGCATTTAAATATCATACACAGTGCATACAGTAGACCTTATGCAGCTCTATGTTTTCCATTTTCTTTGTGTGTCATTTTTTGTTCATCAATATTTATGTAGTATCTGTTTATGAACATATAAGTATGTCTAAAAATGTAGAAGAGAAGTTATCATAGCATAGTTTTCAAATCCTGTTTAAGCCATCTGCTTTCTCAGTGTTGACTTTGTTTTCTGATTACATATAAAAATCATACAATGGTGAAAAATTAATAGCAGAAGTGAAAATGTGATGCATGCAGTAAAAAATGTAGTCTAAATTATTTAGCACATATACTTTTAGAATACAGTTTGATATCAGAAGTGTTCCTGGAGGAATTAAGGTGGCAAAACAGGAATTTCATAGAAAGAAACTTGAATATACCAAAGGAAAATTAATCCAAGCCCTTATTCTCCAGATACATGCTTCAGATTAGGTGAAGTTTCTTGTTTTCTTTATATTGTAGATTCACTAAATTACGAATACTGCATTCGTTTTAGTATTAATTCTAATGGCTCTCAGTTTCTCATCTGCTTTGTAAGTAAACTCTTGCCATTAGCATGAGTGGGCTACTTCCTTTTGCGGTGATTTAAAGAATTAAATTACCAGATCAAAATTAAATTTACTTACAGCTTTGCATTCACAGGCTGAGCCTGAGATGTAAATGCATCTTCTTTCCTTATAAGGAGGAAGATACACGTTTATCCCATGCAAAGTAATCCAGTAAGAAATACATTATGAATGATTCACAAAGCCCATGACCTTTCCCAAGACCAGGCATTTAAATATAGTCATTTGAATATAAGGTGGCTGTAATCTTGAAAACCATCTTCTTTATTCCATTGGGGTTTTTCTAATATTTCTTTTGTAGCCACTCTTGCTGACCTGGATAAAAATGTTAGTATTTTCAATGTCCTTTTCTTAGATGCCTAAGCACGGGACTGCCAGATGCTGTGGTTTCTCTGGAGTAGACCAACTGCAAACATCCAATGACCTCAAAAGCCACACTTTCAGTTCACTGTTTGTGAATATGTGGCCGCAGTGTACAGAAGCCTTTGAATGGTAGTTTTTACTGCTTTATCTTTCAGCTTGTAATTATTTTCAGCATCAGATACTTTACAGCTATAGATCTAGTAACTAACTTGACGAAATATCTAGCACCTGATATGAAAGCATGCAGCTATCCTGATGCCCAGAACTCACTGCTAACTACAAGAGCCACACAAAGTAAGAAGCCTGTGTGTTTAGCGGCTCAGGGTCCAGTCTGTGCTTTGTGAGGGCTTAAGCAGAGCTTAAGAAACTCAAAGGTCTTCCATCCTCACCATGCCCCAAAACCATTTAAGAACCTAAGCCAGTGGTTCTGAACCTTCTCTGTGTGTCACTGTATATCATGACAGAGCAAGCTTTGGGGAATCTCCCCATGGATATTATCAGCTTTGCTAGGATACTCCTAAGGTTGAGAAAAGTAAATTGATAGGGGAGAAGAGGAGGGTATAAACTACTCTAGGAATAACTCCAGACTCAGAAATAATTTAAAAAAAAATGAAACTCAGGAAAATTTAGTAACGTTGTGTTTTGTTAGAAAGAAAAGCACCAAGTAAAACTGGGGACAGGGCCAGTGCATTGTATTTGCTTTTGGCAAACATGATATGGAACCTTTGTATTGCGATCAGATAAATTTACTTTGCAAGAGTAAATTTTTGCTGCAGTAGGAGGGTGTGCACATAACAGATTTAGTGAAATATGTGTTTTCTATTTAAATATATAAATTAGAACTGAGTGCAAAGTGCTGTTTGCACATCAATAATTGCCTTGTGTCCAACTGCCAGCCAAGCTTGACTGCTCAGCAAACACCAAAGAGGGGCTGATTGCTGTCTTCATATCTGCTCTTTGTCCTTGACTACTGCATGCAGTTTTGGCTTGAAAAACGTGTTTTTGCTGCAGAGTAACTGATTGACACAAACCATCCTGAGGTAAAGTCACTGTAGGGAAAAAAACCACTATCGGTTTTTTCTCAAAAATTGAAGTATCTTGAGGATAAATGACATCTCTGGTGTGGTTGATCTCACATAGTTTATGACATGATGCAGGTAAAGTGCTTTTTGTTCATCATAGCTTCATGTTACACAGCTTAGATGTTAGTTACCTTCCAGGGTCATAAAGCTTTTTCTGACCGAAGGAGTAAAAGCTTACAGCAAAGCGCCACAAGAGTTGATAATTCCACTGTCATTTGAAGTGGAGCATGGATATATGTCTCATTTTGGTCAGGCAGTTGGACTGTGACAGTCTAAATTTCAGGCAGAAACAAGTTGTTTCCAGGACTACGAACATGGATGTTGTTTATCCTCATGGCCAATACAAGGAACCTTTTCTCTCTGGTGTGCATGCCATAAGCTTCAATGACAGATCCCTATGTTTACTTCTCTTGTAGTCTAATCCAGTCACACAGAAATTCACCACAGATCCAAATTACAGAGAGGACTAAACCCATTAGTCACCCATTTCTTTAAAAATAATAAATAGCAATCAAGCTTGGAGTTACTCAACTAAAGGCTGCAGCTATAAAATCACTGATAAAAACCAAGCAGATATTTTTATTTTCCTTAAGCTGGTTTGAAAAAAAAATTAGAAGTGGGCAAACCACAGCATAGAGAAAGATGCATAGAGGAAGATCTAGAATAACTTCTGAAAGGTTACATAGCCTGGAATGGATCAGGCTGGGAAAGAAAGAGCTGGGAGAGATTTTAAACCCACAAATAATAGGAAAAAGATGATCAAGGAAACTTCTTACACCACAAAGAAACAAGGAAACAAGGGAGCATCAGCTCAAACTTGCAGGTGGCAGGTTGGAGTGGTGCAAGGTGAGGGCTCTGTCTATGGTGAAGAGATAAGTTGCAATACCCCTTGCTTTAGGATTCTGCAGGTGCCAGGCAGGAGTTTTAAAGTATTCCAGTGGGTGAATTCAGGGCAGGGTCAGGTTAAGGGCTCTTAAACACAAATGGCTCACCTCAGTTGCTGGTGTCTTCTGGCTGCTTCAAAGATGCATGAGAGTGTCCATAACATCTCCCCAGGGCTGGTCATGTGGTGGAGGCAGGATATGTGAACATAAATGGCATGTCAGTCCAGGGAGCTGGGGGCCTGGTGGGGTGTCTTTGGGCACCTGGCATTGGGAACCTGAGGGTCATGGATACCCCCAGCAAGGCATGAGCCAAGTGCCAGAGCTTAGGCAGCTCTAATGAGATGTGACAGGTGATCTTAGCTGGTGTCTTGCTCAGTGGACAGGTGAAATGCTTGTGTTGCTGCAGTATGGGATATGGGTAGTGGAGAACATAAATGGCCTTAAAATAAGGCAAGAGCTGCCTTATGATATGTACCAAGCAAAGCTATTCAGTTTTGTGTCTGAGCACTAAACTAGGAGAAACTGCAGGTTTTGATTTCCAAAATATCTGTTGAGTTGCCAGGATTTGAAACATTTTACTTAGGATTCACTAGCTTTGTAGGCTTGGGGCAGATTGTTTCCATTTTTCATGGTAATTTCGGCACAATTCTGGGCCTGTTCTAGGGACTGTCACTGGTGGGTACAGTCAGCTCTTCTGCTGTGCAGCTTATCCTGGCCAGAGCCCCTGGCTTTGCTGGTCCTGAGGAGCAGCTCCAGGGCACCATGGGGGCATGGAAACCCTCATTTTTTAAGCCGTGAGCATGAGGCAAACCAGCTCAAGGATCTGACTTCTCTGCCAGCACTGCAGAACACACAGTGAGGAGGTGGGAACAACCTAGGTAAGGCAAGAGACAGTGGCTCTGGTTCTCTGCAGCCTGCTGAAAGCCTTGCATGTGTTTCATGCTCAGCAGCTGAGGTAAATGTAGTCAAGTCCTGTGAACTGATTCTGGAGCTGGTCCTTTCATCAGGGACAGAAGGAGAATTTTCTCTCTAAACACCAGCCTTTCCTTGTGAGCTCATATGCCAGGAAAAGGGCCCTAATTTACTACCTGGATCTTAACGTGCAGCGCTTTGCCTTGCACAAATGTGTTCCCAGAGCTGCATGAGGGCTTTGCTGTGCTCTTTGCTATTCTCTCTCTTTCTGCTGGCTGTGTGGAGGAGAGCATGGATATATTCCGTGCCAATGCCCTGCATCAGCCATTGCCCTGTGCTCTGGAAGAGTAGAAATGTCCTGGAAGAGTAGAAGTTATGGATGGATGGCACAAAAGAGCAGAGAGGTAATGCTGCTTCAGGCTTGCCTTGCTGTTACTTACCTGTTGCAGTCATCATGTTTTGTCTTTATGGTGGCTAAATCAGAACTTTCCATTACAAAACAGGAATGCATCTGTCTTTGATGGTTGGCTACAGCCAGTCTTTCTCCTTTTGAGCCTCAAATCTTCTCTTACAGTTATTACTCTATATTTACTGTGGATTTTGTGAGGTGCTCTCAGGGTTGCACAGGCTGTGAACTGCCTTGGAGAGCCACGCATTTTGACTGTGGCAACACTTTCTGAAACAAAGCTCTTCACAGGCTGTAACTAGAGCCCACTGACACTGGTACTGTTTTAATATAGCTGCAATAGATTGAAATGAACAACTCCAGTGATAGAGGAATTTTACTGAATTTCTCTTGGTTCTGACTGATGCTTTATAGAGCAGTACATCACTTGGATAATGACCCCGCTTTGCAATCTGTCATGCTCCAAAGTTTTTATAAACTGTCTTGTTATAACCTTATACCTTTTTTATAAGAAGCCACTCTCATATACTATGCCAAATCACTGTGATATACATTTTTGTGTAAATGAAAGACAGGATCTTAAACAGATACCAAATACAAAATGATGTAAATGGTCTGAAAGACCAGAGACTTCAAATGTCTGTATCTTTTGAAATACTTAAAATAAGCACAGCCTTAAAAAAAAAAAATATATATATATATATATGTATGTTCATCAAGTTTTAATAGAAAAGTGACTTGCTTATTTTGTCATGAATGGTCAGGCCTGTACCCTGTACTCAAATAATATAACTCAAATGTTATGGTTCCTGGTTGCTTACTTAACAGAATTAGATGGCATGTTTGCAGAGATAGAATCATAGAATCATTTAAAGACCTTTAAGATCATTGAGTTCAACCATTAACCTAACACTGCCAAGTCCATCACTAAACTGTGTCCCTAGAGTCAAGCTTTGCCTCATTAAATTCTATCTAGGTAGTCTGAAGTTTTTAGGATTTAGGGTAATTTAGTTAGTCCAAATAGCTACTGCTACTAGACTTTGTAAATGTGTATATATATATGTATAAATGTATGGATCCTCTTGATAAGGTACCTTTTGCAGAATTTACCACTACTTATCTATTTCTATGCTAGCTGTCTTCCCCCACCTATTATCCAATCAGTGAATGTATGATATCATGTTATATGCTATTTTCTTAATCTTCAAATAAGAAAATTAGTTCTAAGTGGGATTTCCCATTATAGATTTAACCTAGAGATGGAGTATAAATATCTCATAGTCTGTTTTTTTCTGAGTTACGTTTGCTATATATGCTGAACTGTAAAATACAGTTTGATTGCTATTGGTTCCACTTAGTCTTCCTTTATACAGTACTGTGTTACACCACACTAGAAATGCTGGCTAGCTCGTGTGCAGACCAAGGCACAGCAGATGATAAGACTAGGCTATTTCGTCAGAGCCTAGATAAAATCAACCAAGGAGTGTACTTATTCTGAGCCCTGACTTAGCAAAAACTCTCGTGGGCATTTAAAAAACCCTCCAACAATGATACAAAATCCCATCTCACTGAGCAAGTCTCATGGGAGTCAGAAGGCCCTGGTTCCTTCATTCATTTGCTGAAGGGACACAGCCTTGTGCTGATAGAGATGTCTCTCAAGGGAAAGGAGAAAAACTGCTATGTCATTTTGATTCCTGGGGTTGTTGGGTTTGATTTCTGCACTACCCTCTTCCTTCTCCTGTTTGTATTGTGAGCAGGAAACCCCACAAAATGTGCTCCAGCTGTGCTCTTCAAAGACAGTTCCTTTCTATTAAAGCTCAAATTGCTCTCTACCTCAAGGAGATGTGATAGAAGTAGGAAGTTATTTTGCAGCAGCTGTGATCTCCTGCCTAAACCCTAGAATTTACAAGATATACAATTATTATCTGTGGGGTTCATTCTGTGAAACTGCTTTCCCACTAGTACTGTGCACAAAGCAAGCATGCTGGAGAGCAGCCCCAATTTCTAACAATAAAATATCAACAGCATTCCCAGCTAAATGTAGAGGTATTCAGTTCCCTCTCCTGCCAAAAGGGGCTTAGTCTTTTGTCTTCTACTTTACCAGAAACTGATCTGAGTGTCTTAGTTTGTTCTTTTTGGTGAAGTCCTTTGGAGTTTCTCCTTTTGCAAAAGTAATTAAATTTTAATGGGGCAAGATAAAAAAAAAAACTAAAGCTCGTTGTTGGGGATATTTCTCTGAGGAAGGGATGGCCTGTGTTCTGAATGTTTAGTGCTTCATACTCACTGAAATAGTTACATATGCACTACAAGAAGAATTAATTTTTACCTATCCCATTCTGTGTATTTGTCCTTCTCGGGTAAAAAAAATACCAAAAAACCCCCATAACCCAAGGGAAAAAACCCAGAAATTGCCCATTGTAGACAGAAGAGCTGTAGTAAGAGGGATCAAGAAGTTAATGAGCATTCACCTCAGTGACAGATGCTGGTTGCTTGACTCTATTCTGCTATGGAAACAACTTAAAATCCATTTCCTTACCTGCTGTCAGTCTCTGCATTGTTCTGGTGTATTTTCTGAGAAAGAGCATAGGCAGCTACATATAAAAGGAAATTCCATCTGGGAAAGTCCAGGAGATTGAAAGTGAGTGCCTAAGGGAACTGGGCTTCAGGTCACATTGCTCACTCAATTATTTCCATAGCCAAGGCTACCCCCTTGCTCACTGCAGTGATCTCGGGATGCCCATTTTATGCAACTATTTTCATGAGAAGATGCATTCTTAGTTCCCTAGTGGAGTTTTTCTGGTTACAGTAGGTAGTCAGAGGAGAAAGAGGAGTGTTGAATCTAGCAGCACTTGGCCCATAAATGTCTCCCATTTTGCCTCCTTTTCTGTCACTGAAACATATAGCACTCAGTGGATGGTGACTATATAATATAACAGTTATGCAAAATATAGAGTTGCTTATTAGGGAAAACATTCTAAACATATGCTTGATCCATGTTCACTGAGGGACACTGGAGCATAGAGGCAGCAAGCATGACACAAGCATGGTGGAGCTCTGATAAGGAATCTGGAAGCTAAACCAGGGAAGAGAGAAGAGGAAACATCTCTTTTTATCCACAGGGCTGGCAGCAAGCAGCTGAGCTTGAGCACATTGACCTTGTGGTAGTGCCTTTTTAATGTCCATGATCAAAGCTGTACACAATAATAATCTGGCTGTTCAACTTGGACCATGGCATTTCAGTCCAGACTTCATGAGAAGCTGTGTGGTTTTTATGAATATCAGTCTCTGCCAGATTCTTTTGCATTAATCATCTATTTTGCATCTTGCATGGGTTTCTGGGAATATCTCTTCTCATCAGATACTCCCACATCAGGTGGACTTGAGAGTACCATCATTTCATACTGTTTCAATTAATGCTCTTCTGATCATTGCTTTACTTTGTACATATTTTCCCCATAAAATGCCATCACTGAGGGTCTTCTGAAAAATAGTAATTCTTTAGGAATTCAAGTTTACTTTTAAGAAAGCACAGTTCACAAAGGTGATTTGACCTCTCTCTCATTCCTGGCTAAGATTTCATATTTTATCTCTAAATACACCACTCGGTTGTTCTGTCAATAGATTAAGTGATTATGGTTGTTGTTCCAATTTTTTTTTTTTTCTGATAACAGATCCTTTTAAAAGTAAAACCCTGGGCACACTGAATGAAAGGTACTAACTATAGCTTTCATTGTCCATGCTCTCAAAGCAAAGTTTTGTCCACTTAGGAACTTACCTATTAGTGCTTCACACGTTACCTTCTGCCCTGCTGCATGGAGGCTCCTGCCCCACTGGTGTGCCGATGTCCTTCCATTCCCATTTCCTCTAAGAGATGTCACGGGAATGACTTAATGGGAATTGATCTGTTCAGAGGGAATGAATGAAATGTTTTATAGTCTGGCTACTGTCTTGTTAGTGAGAACACTTGAAACACAGTGTGATGATAGCTCAGATAGTCAAGAAAAAGCTCAAATTCAACTGCCTGAAATGCCTCAAGCATTCAAAAAAACCCCAGTCAAGCAAACAAAAAAAACTACAAAACAAAATGTGGAGTTTTCGAAAGATTCTTTTTGGAAATGGAAATGAATGTTTCCCTTTAAAAATGAGCTAAGCATTGTAAACTCTGCAAATTTTCCAGCAAACTCTGCTGTACTTTTGTGAGTTCTGCCAAAACTTGGCAAATGAAGATAATCTGAAATGTGATATATTATTTTTAGCTTTTACAAAAATAGATTGCTTGAAATTTGGAATGCCGTGTTAACAAAATAATCTTTAAGTCTACAGAAACACTTTAATGGAATACAGAAACGAGTTATTTCCTTATTTTATTTTATAATGGAGATAAATTAGGAAACTAATTAAAATGTGGCTAACTTGGCCACAATTTGTGGGTTTTTGAGCAACAAAGCCTGTTTTTCACTTATTTAAAAAGCTGACATGAAATATAGGAGGGTACTGCAAGCAGAAGTGCTCTGAGGTAATGAATTAAATCAAAGGAGTCTTAATGTGCTCCTTTTTTAGATTATATTTCAAAATTCATATTCTATTTCAAGCAGAGATGGTCTTTACAATTTTATACTCTCTGAGAACACAGGAAAAACCATAAATTGGAATTTGTACAGTGAACTGTCAGTAAAATTTAGCTTTGTTCAGAGATCTGGAATAAGAATTATGCTATATGTAAGTCACATTAAGGCCTCTGTGGAGAATGAGATTGTACAACTCTAAGGTAATACATAATTGATTTTATCTTGGAAGTGTATGCTATTGCTCATCTTTGTATCAGATGAATGAATCTGACAGACAAAATACTGCATTTAAAACACAAAAGACAAATCATTATCCTTTGATTTCCTCCCTGTCCTTATGATACAATCTGAGTTCTTTCTCCTTATTTTCTCCTACTGGAGCTCAAGTTAGGTTGCCTCATTTTCTTCCATTGAATTTATGGTTATTTAGGAGGTGTAGTAGCAATTGTATTACCATCAGCACTTCACCTTGAGAAACCCATCTGGAAGTGTGCATGTTCTGCAGCAATTTCTTGAATCTCTTTGCATAATAATTACACTAATTATGATGGTATTCAGAAGAAAATGGCAAAATGGTAATAAAGGTGTGCATTCCCTGTTGAGGAGATGTGCACAGGAGCAGCAACAATGGGCACAGCAACCTTGACTCTTCAGGGGACTCCCTGTTTCTCCAGCCCAGCTCTCCCTTTTTGTGAAGTGGCTGAGCACCGCTTGTTTTCTTGGCAAAAGGCAGATAGCTCTCCACAAAACCTGTGAGCCTGTGATGGAAATCTTCCAAGCTTTTCCAGGTTGTCGGTTCTGAGTTATCTCCCCCAAAAAAGTTATGGGGGAAAAAGCTGAGACAGCTTCTGAACCACTAGTGTGAATCCTGGAGAGCTAAGAAGACTTCAGAAACATCAAAAAGTGCTATAATATAGTTCAAATGTCAAGGGTAGAAAATGGGACCTAGAACACTTACACACCCCCCTCTTACATTAATCTGGATTCCACTGTAATACTGGAAGAGTTACCCTGGAAGACTCAACAGAAAGGATAGGTTAACAAACATAAATAATGCCAATCAGTATGGTTTGATGGCAAAGACTTGTCAAATAAATCTGTTATGTTTCTTTGACAGGACTATAGATTGGTTGATGGAAACAACTGTGTGGATACAGAAGCAATTTCATTTCTCGGAAGTATTTGGCTTGGTATCGCAGGGTATTTTGATTAAAACCTACAACTG
Source organism: Nicator chloris (assembly GCA_013400495.1). Lineage (NCBI taxonomy): Eukaryota > Metazoa > Chordata > Aves > Passeriformes > Pycnonotidae > Nicator > Nicator chloris. Next base: position 59,179 of record WAAE01021281.1, read on the forward strand.
TGTTAGGAGGAATAAACAACTGTCTCATTTTCAGGTTTGACTGTGTCTTTTCCTGGGGGGGATCTGCAGAGACTGGTTATTGACTGAAAGCTGCTCAGTACTTTGGCAGTGATCTAAATGAAAACATGGCTGGTAAAGCATGCGGAAGGCACATAGATACTACAAAATTATGTGGATTCTTCTCTAAATAGTTTATTTATTAATTAATGTTAATTTAGGTTTATTTAATAGTTTATTTTTTCTGTTCATTATTTTACTTTGTTCATTTAAGTGCAATATAATGAATTGAGAATGAAGATTGAAGGCGTATGGGCAAGGAATATGAGGCAGAAGCTGAGATGAAGCTTTGTCCCTGATGGCAGGGTGGCAGTCCGAGTGCTGCAGGGTGCTGGTGGCATTCCCTGCGGACATGGAGGTGCTGGGGGGGGCCCTGGGGGGCAACCCACAGCAGCAGAGGTGCAGAGCTCTGTGAGGGGAATGCAAGCTGGGATGTCTTTTCCTGTGGAAGGGAAGGCAGGGAGGTCCCCAGACTGCTGAACACAAATCTAGAGGAGAGTAAAAGGATCGGACAGGAGCATGCTTTCCTACCTTGCAGGCAAAAACACAGCAAGAACCTATGGCTGAAAATTAAGTTAAATTAACATCAGTTTTGGTGAGGGGCTTGGGGATTTAACCTCAGCTCTCTATGTAGAGCTTGAAATATGAACATCAGCCTAGGTAGAAGTGGATGATACAGCAGGATGAAGCAGATAATAAACCTCAGGTCAGCCACCACATTTGCTACTCCCTGCTTCCAACCTCACAGAACCTGTGACTTTTACAGCAATTACAGGGTTTTCTTTCCAAATGTGTGTTTTACCTCTCTGAACATGTCTTTTCACCTGAGGTGTATGGCATTTCTCAGAGTGACAGTGCTATTACTGTGCCTTCCAACTTAGGGAGAATTTTAAAATAGAAGTAAACTAGGCCACTTGTCTTAACAAGATAATAGGAAGTCCCGTCCAAAGCCCCTTGAAATCACTGGTAATTGATTTCTATTTCAAAGGTTTCAGAAGAACCCAGCAAAATATGCAACAGACTATGCTGAAGTCTATTGACTAAAACAAGATGTGTCCCATTATATGCATTTGAGATGCAGCATGTGAAAGCATACTGTAAATCTCTAGTAGCACACTTTCAAATGTAAATATTCATATGCATATTTATTATGTAAATATTCATATGAATGGTTTTTAAAACACCAATAATACTTGACACTGAAGGCTGAGAACAAAATTTTTAAAAAATCTGCATTCACACATTTATGTGTAGGCTAGATAAATGTGTGTAAATATAAATATTAGAATAAAAATCTTTCATGCCTATTATAATGTAATATAAAAGAAGCAAAATGCAGAACTGACTGGTGGGTAACTGTAGTATTTAAACCAGCAGAAATAAACAATTTGTTTTCAAAATTCAGAATATATAGAAGTCCTAGATGAGCTGTATATTTGGAAAATAGTCAAGCTAACTGTGGTGCAATAATTTTCAATTTTTTTGAGCCACAGAGTACAGTGCTGTGGATCCTGTGTAGTCAGCCTTTGCAGTCAATGGAGAGAACAGGCTTTCAGAGATGGCTCATCTGTCTGCCATAGAAACCCATCTGGATGTCTCTCTCAGGGTGCCTGCTTCGCTCTGTTGCCTATAGAGAGCATGAATATGAGTCATGTGAATCACATCCACTGTATGTACAGCACCTTCATGGCTGTGGTGTCTCGGCTTTTTGGTGCTCCCAGCCTCTCTGGCAGCTCTCTGTGGCATTGGTGTCTGTGCTGTCTGACCGATGGGCTCCCTCCCACAGCCCTCCCGTCCCCAGGCTCACTGCTGCTGTGTGACGAGCTCGCCATCGCAGTCCTGGGCCCAGAGCTGCTGCTCTGCAGCCAAGATGGTTGTCTGCTTTCAGGTTTTCCTTGGGCCACAGTTTGTCATCTAAACAGTCCTTTAGTTGTGCATCAGGGATCTAACAGCATCATCATCAGTGGGGGAGTTGTGGGTTATATCCTGGCAGTTCTCGGAGAGCAAATGTACCCAAGAAGTACTGTGAGACAGCTGCCTGTTTTCCCTTTCTCTACCAAAAATCACAGATCTGTTGGAGGCTAACAGGTCTTCAGCAAAGGATTCTGCTTATGGAGACTTCCGTGGTCATCTGAGAGGCTGCAGAGCAAGCAGAGATGTCAGCATGGATAACAAAATGAAGCAGATGTGCTGGTGGATATGAGGCAGCTGTTTGTTGGGTGTCATGCAGGCTGAAATGTGAGAATTTATGTTCATGTATAAAGCACTGCCAATTTTTGGATTTTGTTGTCATTATGCATCCACATTTTACAGTTTTTCAGGGAAGAAATAAGTTGTTCAGATAGAGATATACAGCAGCAATGAGCTAATGATAGTAAGAGCAGAGCAGTTCCCTGAGATAAAGGAGTTTCTGGTAGGGTTTCAGTGCACTACTGGGAACCTCCTCTCTGCAGGATAACTCCAGAGCTCGCTGCATCAGGCATTGCTGTTGGACTGCAGTTACTCTAGTGGAGACATCCTGCTGTCCTGATCTCTTCTCATAACCATCCCTCTGGCACTGAGGAGATCTTGATCTTCCAGAACTCCCTGACTTACGTCCAAACCCTTGGTTGCTCTGGCCTGACCTTTAGCAGCACTCGAAGACTCCTGTGGATATAAAGGCCAAGACTGAGGTGTCTCTGGAGGGCTGAGCTCGGGGGTGCTGTTCCTTTTTCCCTCCAGAGCTGTGTTGAGACTCTGTCTCATAACAGCCTGTGCACAATCCCTTTGCATTTCCCCTATGCTGCCATTTCATCCTGCAGAAACTGTGACAGTTTCAGTCAGGGACAGACAGGCTTCTGGCAAAACCTTTAATACATGAATCAGACTTTATTCTTAGGGAAAATAGAAGAGAGAAGCACATGTGAACCGCCCCTCATATATCAGTATCTCCTTTCCTTGAAGCAAGACAAACAATTCAAGGTTGCAATAAAAACCATAAACAAGCGTATGAGCTTGCAAAGTGTTCATGAAATAAAATAGGAATGTTTGAGTTCCCCAAGGCAGATCCCCAAACTGTCATATTTAATGTCTATTGTTAGATCAGTATGTTTACAAGCATCTAGGGAGAGGTGAGCTGGGTGGAACAATACCATGTCTTGTAAACACATATCAAATAGTATGAATAGTAAGAACACATAAAATATACAGGATGTTCTCTACAAAGTGGACAGAATAATCAAGATTTATTTCACTTTAATTTTTATATGTTTTGCATGGATATTATGATTTTTTTTTCAGTTAAATAAATGCGTCAAAATGCTCTCGATATTAAAAACACCCCTTGAAAATACACAGGGTTCTTTTGTCAGTTTATTGTCAGGATATTGCATGGTGAGTTGCTCTTTACAAACCTTTATAGCAACTTTTGTCCACTTCATGTACACTTCATAGACTCAAGAATCATGGAATATGCTGAGTTGGAAATGACCCATCAGGATATTCGAGTCTAAATCCAAGCCCTGCACAGGAGACCGCAAGAGTCACATCACGTGCCTGAGTCTTTTCCAAACGCATCTTGAGCTCTGTCAGGCTGGTGCTGTGATCACTTCCCTGGGGAGCCTGTTCCAATGCCCAACCACCCTCTGAGTGTGAAACTTTTCCCTGATATTCAACCTAAACCTTCCTTGACTCAGCTTCATGCCGTTTCCTTGGGTCCTGTCACTGGTGACCACAGGGAAGAGATTGGGGTTTGCCCCTCCTCTTCTCCTCATGAGGAAGTTGTAACTGCAATGAGGTTTCCCCTCAGTCTCCTTTCCTCCAGGCTGAACAGACCAAGTGACTTCAGCAGCTGCTCCTACAGGTTCCTTCACTATTCTTGTGGCCCTCCTTTAGCTTAGTATATTTCTTATATTGTGGCCCCCAAAACTGCACACAATTTTCAAGGTGAGACAGCCCCAGTACAGAGCAGAGTGGGACAATCCCCTCCCTTGATTGGCTGATGATGTTCTGCCTGATGCACCCCAGGTACAGTTCTCCATGTTTTTTTTACATGAAGCATTTTTAGGATTTTTTGTCACTGGCATTTCTGTCACCCTGTAAAAGCTATTTATGTAAATATTTTTTCTTTGTGTGCTTGCATACCTTTTTATAAAAATATTTATATTATTAAGTAAATCTCACACTTATCATTAATTAAGAAACTATGTCAACAGAGAGAGAAAATTGTCACCAGACAAGGGTCCCCTGCAGTTAGAGTTCCTTAGGTAATGATAAGGCATTTATTAAAAAAATGTAAAAGCGAAACAGACACCCTTTGAATGTGAGGCATGTATCCTGCAACAGTGCTTCGTTCAGTGACCCCTACTTCTCCTGCATGAGGGGATTAGTTATGTTGATGCCCCCCCTGCCTTTCCCAGTACACCACTGCAATGTGTTCAAAAGAGCTGCATTGTACATGCAGCTCATGAATGAATCCCTGCATTTCAGTCACCCCCTCACTCCCTGCATCCAAATGTGAGCTACTCTCCATCTGGAGTAAGGAATGGATGTCTTTCCTATCTGGATGACAGCTGTGAAATACGTCCCTCTGTCTTTCCTATTTAGTCTGCAATCTTCCTGTAAATTTTGGGATCCACTCCAATCCAATTTTGCAGCACCTTAGATGTTACAATGATGGCTGATCAGTGACAGCTGCTATAGGAAGCTCTAATACAGATGGATCATTTTTCTTCATTCACTCCAATTTCTTGGGTTTGCTTGCTTTTATTGAACCTTCATTTTCAAACAGTGTGTGACATATTTTCCTTTTCCCAGGGATATATGAGCTTCCATGCAGGATCAGATTAGAAATCCTACTAATGTAATACCCTGCCTGAAACAGGTTCTTCAAAAGAAAGCAAAACTCCCATTTGACAGACTTGTAATTAAATATGCCTTTGCGGGCAAATTTTCTGAAACTACTAACAGCTCTATTGAATTTTAGATAAAGAGAATATAAATTTTATATAAAGAACACATAAATTTTATATAAAGAGATACAAATTTGTGGGCCAATGCTGCACATTCTTTATATTTTGCAATGAAGTAGCAACAAAAACACTAATTCAGAGAAACATGTAGTGTTTCTTTTCAAAATGGTTTTCTTTTCTGCCTTCACAAGTCAATAAATTAAGTTCCACCATATTAGCTGTATATCTTCAGTTCCTCTTTAGCTTCTGAAAATTAGAAATCATCCTTCCTTGTCATTTTTACTTTAAGGGAACTAGGCTGATTGAGCAGCTTCAATACATATAGATGCTTTAGCTTCTGCCAACATCACTTTGCTATGAGCAGAGTTTCATAAAAAAATCCATCTTCTTGTTAGGAAATATAACTGGTGCCAAGCATGTGCTACATATACCTCCTTCTGCTGTCTGCTTACCATCAGATAAGATAAAAGATTGAAAAGAGCCCAGCTGAGAACTACTGTGCACAAAAAAATTGATCTAATCAGAAAACCCGCAAAGAAACCAGGAGTCACCCCTGTTGCCTCCACCTGCCTGCAAATGATGTTTCTTCTTCTGTTTTCATTCTCTTTAGTCTTCCCCATAGTCATATTCCATGGACTGCATTTTGAACCCAGATTTAACTCTTTATTGCCAGAAGATCACTTCTCTCCTGACTTCCTTTTGTGCTTGCCTCCTTCCTTCCCGCAGGTATGTTCTCATCTGGTGTGCAGTGTAATTGCAGTCTTACTTCAGTTTTTACTCTTGCATTTTGTTTGCTGAATTCCATCCACACTCCCCTGTTCCCTGTGAATTCGGTGCTGAAGCACTACCCTGTTATTCTCTCCATTTCATGCTCTTCCCTCTTCACACTCAGTACTGCAGCTGGTAGCATTATGTGATACAAATAAAATAACTGATTAACTGATTAGCTCTTTTCTCTCTTTGTGAAACAGTTATATAAACTGATTCTCTTTGTTGTCAATTTATACATAAGCCTTTGCTGAGTAGTTGAGATACATATTTTCTAGTCTGTGGGTACTTCACAAACTGCTTACTTTGATTATTAGCTTTTCAGTCTGTGATTAGTCATCTAAATCACAGGGTATCAGTATTGCCAACTTTAAACATTACAGAATCATGAGTCAGCCTCAAAAAATCATGTGATTGTTTAAAAATTATGTTGCTTTTTTTCCTATTAAAATACTTTTTGGATTTTACTTGGCTTTTGAGCCTTTAAATTTCATTAGCTTTAAATTTCTTGGCAAGTTTGGATAAGAACATTTTTAGTAAAGGAAGTTTATTTTGCAGTCTCCTGGTTTAATGATCTGGATCCTCATGAAGAAATTATGGAAAATAAAATTAAAAAAAAGAATTGACAGTGATATGCCATATTTTTTGTTATCTTATTGAATGACTGAAAATTTTTACATGGACAATGAGGAATACCAAATAAAGATGACTAACGATATAAATTTTCTATATTTACTTAAATTCAAACAATTTAACACCTCCATACTAAAAAGTGTTAGACTCCAGTTTTATTAATGATGTCCCTGCAGCCTTTGGAAGAGAAAAAAAGGTACATATAGGAGACTAATGAACTTATATCAGCAATAACTCAAGTAACAGAAAAATCTGTGCCATTCTTACAAAAAAACCAAGCTTTTTGTGTGAATGCAGGTATTTATATGCAAATATAATCTTTGCAGTTATGACATTCTTGAACTGTTAAATCACTCAAGCATCTTCGTGCTTTGATATAGTCAAAGGATTCTCCCAGATCAGGGATGACCAAGCCATGATCTGCTTACTAGGGCAGCTTACACCATCCTCTCCCCATGGGCTCCTTCCAATGGTGGTTTGGGATTCAATTGTGCACCAGATATCCACTTTGTTCCCACCTATGTCTCTCACACCTATGGTCCTTGTGGAAAAAAAGACTTTTGCTGCCACCAGAACCGGCTGTCTCGCTCATGGCCCCCCTTGGTTTGAAGGCACCAGACAGAGCGTTTCTGGGTTTCTTGGTTTGAGGGCACAGACAGACAGTGTCTAGGTTTCAAGTTTGGAAGGCACCTGACAGAAGGCTACTGGATAAGTAGCCAGTTTTTATCTTGCTGGTGCTCCTCACCACTTCTCCAAGCTGCTAATCGGCTGCATCCCACTTGCGTATTAGTGGCGGAGCACAAAAGGGCAAAGTCTGCAAACCCTTTAAGTACGACTGTGAGGCAGCTGTCAGTTCTAAACTCTGTTACCTTTTGCTGTTGCTCATTACAAATCATAAGTGTCTCTTGTCTAGGAGGAAGTGTCTATACAAAGTCACTGTTACAGCAAGTAATCTAAGTAAAAGTAATAGGAAGTTGCATGAAAGCATGGTAAATGTCATGTCTGATTTATCTTACATTCCTTATAAGCAGTACCAGGTGCAGCTTGGTTAAAGGCACAAAACCCAAGATGAGCAGTTTAAATCCAATGGAAGACTTCATCTTCCTCATTGCTGGCTATGCTGCTCTAAGCCCTTTGACTCACACAGATGTCTTTCTTATCAAATTCCCCTAATCCCAAGTCAGTGATTGCTTTCGAAACTAGTCTTCTCTTCTTATTATCAATGCATGTTTCTTTAGAAGATAGACCTCTGGAGAATTTTAGAGAATGATTAATACTACCTTTGAAACACCTAAGTGCTGTACTTCCTTTGATCTACCTTGGAAACAAACTGAAATTAGGTTTTGAGTCAGACCTTTCGGTTCATCCCCCTAAGGCTTCTCCCCCACCCCTTCCCTGTCCCTCATCCAATCCTTTTTTTTTTTTTAGAAAGAGGAATTATAAGCAGATCCTCATATATTTTGATGGTATTGCAGCATAGTAGACCCACCCAGCAAAAGAAACTCAAGGCAGTGTATCCTAGTAATGGACCAGTCCTCTGCTACACCTATATCTAGAAGTATGCCAGTAAAGGCCAATATAATTCATATTGTGGTAGATATAAGAAAACATGACAGTGATATTTTTTTAAAACCATTTGGCATACCTGTGTCACAGATAAAATGTCAACCCTTTTTTTTTGGCCCAAACTGAAAATTCTGAAGATTTGTTCCTATCCTAAATGGTGGTCAGTGGAATATTAATCAGATTCTGAGTATTTTCTCTCTTCTGTTCTCCAGCAGATCTTTTCTCTCCCTGCCATTTGCTTTGCTTTAGCAGAGACATCAATAGTCCCTGTAGGTGATTCTAGCTAGATCTCACCTCCCAAGATCTTCTGTTTAATGCCGAGTACTGCAAGGCTCAACAATAGCAACCTTTTGGAAGAGCTGTATATCCCACTACTTCTGCCATTTGTGTTAGAGCAAAATGTGGTTGTGTCCCTCACCACAAAGACAGGCAGCTGGACATTTCCACCACAAGTTAGTCACTCATTAAGGTCGCAGCAGTCATAAACAAGCTACTCAGAAGCTTGAGGGACTTTGAAACCACATTGTGCAAAAGTTGCTGATTCAAGCACTACAGGTAGGGAGACATTTCCATCTGTCTCAGCTCTTGCTAGTGGTTCTTAGAGGGCAGCAGATACTATCCCTGTAGCATCTTTTCTCTCTTTACTTGTGAGACATCAGCCTAAGGAAAGACAAAACCCAGTATCAGGACTTGGGCCTGTGCTTATATAGCAAAGCCATCAATCTTTTGGGACTTCTGATAGGCTCCAGAATTAGCTATTGCTTCCCTGCCCTGTCCACCCACACTGGGTCTATCCTCAGTCCTTGCTTTGTTGCTCGATCTGCTCATCCTCCTGCAAGCACAGCCTGTTTTACAGTTCTCTGTGGGCAGACCCCTGTCGTGTTTTCACACAGCTCTGAGGCACTCTCGCTGGCTCTGACAGAGTGCAATGCCTCCTGGCACACCTTGCCCAGTTGTTGCTTGCTGTGAAAGTTGGGGATTGCCCATGCTGCACCAGGAGAAGAGGTAGACTGGTTGCTGCTCTTCTCCTCCAAAATACCGTCAGGGTGGTGGCACCTGAGCTAGCTTGGGGTGAGAGTCAGAAACTTGCACTGTGAACACTTCCCCAGTGGCTTCTCTCCCTCTGTCTTGCATATCACCTTTGTTTTTTACTTTGCAGCACAATTTATTCTCATTACTTGCCTAGACCAGGTATCTCCTCCAACCTCCTTGATGGCATGTTTGCAAATGCTATTGTACAATAGCCTCCTATCCACCCCATTTGTTTCTTCTCAGTGTTTTATCTCAGCAGCCTTTCCATATGACTTGCATGACTTATTGAGTTCATGCAGAAGCCGCTATCAAAAAGAAGTAACCAAAGTACTTCTTTCCAGCCAATATGCAGGAATGGAAGGGCTAAAGATGCTACTACACTTAGAAAAGCATATGGTCAATGTGTTCAAAGTGTCAGTGTTGAAAGTGTCCCTGTTGAAAGTGTCAGTATGGATTCACAAAATTTCCCTTTGAGACTGGTGTGAGGTATGTGTCACTAGGGACTGCAAAGGATGCTAAAAGTAAATATAGCCAAGAGACCTTCTTTGGACACATCTGACCTGGGGAATTTTGGAGCATTTCCCAGTCCCTTCAAGTGAGTACTTAGGCCAGACCATCAGTGTTTGTTGGACAGAAATACAAACACACCAGTAGAAAGTGAGCCATCATGTGTTCCTCTGTGCTCTCCCATCTGGAGCATGGGATTGAAATGTCTGCAATAGTTTCAGTGAATTTTTGAGAGAAAAGAAGAAAGCAAGAAAAGCAGATTTCTCTCTGCTCAGTTCTCTCTTGATAACGCACATTAATAGTACAGCTTCCAGCAGTGCTTTGGATCAGACTGGATCTGAACCACAAAGATAGTGTTAAATTGTTAAAGATGTTTTAAAGAATTGTTCCTCATTTCCTCTTCCAGACAACTATCTGACTAATAAAAAAAAAAAAGATTTTTAGAAGTGATTCTAGTGGGTCACTTCTAGTACAAAATATTCTATAATTCTATGATGGCTGATTTTAAGCATGTGTTATTGCTGTCCACTGCCCTTTTACACAGGATTTTTAAAGAAATAGTCACCAGGTACATTAGATTTTTGTAAGTACATTGTAAAGTTCTGGAAAACAAAGCAGCCCCAGGAAAAAACAGAGGCGAAGAAATACATGATTACACTAAGAATGGTGCTTTTGTTTTATATGTAATGGTTTGTTTCAAAGCATGAGGGAGTCCTGTAAATCTCTGGACATGTGGAAAATGGCACATTAGTGCAAGGCTATAAAGATAATCTATAATGACAGAATGAGAGAGCAAGTATATTTATTTTAACATGATTATACTTAACTTAGTGAAAAATAACACTTCTTGAGGCCAAAGTACAAAAAGCAGAATGTTATTCCATTGCCAGAATTTCATAAGATATTGTGAATTTATCTGCAAATGAGTCTGTATACTACAACATCTAACATTAACTTCAAGAACAAAATGCTTAAAGAAGAAGGATCTTTGTGTGTGGTACGAGAACAAGACCAGCTTTGGAGCAGCTGACTTAGGAAAGATGTTAGGTAAGTGCAGCCAGGGAAATGCAGTTAAGACTCTTGTGTCCAGACCCAAAAGGATCTTAAGTCAGGTAACTGTCTCTGGGAGCTGAAGTCACAGGGTATATCTAAGCCCCAGCTTAGTTTGAAGTTGTTTCTGTCCCCCGCACCTGAAGAATCTAATTTTCAGCCCTTGGAGGGATAAACATGAGTCATAATAAATCTTGTAACTTCTATGGATCATTTTAGAGAAGAAAAACTCTACACTATGTTTCTTTTGAAATTCGGCTACTCTCCAGGAGAAGATAAGGAGATTTTGCAGTCTGTTCAGGGCTCTCCTGTGGGAGCAAAGGCATGTAGTTCTGATCCCTGCTTCCAGCAGGCCTTGGTTATTTTTACTTAAATGGTCACCAACCAAAATCTGGAAGCCATTCGGGGAAATTTCTCTGCTGTAGAAGTTCTCTCTACATTAAAAGGCAGGGAACTGCTTTAACAAGTCATGCCTAGTCCTTATCCTGTCCAGTGTTTCTCGGCTGTCTCACCTACTGGGTATGTCTTGTCCGTGTAACAGTTTGCTCACCGTTTCTGAACTAGGAGCTAAATGACAGAAACACTACCACAAATAGCAGACTTCACATACATAGAGGCGTTCAGTGCCACAACAGTTTTATAACATCACCCACATTTCATAAACTGCTTATGAATTCCTTTGGCAGTCTCACGAGGGGCATCCTCTTTGTCAGACATGACTTCCGAACTCCATTTATGCTTACAAAGCATAAGAGATTTTTTTACATAAAGGAATCATTCATGCAGAGTAGTTTCACTGTCCTGGGAGACTGAAATATTTCAGGTATGTTTTAAGAAGAAATGACAGCCTTAGTACTGGGCAAAAGTAATTCACTGGAAACGTAATTTTTTTAGTTTGAAATTTTTGAAAAACCATTGTCATTGGTTATATCAGTAGTTTGATGACCGTAGTAGAAACTATATTTGTACCCATCAAAATATAGCTGACTGTGTGAGGACTCTGACGTGGGTTCGTCTAGGAATTTTTGATGCCATTGGATCTGGTTGCTGCTTTCCATGGCACTGAATAAAAAAATTCAGCTGAAAATTCTCCTGATTCTAGTCTCCAATTCTCCCAAAGTAACTCTTTACCCTTCCTGTTACATTTTGATGTTTTAAGTTTAAGCTCTCTTAACTTTGTTTCAAAAGAAGACATGCTATTGTGACTCAGCTCAGATAGGCAAGAGTGTCCCTGCCTGGTCTGCTTCTGCCTGCCCGCTGTCCTTAGCCTCCCACCGAGATTATTGACCCCTCAGTTCTGGACCTGTCCTCTCTAAAGGGCTTGGTTTAACTTTTATATGTCTAAGAAAACTGTTTACTGTTGAAATTGGCGGTTGGTTAACTCGGGGTGAGCTCTGAAGGGAGCACTGACCCCCTCCCTCTGCTGGCATAAGATGAGATCATTCTGCTCTGTCTCATGTCCCTTTCATCCCAGTGTGCAGTTCTGCTCTTGCTCTGAAGCCAGGATGTAGCTCAATATGCCAGCAGAAATTAACTTTTTAAAAATGCATTTATTTCTGTTTGTTTTCTGCCAGCTCAGCGAACTGAATGGGCTTGGCATCGGGCAAGATAAGCAACCAAATGAGCCTTTGAGAAGGTGCCTCAGCAGCAGGCAGGAATGGACAGCCTCTTCTGCTGGCAGCAGCATGGCATCATCTCATGGCCTTTAGTCCCCTCCCAGCTCTCTGTGCTGCAAATAGGGCCTGCTTGGCAGCAGCTGCTGTGTGCTCTGATAGCCGAGCTACCTCCCGTGCAGCTGTGACTTCTGCAACAAGGACATCGTGGGTGAGGAGCAGGAACCACAGCAGCCTTCCCAAGGCAGACCATCCCCAAGGCTGCCTGTGGGTCCCTCTTTGTTTTCTTTTATCCTGTACACCCAATTCACAGGGATGAACATGTTTTTAGTGGACTTTCTAAAAGCAGCATTAACAATAAGCCACAAATTACAATGATACGTTCCAGATGCTATTTTGAATGAATCGAGGTACAGAAGGATAATTCTGGAGAAGGAGGATGAGCAGGTGAAAACAGTGAAGTTGTAATGAAATTGATAGACTTAATTACAGCATTTGCTTCTATGAAAGCTGTAATGTTGTCTAATCAGTTAAAAAAATGTGGGAAGATGAAGGAGTTACTATTTTGTCTACTTACACTACTACTTTTAGGGTTTATTGAATAAAATATCTAGGCTACTGTGTTAAATATTAAAGTGTATATGGAAATATATAAGCTAATTACATGTTTGGAAGAAACACATGAAATATCAGAAAGCATGAAAATTTCTGATTTTAGGTTGAATGTTTGCATTTTATGTGTTCCTCTGGTTTACTTAAGCACCTCTCTTTGAAAAAAACCCACCACTAGTCTGTTGTAGTATCCCTCCCCATTGTAAATCCAAAATGTCCTGTGTAAACTCAAAGAACAAGAGGTGATTATTACTAGCTCTTACTGTAACAAATGTCAACAGTAAAGTATTTATACTGTGAAAGATTACTGCATTACTTTGAATCATTTAGAATAATTTTTGTGTTCTAGTTGTTTTTGGTAAAGACTGTTTTGCATCACTTGATAGAGCCAAGTTTGACCATTGAACTATTTGATCTTTAGAGCTTTTTTTTTTTTCCTTTTTTTGTGCTTGTGGTGCTGTGCAAAGCAGCAGGGGATAAAGCATTCTTTCTCAGATCCCAAGAATGGTGCTGCAGGTTTTATTTTCTGTTCTGCACTTCCTGTGTTGTTGTAGATCTTCAGAGTAGGGCTAAATTACCATCTCATTTGCATTAGTTATATTATTTAATATAATTTGCATTTGTCTAAAAATTATAAACAAGTTAATTACAACTTTTTAGCTTTCATTTTTTACTTTAGTAAAAAACTTTGGAGTAAAAACTATAAACACATATATGGGAATATACACTATATATTCCTGTTTTCCTTTACACCTTTGGCAATGCCTATACCCTTATTCCAAACCCACCTGTTCCAGTGTGGCTGAGTCAGCAGAAAAAGTCTTTCTGTTGGTGCAGTTACAGAGTTGTGGAGCATCCTCAAGGGACTGCTTCTGCCTTAGTGACTTTTCCTCATTCTTTTCTCAAAGCAGTGCCTGAAGGATGAATTTTGCCCTGAAGCACTAAAACATAAAGATACTGACCAAGCCAACCAATAGACAATTAGTTGTAATCTTCTGATGTCCAGTCTTGTATCTCTCTTTGCAAAAGGCTCCAAAAATGTCTCAGGTGTAATAAACTGTGCTCAGGTCTACAGCAGGACAGGCTGGGATGTACAGTGTGATGCAGGGAACATTGCATCAAAGCTATCGATGCATATCCAGTGGTAGCAAACAGGGACATTGTTTACCCTTTGTATTATGTACTTTTGTGTTAAATTTTTCAGCTGAAATACTCATTGGTTTTGAAGGTATGACCCAAATGTGTATATAGCAAATATTATTAGATTCACTAATTTAAATCTTTATAATTTACTAATAGATTTAGTAGTGGTTATGTCTATGCTGCAACCTAACAAAATAACAAAGTATATATTTTGCAGTTCAATATGTGATTAAATGTGGATATACTGCTGAATCAGGGCTTGTCTTGTAAATGGATATTAATTACAACAAAATACTGAACCATAATAAGCATCCGTGTGCCAGGTCAAAGAGTAAACGCACATGACCACTGGAGTATTTATTTTATTATTCTGAGGCCAATTGATGCTATTTTGTTCTGTTTCCTCAAGTTATATGTAAATTTTTGTGACTCTTGCACTGTTCTGACCTTATTCTCCCGATACCTCAAAGGCTTATTATGTTTTTTCACACCTGATGCTTGTAGTTAAATCTGTAATCACATTCAGACTTTCAGTGTTCCATGTTTTTAAATCTGATTTCCAGCAAAGAATGCCAAGTATCTGTTTCCCATTTCCAATTGTTCAAATTCATAATTACAAAGAATGACAAGCACACAGTACATGTCAGTGAGGAAGCCAGCACTGAAGAGTGGACCAGCATTCATGCTATTTTCTTTGTGGTTAAGAGTAGACCATGTCATATCCATACATTTGAAGAGGCTTCAGCATGAATTAAATATTTGTTTAAACAAGTGAATACAAAGGTCTTCAAACGTATTTTCATCAGTAACACATTGTAAATATTGCCTTCTATGATCATGTACATAATTTTGCTATTCTTCCTGGTCTTGTTATTTTAAATATGAAAAAATATGGACAGCAAATAGCAGGTCACCTTTGAAGGATAGGAAGCATTTACTTATCTGCCACAGAAATCAGTATGGAATTTAAAGGAGCATCCTTTCCTGAAGATGGGTCAAAGGAAAATACCCACAGGTACTGAAGTAGTAGATTATTTTATTTAACAGTTTTCCCCCCTCATTTGCATAGATATGAATTTCCACACTAGGTCACATAACAATAATATTTCTGTTCTAGTTCACAGATCACAATATCTTCTCTTGGTGTTTAAATGCGAGCCGCAAAATGAATTGCCACTTTCCCCAAGCACTCCAAACAGCAAATTAGCTGCAGTTGCTGCATGGCTTTTTGCATGTTTGAATAACAAAAACTCATCAGTCTAAGGCAGTCTGAAATTCAGTAGGATATTGCATTAGTTGTACAGAACATTTGTGTAAATAAACAGGCTACTTATACTTTGGAATCTTGGCTGTGTCAAAACATTTTTGGTTGATTTTGTAATAGCGTTTTGGCTAGGATAAGAAATGCAAATTTGCTCTGAGTGACAGAGCTCTTTAGTCTTTCATCACACCAGTGCAAGTGGGACAGACTCAGGAAATTTCATTATTAATTCTAGATTCTGGTTTGAAAAAAATAAATTGCTGGTGTTCATCAGTCATGAGGTAACATCAATGCGGATGTGTATGAAGATGGGATGACCCATGAGAATAATTAAAACACTGAAAAAGGAAATGATGTCAGTGGACATGGCTTGTCTACTAGTCAGGCCCTCATTCTTTGATATTTTCAGCAGCCTAGGCTTGTCAAGCAGACTGATTATATAGTTCAGCATTGTGTGACTTAACCTTTTGTTCTTGAGAGGTGACATTTCCTTGAAAGCAACATGAAATGAAGAATTAAAAACAAACAAGCTGAACACAATCTACTTTGAACTGGATAGGCAAGATAGAAAGAAAAAAAAAAAGCCTCTGAAAATACATTTACTTTAGCTTGTAGTTAAGAAAATGGATGCATAAAAAGTCATTCCACATATACATTTACCAACAAAAGAATGTTCCTGTACTCTTCCACCAGTTCTTCTGCTTATTTCTCTGATGGTAAATGAAAGCTCTAGAGACATCATAAAAAAATCCCAAAACAACAAAAAACCACAAACCAGCAAAAAAATTTGTCCTGGTCAGAGAACTATTTAACTTTGTACAGCCTCACTCTCCCTTACAAGCCTTACAAAATCCCCAAAATGTAGAGAGCTGAAGAAAAGTGTTAATTGTTAATAATTTCTTTATAGGGGAGTACTTAGTGTGTTGTCCCAGGCTGTAGTTGGCACAGATCCAAATACTCTTCTGATTAATTTCAGAGTTCTTCCCCACTCCAGTGCTCTAAAATCGGGGACATTTTTCTATGAAAGTAATTATGCTTTGTACAAAATACTGAAATGAGTGTTACCAAAGAGGCAGGAACTTTTTCTTTTTTTTTCTTGACCTCTGACAGCTAAATTTTAGAGCTCTTTGTGGTCTGAGTAACATTAGTAACATTTTTCTAACTGCAAAATGAAGAAAATCTTCATCAGAGAAGATGAATGTTATCTCACAATAACTGCTCATGGCAACCATTTAAAAGATAAGATTCTCTCATCTCCATTTGTCAGATACTTGACTTGCAGCTCAATCTCCCATATTGTAGATAAGCTGTGCCTCTATTGCCTGTCTCTCAAGAGGTGAGACAGCACTATCATCTCCAGTGCTCAGTTTAAGACTATCCCCAAGAGTGTATCAGGTATTTTATGACTACCTGCTTCCTAACACTCCTGGGGATTCCCCAAGCTCCCCTGACTCCTCCCACTGCACTGGAGGAGCATAGACTGCAGAGAAATAGACATATTTGTGTGTGCTTTATCTCCATCTTTCCACCTCAGTAGGCACCAGAAATACCCTTTCCCTGTGTGCATCTTTGGGTCACCTGGTGGTATGCACACACTGAACTGACCAAACATTAGAGCAATGCATTGAACCTACATAGTTTTAACAGTACGGTACATCAGCTCACAGGTTAAAACTGCCCTACCACTCTTCCAATTTTTATTCTCAAAAACTTACTGCACAAATGATGATCTCCTTAAGAATCACCACCACAAGCATAAGTATTTAACTGGTACCAAAAAAATCATATCCTGCTTACTGAGACCTATCCTAATTTTATCCCACCTTCAGTAAAATCTCTCCAGATGACTGGGGCTTGCAATAAACTATCCTATTGTTCAACACTGAATGAAACATGGGTAATATTTCTGTCTTAAAGAGAAAGCTATTATTTCCATAAGAATGCCTTCTCATTGGGGAAGGAGGTGTGGGTAGTCACTTTGTGTTCTGAAATCTATATCCCCCTGTGCTATCAAACATCGCCAAGGGCATGAATGAGGCACAGGCATCCTTCTCTGTTTGTTCTCTTTGCATGAAAGAATTGTATAGCCTAAATCTACGAAATAAGTATCTCTAAAAATAATCCATCCTTCTCTGGTTTTCTGCTGTCACCTGCAGTTGTCCATCAGGAGTGAAATGTCCCAGTTCTGCCTATGTATGAATTCTGTAGTGTGCTGCTGCTTCAGTTCGTGTGTTGGGCCAAAAGGTGACTAAATGGACTTGACTTACATAGAACAAGAAAGCAGCTGTTGGAAAAATTATGCCTGGTTCCCAGTTTTCAGGGCAACTTTCATCTGGGCAGGGAAAACGGCTAGGTGAAATATCAGACATCTGATAGACTCCCACTTATGTCTAGAGTCTCAACTTCTCCAAAGTGTCAAATGTATAAAAGCCTTATTTGACGTGTAATACCAAATAATATTTACAGACTCTGGTCCTTACACAATGGAGACTTCAGTTTCCCCCATTTATATAGGTGATATCTATTTCTAGATATTAATAAATTTGAAATTTGATTTATCAAATAGTGTCTAAAAGCCAAACTACAAATAAATTATAAACCATTAAGTAACTTCCTGGATAGTTGAACGAATATCACAACTACTGGTACGAGTTCACTTTACAGCTGGAGCGATCTGTGATACCAGCACCACAAATGCAGGTAAACAGCTAGGATGTTTCCTTTCTTATTTTTGTTGTGGTAACTTTTGTACTTAAAACATCCTCTTTTACCTTGTTCATAATTTTTGAAATGAATATCTTTGTATCTATGTGACTCCTACTCAGTAGAATAATGCAGGCTATTGGGAGAGTTTTGTTGCCAATCCCTAGCACAAAACCATAAACTTTAATTTTTAATGACAATTAGTTTCTTTGTAACAAAGATGCATGGAAAGACTATTACTCTATTTTACATGTTTAGTGGATTTGCTTCTGCAGTGCAAGTAAAAGCATCGAAATATTTAAAATCCACATGCTTCACACATAAATTGTAAGTACAATTCCAGAGCAACAAGGAGAAATACCACCTGGTATTCCCTGGCATTTGTCTTGTATATATTACTATTATCTCAATAATCTGTGCTTTTGAATCACAAAATTTTTTGACATTGTGCACTAAAAAGATCTCTTGCAACAAGCCACAATAAAAACATACTTCACAATACTCTCCCAGACTAAAACCTGAGAGGGCCCAAGCTGTGGCTGGCTTTGTTAACGATGTGTAGGTGAGACAGAAGCAAGGAAACTTCCCACATCTCTAACAAAACCTTTGAGGAGTCAAGTGCTGCCCAGTAAGGTACCAGGGGCATGGTGCAGTTTGCTGTCACCACGTGCAGCCCTCTCCCTGATGGTGGGGCACCACAACCTCTCCAGCTCTGGTTTTGGTGTGCTCACTGGAGACCATTCCTGAGAGAGGTGGAGTTTTTTCCTCCGTATGGGAGTCCTGCAGGCTATTGCAGCCCAGCTCAGCTCTGCCTGGCAGGGATTGAGCCCTGTGGAAAGAGCAGGTAGGCATGTAGGACCCAAAATGTCCCATAAGAAGGATTATGACTTCTACTCAGGAGAAATAAAAGAAGAGAAAACTGTCAGGGGCGGCAGCAATGGTATGTGCAGTGCATAGTGTGTGCGTGTGTGTGCTGACAGTCTGTCAGATGAGTTACAAGTGTGGGGGGGTAGCCAGGACCTATCTGCTAAAGGGCTTAAAATTCCCCAACCTGAAAGTATTTGCTGTGATTTCCTGTAGCCTTGCTTTATGCTGACTTTTACCTGCACCTTTTTGGTTTGTAGCCTCAGGGTATCACAGTGACAAGAGTAAAACCAATGCATCCTTTTCCCAGAGGAGGGGTTATTGCTACCGCTGTAGTACCATCCTCTCCAACTAGGAGACTTTGCAGTCTAGGCATTGCAAGGCCTGCCCATACATCCTTTGTGTCTTAATAGACTAGTGTCAGGGGAGGAAAAGAGCTGTTGTTACTTTGCTTTATAGTTTAGAGAGGGAAAATGATGTTTGTTCTGCTCCAATACATGTACAGCAAGCTCTAGAACCTGTATTTGCTCACAATTCAATCAGGTGCTGTAGTGGGTTGACCTTGGCTGGGTGCCAGATGCCCACTAAGTTGCTCTATCGCTCCCTTTCCCAGTGGGACAGGGGAGAGAATAAGATGGAGAACAACCAGTGGGTGAGATAAGGCAGTTTTATTACAGAGAAAAGAAAGAGAAAGAAAGAGAAAGAAAGAGAAAGAAAGAGAAAGAAAGAGAAAGAAAGAAAGAAAGAAAGAAAGAAAGAAAGAAAGAAAGAAAGAAAGAAAGAAGTGAGAGTCTGCGTGTACATAAGCAAAGGGAAAAGTCAATCTCTACTTCCCATCAGCAAGTGATGTTTGGAAACTTCCTGGGAAGCAGGTCTTCAGCACGAGTAATTGTTCCTTTGGGAGGCAAACTCTGAAGAATCACGAATGATCCCCCTTCCTCCTCTCTCCCTTAGCTTTTATATGGTATGGAATATCCCTTTGGCTAATTTGGGTCAGCTGGCCTGGTTGTGTCCCCTCCCAGGATCTTGCCCATTCCCATCCCTTTGATGGGGGAAAGGATGTCAGAGGGACAGCGCTGCTCGGCAGTAGCCAAAGCACTGGTCTGGTGACAAAACCCGTCCATCTACCAGTGCAAAGCACAGCACTGTGAAGGCTGTGAACTTCACCTCAGTCAGACCCAATACAGATGCTTAAAGATAAATCATAACAGCTCAGTTAAGATTTCATAAGCAACTCCCTGGGCCAAATAACTCTCCACACTTTAATCTCCCACGAATTAAACAATTATAGCCCTGTAGTGACTACTAACTTCTGGGGGAATACCTGTCTTTAGCTGCCTTCTAGAGCTGCTATGATTCTATACAGCTTTTGGGTTCTGCAGGTGGATATAAATGTACTCACTATTCAAATTTAAGATTCATTAGTACAAATAGAAATTGCATATGCCAATTAAAACTATATTTGAAGGAGGATAGAGGAGCTGATGCATTTTACTCATGTTTTACTGTGATATTTGACAGTATTGGTACATTAAATCTAGTTTATTAAAATTGTGAAATAACATTGGTTGGAAGAGACTTCTCGACATCAATCAAGTTCAAGTCTCTGCTCAGTGCAGGCTACTTTCAAAGTTAGAGCAGGTTTCTCAGGGCTTTTTCATTTGAGTTTTGAAAATCTTCAAGGATGAAGATTCCACAAGACAAAAAATCTCTGGCATGTCTTTAGCCTTCTTTTCTGTTTCTCAGGATCCCCCTACCTCTTGCCCTGAGAAGGTGACCACCTTCAGACAGACAGAGGATTCATGGTCATCACCCTTGTACCCCTTGGACATATTCTATCCAGCCTCATGTCCTTGCTATATCCAGTTAACTGAAATGTTCCCCTCCTTGATCCTCCTGGATGTGCAGCTCAGGGGTGTAATGCAGGGGCTGGGTGAATCTCTGTGCTGTAGGACATGCAGGACCTGGGCTCCAGGCAAGCAGCAAACTCCTGAGAGAGATGGAATGGAACAGATGTCGGAAAAGAGCTTTGAGATCATTTGGTCCAGCCACGACCTAACACCACCTTGTCAACCAGACCAGGGCACTGAGTCCAGTCTTTACTTAAACACCTAAAGGGACTGTGACTCCACCACCTCCCTGGCATTCCAATGGAAAATTACCCTTTCTGAGGAGAACTTCTTCCTAATTTTCTAATTAGGAACCTAAACTTCCTTTGATGCAGCTTCAGACTGTGTCCTCTTGCCCTGTCACTGTTTGCCTGGGAGAAAAGACTGATCCCCACCTGGCTGCAGCCTCCTTTCAGGCAGTTGTAGAGAGTGATACGGTCACCCCTGAGTGTCCTCTTCAGGCTGAACAACCCCAGCTCCCTCAGCCAATCCTCACAGGACTTGTGCTCCAGACTTTTCACCACCCTTGTTGGCCTTCTCTGGATGCGCTTCAGCGCTTCAACATGCTTCCTAAAGTGGACGACCCAGAACTGGACATGGGACACAAGGTGTGGCCTCACCAGTGCTGACTACAGGGGAAAAAATGGTCAGTCCTGCTGGCCATACTATTCCTGATACAGGCCAGGATGCCATTGGCCCTCTTGGCCATGTGGGCGTGCTGCCGGTTCATGGTCAGCCTGAGTCAATCAAATGATGAGATATTTAGGGATGTGTCACCCGAAAGAAAGTTGAAAATGCAATTGCCTTTGTCCTGAAGTTTGTCCTCCTATTCATTTACTTTTGGAAAAAGGAATTAAAACATCAGGTGAAAAGACTTGACCTCTTCCTTCCAGCAATGTTAGTCTGGAAAGGACCACATCATTATCTCTCAGATTCAGAGCACTTTGAGAGCATCATCATTTCTCAGCTTCAGAGAAGTTTGACATTTCTTGTTCCAGATTTTGGAGGCATAGTTTTGGACAATGGTGTAATGGTGCAACTATTTGAACAACAAAGCAAAGAGTTCCAAATGGACCTGTATTTACCATGCTGTGTTTTTACCAAGTGTGAGGCATGCTAAATAATTTGTGGAATCTCTTGTAAGTGCTGCCAATTACAGTAATTGGACCCAGAGGTCACAAGTATATGTATCACTGCAGAAAAGTCTTGTTCTGTCAGTCAAGAGTGTAAATTTCTGACAAATGAAAGATATAAAAAAGAGGTTTTTGCTCTTGCTGATGTATTGTTCTCTAAGAGTCTAACTACTGAAAAGGGAGTTAGAAATAAATAGGGTTTGTGGCTGCTGTCAGCACCACCACTAATTTTCCTACTGTTAAGTAAGTATTAAGTATGAAAAGACTGTCTTAAGGTATTATTTTGAATCACTTCAGAGATAATTCCAGTCTACAAAGGTTTTTTCCCCTTCAGGCTTGGCTAGTTACTCTATTTAGTCTGTATATTATATTCTTATGAAAGCAGCATGGATTATACTCTAGATGGTATCTTCTAAAAGATTTATGTTTATGTGTTAATCGTAGCACAATTATAATTAGATCATGGTAATGCAGATTCATGTGCACATTACTCGGAAAAGTGTCATAATAGTCACTATGTTTTCTTTCCTGGGCCATCAAAAATTATGAAGCCTGTGTTTCAGCTTAACTTGTCTTGGTGACTGGATAGAAGGAGTAATGAAGCCAATGGCAGTGCAAGGAGATCAGCTGTATTATCTGGGGTCATTATAACACTATACCCTCTCTTCTGGAGTTATTTTTCTCTTCGTTTTGATTGAGATATAAAAAGTAGATAATGCAGCCAATGATTTCCTCATTACTTAGATGTCTGTCACCTTTTGTTGAAAACTTTGCTAAGGAAGTGTTCCTTCTGTTGTTGCCGTCAGTACTTCCTTTAATCATGGGAAGGGTTGTAGAGAAGTTACATTTTTTGAGATGTAATACAATCTGAAAATATGGATATTTTAATATTTTCAGAATATTTTTGAAATTAATCTTCTTTAACATTTCCTTTTATTCAAAATGCAAAGGACAAAAATATACGTATTTAAATGTGATAAGGTGTGTGATGATACCTTGATACAATGCCAAAGTGTTTGATATATGGCAAATATGATTTATTTATTATCATTGTAACTTCTCCTTTCCACAAAATCATCATGTTTCATTTATGTTCTTGATAACTAATTGGGAATGGTGGCTAAGGCAGAGAATGATAAAAGAAAATACTTTCACTAAAAACTCCACAAAGCAGATAAATCATTAGCAAGTTCTGTTTTGACATTAAATTAGCTTTTGGAAAAAGGAATTAAAACATCAGTGTATATGTGAAATTGGATATTGGATGTTCATCAGTGTATATGCAAAATTGGATACTGAACAATAACAATCCAGTAAAATCTTGAGTAAACATAATTGGACAAGTCTGGGCTATCTCATCAGAATACAATGAAATGAACTGACAAGACAGGCTTCTTACTCGCACCGCCATGTGTGGGAGACATTTTGGCACAGGCTGCCTTTGCAGCAGGGTTCGTCTCATCAGGAGCTAAGAGGAAAGGTTGTTTCCTTGGGAGAGCAGAGGAACTGACAGCTCAAAGGGAATCATTGAAAGGTCTTGCAAAATCTCTACTACTTCCAGCAATACCAGTCAGACAAAAAAACCCCAGGTCCTAATATGTTCTACTTGGGTCAGCTTTGCTGTTGCAAGTGGGGTCTGTGGGGTCTTACTCTGACAGGGAACACATATGGTTTTGGAATAAGCCTTGAGAAGGCTGGTGCCACTGGTCCTGATGCTCTCTTCTGCCAGAGCTAGATATTTCAAGGACTGATTTTGGGAGTAAGTTGGAACTATTGCTGATGCTGGTGTAGGTTGTATCAATAATAGCTTAAATTGAGACACAGAAGAGACACACTACTAATGAGGTTATCTTTTGAGTTTTTACTCAAATGATAACTGGCATTTTTTGAATGGAAATGATAACTGATATATGTTGATACACCCCCTAGATACCCCTTAAAAACCTTTACCAAATATTATGCTTGTGGGAGTGCTATGAAGCTCAGATTTGGCTTTGGTAGATTGAACCAACCGTGTATTGTCAGAAATCTGAAGGCAAGTAGCCTTGATGCAGCACTTCACCACCTGATTGCATAGAGTCATCACAGAATTATAGAAAACTTGGGCTAGAAGGGATCTTAAAGATCATCTAGTTCCAACCCCTGTGCCATAGGCAGGGACACCTTCCACTAGAGTAAGTTGGTGGTCAAAGTCCCATCCAACCTGACCTTGCACACTTTCAGGGAAGGGGCATCCAGAACTTCTCTGGGCAACCTGTTCCAGTGCCTCATTACCCTCTGAGCAAAAAATTTCTCCCTACTATCTAATCTAAATGTCTCCACTTTTAGTTTAAAACAATTTCCCCTTTTCCTGCATGAGCCCGTCTGCTCTGAAAGCACTATGGTAATGCTGTAATGATAAGCCTTTGATTTATGATGGTTTGTATCACCCAACAGCTTGTGAACAGGAAACCTTGCCTACTTTTAACATCCTGTCTGAAGTCAGATACCTTTACAGACCTGCCAGATAAGTGGGTGCTGTGAGCAGCCAAATCCCAAATGCTTCTTTCCTGCTTAAGAAGCACCGGTGAATAGGTTCCAGAGAGGTTCCTTCTCCTTCAACACAGCTGATGGGACAGACACATCTAAAATCCTCAGGTATGAAGCCCAAAATAGATGGAAACAATAACACAAATGAAAACAAAAATATAATATACCCCTTTAATGGCAGGAGGCAACAAAAGACATTTAGAGAAGCATGAGCACAGAATTTCTAGTGGTTTAAGATCTAGTTACAAACATTATTCCAAAACCTCTCTGTAGTAGCTGACAAAGAAATTTTTTCCTAAAACAAAAGCCCTGATATATAGAAGGAAAACCAAATACAGAGATAGAATGGATATGATCCTTGGAACGAAAGCAGACAAAATTAGTTCCATGAGGCTTGTACCAGTGGTAGGAAGGCAGCAGTGCTTAGCACAGAGCAGTGCAGTTAGCAAGGTCTAGGAGGTGCCTCTCTTTCCCAAAGAAGTGACACAATGTATGAAAGACAAAAAGACAAGAACTAACTGGCTCACACCCAAACATCTAACCTGAATTGTCTCCAGTACCACACTGCTTCCATACAAGCTGCAAGGCACACTTGGTGGCTGACTGTTCCCATGGACCGTTTCTTTGTAACCATCAGTGTATGAGTACATCCCACATTCTGGAATCTCTTTTCTCTGAAATTTTATAAATTGATGTGGATTTTCCCAGTATGTTTTTGACACTTTTTCTTCTTGAATGTTACCACATTCTTGCAATCACAATGCTTTGCATGCTGATTGTAATAGTTTTGTGGGAAGGGAGGTTTGGAGCATAGGGGGCTCTCCCACGGGCAGTCCTTGGGAATGGCTGAACATGACCACAAGAGCCACAAACAGGACCTGTGTGGTTGGCATGCCTAGAAAGGGAATGTTCTAACTTTCTCCTCTTTGGGTTCACTTGATTTCTGGGATGTAAAAAGCAGAAAAATGTTGTCTCATCTTGGAGCTGAAATACAAGCTGAGCTTCTTTCCTTCTGGCAAGTTTCAAATCACAGTATAAATCCTTGTTAAGTTCTGCCTTAAATTTCTCTTATCAAGTGCTTGGACTCCTGAGTTGGGTGTTCTGCAAATTTGGACCTGTGGAACATTCCTTTTCAGTTGACTCAATTTTTAGCAGAAAAAAATGTAAATGGAGAAGGAAAAATAGTATCTAGCTCATTTTTCTATGGCTATTTTGGCAGTCCAATTATAAGTGGAGAAGAAAGCAAAACATTTTTATCATTCAGTACCAAAGAGCGGCCTGATCATCTTTGTGCAGCAGATCCTTTTAAGTGAGTAGATATCCATTTCACAGAGGCCTTTTTGCACACGAGAATTATTTTGCTTCACATTTCTGCTTCTCTGTAAAGTGGGGATTTTTTTAGTGGTTGTGAAGTTAATACTTTCCAAACTTAAATTGTTTTTTTTAGTAATAAATTCTAGTTCTTGTTATATCACTCTAAAAAAAAAAAAAGTTTTGTACTGAACACTCAAAGGACTTATCTGTCTTATTTTAAAGAAATTGAAGGAAAGTTTCCAAGCAATCTTATAAAAAATATGATTTTTATTAAACTTAAACCACCTCAGTAGCTCCCCCGTGCTGCTCTGAGGAGCTTTCTGAATACCTACATTATGTATAGCTACAGGTTAAAATTTGAACAGCTAGATATTTGTATATCTCTCAGCACAGCAACCTATGATGAAAACAAATGTAAATTTGTCCAAATCAGTATCCAACCACAACAATTAGTATTTTTCACTTACTTTGAGGATGCTTTTGTCTTGGCATCATAAGCAAAGACTATGTTCCTGCTACATGTGACTGTCTAGCTGTATACCATTGACCAAAGTTAATTTGCCTACTGCTAGGGAAGCATCATGATGTGAAGGACATACCACCTGCTGTATTATTTATTTTGTTTCTGCATCTATGAGTCCATTTTTAATTTAGTATTGCAATGCCTTAACTCCCAGCTGAGAGCTTATAAAACAACTGAAGGTTAAATCATCAGTTAATATCACTGAAACCTGTTTCTCTTTTGCCTTCCCCCCCCCACATGTAAATCCCTCCAGTTGCTCACAGATTTTGATTTCTACAGCAGAAACCAGTACAAGTCTGCTTTGGATAAAGATTCTCCCTCCAATTGTCCATGTAGGTAAATTTCAAACAATCAAAAGAAAAAAAAAATAAGGATCTTTTGTAAAATTAGAGAAAAAATCTCTGAGACTGATAAGGCATTTTAGTAATTTTAAGCTGTAAACTGGGTATTACAGCATGCAAATGAATGAAAGGAAAGCAGCAGGGGAAAGGAGAGGCTTGTAGAGGGAAAGGTGACAGTTTTGCTGAGGAATTCTCCTGTCGTTTTCCCTAGGGAGGAGAGAAACAAAGTGAGGAGAAAGTGGGAGGAGAGCAGTGTGAAAAGGCTCTTGGATACCATGGAGATGGGTACAGTGTAAAAATCTGTATACTGTAGATAAGTAAGTGGGAGGTTGATATCAAACTCCTAGCAGCCAGAAATTGGCTTTGTGCAGGGTAAACATGTTAAAGGGCTGGGGAGCAGGAAGCATTGTTCAGGACTTTGCCATACTCTTTGCCTACTTAGCACTTAAAGAGAGTGAAGGAAAGGGACAAATAAATGTTTTTTGTGGTTTTTTCATATATTTCTTCTTTTATCTATATCTGGTCTACCAGGAAGGGTAAACTATCTTCTAGAGCTTTTTTTTTTTTTTCCCCCCCATTGAAGTTGTCTTCCAACCTCAGACCTGCTTTTTATTTTCGTTCCTACTTTTAATTTCAGTCTTAATTTGATTAACTGGGAGCTCATAATAAATTCATAATGCTTCTTCATCGTTCATGAATGTGGTGAAGAAAATGTGAGATTCCTGCGGAACTAAATGTTACTTTATGTCTGAGTAAGATGCTATGTTTTTAAAATTCAGTCTTTGTGTTACACTGCTTTGAAAGACTGTCTCAGCTCATTTTAGAATTTCTTTGTTCTCTGCTTCTAATTTTTATGCTTTCGATGCCTGTAAGACTGCTGTTATTTATATCCATGGCTGTAAGGAAAATGCTATAGTTTGTACACATGACATTGTACTTCCAAGAATTATTGGATTTTATTAAATTCTAAAATGTAAGAAACACTGTAGAATGATGAGTGTGGTTTTCAGAAAATTGTTATTTCTGCCATTGATTCTTCCCAAAATACAAGCTGCCTGCTGCTTATGAAGCAAGGTAAAGCAAGCAGATTTTTTTTTTACTTTTTATCCACAAGCTTAGCATTAGAATAATGCCAAAACAAATGAATTACTTTTGTAAAAGCTTACATTTAAATGCCATGCCTTGTGTAAAATTTAATTGAGTTGGATGGGGAGACCATACTCATCGCTGTCAATTGTATCCACTGCATTTTATTCAGGGATGCTTTCTGGCCACAGACTGACTCCTGAAGTAATAATGGCAATAAAAGCAATGTTTTGCACTGGCCCTGTCTCTGCTTGTGTGCATTCAGGAGGAAGCATGGTGCAGCAAGGTTCTTAAGACTTTAAATTGTTTTGCTGGAGGACACACAAGCTGAGGTGTTTGTCCTCCTGGGCGTTCTGAAAGCGAATATTGGAGAAGTCCTGCAGGGAGGAATGGGGCGTGCGGCACTGCCGCAGGGGCTGCGCATGTCTGGGTCTGAGCAGTCTCATCCCTGGCTATTCATCTTGGCCAAACAGCAGGAGCAGGCTTTGGGAAAAATAGAAATATCTCTATTCCCTAAAATATTTTACTTGCTGGATTTCCAGAACTTAATAGCAGCTGGGGTGGTGCTTGGGGTCTTCTTAGAGTTTGGAAGCCCAGGATTTCCTGACAGTGGTGGTGCTGGCCTGCTGTCTGTAGAAACGAATTGGTTTTTTTTTTCTTTTACGTATCAGACATTAAAGGGTGCATGGTGATCTTCAAGGGTAAATTCGAAGAAGCCACCTTAGAGCATGATTTTTAGTTGGCTTTTTCTCAGAAACAGCAAAAAAAAGCCACTAAACTTTAAGCTGATGCTGATATCACAGTCCAAGGTGCAAATTCTAGATTTTAAAATCAGATTAAAATTAAGTATTGGGTGCTTTAAGTACAAGTTGTTGCTAGTAGGGGTACCAAAGCTGGTCATCTGCACCAAAATTAGTGAATTTAATATGTAAATCTGTGAAGAAGGGTGAGGTCCTGCCTGTGGGAAAGGGCCAGTGGTGGTGGTCAGATTCTGCAGCATTTCTCACTGGCTGCCAGAAGTATTGCACCATGGTGGATGTGGCGAACCACAAAATGTGGATTTCTCTGTCCCCATTCCCTTGAGTTTCCTACTCAAGCTTCTGGAGTTCTATGTTGTCCACTGGAACTGGCTGTGTGGAGGGCAAAACGCTGTGCTTTGGAATTTGAACCTGAGTGGTTTACAACAAGCTGGATGCCGTAACCCCAGGGCCACGTGCGTGAAATCAGGGACAGCAGCATCACTGACTGATAACTTACTGTCTTTCTAAGTTGAGCATGTTTGATTATGGTCTTAGGTTCTTTTAATCAACTTTTGACTTTGTAATCAATGGAAGAATGTGAAACTAACTTTACAGGCAGGTAGTAAGCAGCTAATTTTGCAAGATTCTTCTCTGTTTGCAGTTCCTGATGAGGAGAATTCACGTTTGCATCACACGATAGTTAATTTGGATTCGGTTTGAGAGCACAAAGTTTTATCAGATGCAGAAAATGCAGCATTCCAGCAATCTCTGGCTTTTCTTAATATGATGTTAAAAAGTATATGTATTCATTAACACCTGTTTCTTTGTTGCCACAGGTTCTGCCTGGCATACTGCAGAAGCATTGCTGTATTTTACCTGACAGGAACACAGGTAAACTTTTTTCTTAATGAGTTAATATTGTAATATGATTTGGAGAAACACAAATAGAAATTGGATTATATAAAAAAAATCTTGTTTGCTATTTATGGTCATTGAAATTGTCTTATAGGGGGTGTTGGCTTTGTTTAAATTACCTGCTTTCATGTGAAGATTTTATGTATTCTGTTAACATTCTGGACGTGGCACAGTTGTAGAGATTGCTCTCAGGTCTTGTTTATAAAATTATATGTAAGAAATTCTGAAACATTTCTACATTTTTAATTATAAAGCTACTACTTTGTCAAGGGAAGGGTTTAATACTGGAATCTGTAGTCTGGTGCTGTTGATTCACAAAAGTACTAAGCATTAAGTCACACATAGCTCTGACTGCTGATAAATGCTTGCCCTAAGCTTATTTTTCAGAGTAGAGGAGTAGACTAAAGAAGTAGACAGAGGCAGTATCACTAACAATACAATATTGTTGTGCAGAAAGAAACTTAACGTAATGTGTTTGTGAAAGAGCAAAGAAATTGATGGGAATGATATTGGAAGAGAAGAAAGCCATGATTTAACTTTACATTCTTTTATTACAGGAAAAAGCTATTTCTTTTAAAATAAGTTTTAAAATCCTTTCTAAAATACTATAAACTTAGTAAAAGTGACTGCATATGCAACTCTGGGTATGATTTGACAGATTAATTTTAGAGAAGTAGGAAGAAAAATATAGCTTTTTTCTATATCTTCTCAATAGAATATATGTGATTGCTGGCATCTCTTAAATCTGCATGTCCCTTTCCGCCAGCAGGTACCATTAAAATAAACCAGTTTGCTCCTTGGCTTGCTATTACCTGTATTTCAGGCACAGTTTGCACTAAAGGTAATTACAGAGAGAACTTGATAACTGTGTTGAACTGTAGTGAGATTTGTGGTTACCTGCCAATGTTCAAAGGAAATTTAAAATCTGATTTCCATTTTACACTGTGAACGTGATAGAAGTACTCTAGTAAGATAGTTAATATCACACCGCTTCCAGCAAGAGTTTGAAAGTTTATAATTAGCAAACAAATAACAGACAGACTTTGGCCTTCATAGCAATTTCAAGAGTTCCTGAAATTTGGGCTTGATGTGGTGACCTCAGCCCATTCCTTGTGCTCCTTTGCTCATACCCCGTGCCTATTATTTTTTCCTTTTATTTGTAATATAGGAACCTGATCCACATTCCAGTGACAAACAAATTCTTCTTTACTTATATAGAAGTGTATCATGTAGATATAGAAGCCAGAGTTACATGAAGTGATGGCCTGGAGCTGGGCAGTAAGACTGACTATTTATCTGGAGAGGGTATAATATGCCTTTACAACCAATATCAAGAAAACCATTTATCTAAAATCTCAGTCACCTGCAATAGTTCCTTCTTTTGGCCACAAGAAAGAAAGAAGGAGCTTGCTAATTAAAATTTGGTTTTGAAAATTTTGAACAAACCTAGGAAGCAGCTTAGTTCAAAATTTTTGAAGAGGACATCTATCAGACTTCGGTATGTAACAGCTGCTGTACAACTCAAACACACGTGTGAAAATATCTGTAAATTCTATTGTGTCTCTGTGACTGCTGCAGTATTTTTTTTATGCTTACCTACTACATAGTGGGGAGTTGCCAGCAGGTGCAAAGTAAATGAAATCTGTGTTCCATTTTCCTCCATTTCTCCCATTTATAGTATTTAAACACTTGGCAGAGAGAAGGAGAGGTAAAGACAGGAAATGGGGGATTTTTCACCTCCTTTCTGGCGTAAAAGCATGACTAATTAATTTGATTAATTGCATCTGTTAGAGTTAAATGAACCTTTGTCTTGTCAGACTTTAGGTCTAAATAAACTAATCCAAACTAAAACCAAGAAATTCAGTAAATTTGTGGAAATGTGGAATGTACTACTTGCATTCAAATTTATGTCATACATAATGTAGTCCAGCTCCATGCCCAGTAAATGAGCCCAGAAAAATGACCTGGTTGTGAGCTGTAGGTCTGTTTGTGTTCAGCCCTTGCCATTTGGAGGAACCGAGCAATGTGCAGGCTTGGGTGTTGTTCGTAATAAATAGAGAAGGATAAGGAGAAGTGGACTAGGTGGAGGGATGGGAGAAGAGGGGAAGAAGCATATAATGAGACTGACAAAACCATTAGGGAAAACAAGATGCTGTATGGAGTAGGATGAGTGAAAGGGAGAGATGCAGTAGCAGTTTCTTCACTACAGTCATTTAACAGTTCAAGCGTAGGCGGCTTGGTGTTCTCATTCAACGATTCTCAGCTTGGGCTCCTCATTCAAGAGTGCCCCCATGATCAGACTCTTGCATGCTATCAGCACTGGAGCTGCACCCCAGGGAAAGAAATGAGCCCTTGGGAATGATGAGGCCAGTGCTGCCAGACCATCCTTTTGTCTGGCTGCCCTTCAGACCTAAGTTTGATTCTTGGGGAATATATGCAATTAGCCTGACAAGTAGTATGTCCCTGATTGACTGTGCTCTAGAAAACTGCACATCTCACGGTCCCTTCCTACGCTGTGTAGGAGTTTGAAGTGACCACACTTTGTCAGTATTGGTATTCTGTATTTGTAAACTAGAGGAGAGCTATGCATGGAAAGATAGGTACATGGGAGCAGTGATCTCCTTCCAGTGGTGATGGTGTGTTAGTACTTCTACTGTGAACTGCTATTCTCAGTACTTATAACTTAGCTATAAAAATACATCCTGCAAGGACTTTCAAGAGAGAGCATGAAAAATGTAGTTCAGCCATCCCATAACAATGCAATTTTGGAAGAAGATACATATTTAATGAGATTAGGTGTTTCAAAGGTTAAAGAATGTTTAATTTTCAAACATATAAAGCCTTTACATAATCTAATTCTCTAAATAAAACACTGAATACAGCTAGCAGGTTGCTTGCATTCAGCTTTGCTAACAGATAGTGGTGTTTCAATTATTAAGTGTTAATTTTTTTTGTGGTCTTCCATTGATGATATTTTCATTACTTAATTAAAGCTCATATAGCATGCACTGGCACCATGTGTGCTTGTTATTGTGTTAGCTGGTATCCAGAAACTGTATTTGTCACATACTCTATTACACAAGAAGCAAAAGATCCCAGACCAGACACCTTTATTCTACGCTTCCATCTTATATGCCATAACCATACTGTAAGAACTGTATTGAAGGCCCTGCTCAGTTTCTTTCCATCTCCTGACCAGACAGCAACAACTGGGCTGTGTTAGGAGTTATAAAGTTAAGTGGCAGAAAAGCAGCTACATGCTCTGTACATGTGTTAGTAACAAGATCATAAGAGGAAACAGTGTGAATGTAGTAATGACCAGGTGGGGAGCAGCTCACTTATTTTCTTGAATTATAACCCTCTCTCTCTCCAGCTCCAGCTGGGAGAAATAACCCACCCCTTTTGATGGACATCCACCACCCTCTGTGTACACATGCAGTCAGCTCATATTCCCTTTATAAATATTTCCCAGCAATGATCCATCCCCCATTACTGGGAAATCTTCAGCCAATTCAGAAGTCCTTTCCATTACTGGAGTGAAATCCATTACTGGAGTCCTTTCCATCACTTCTGTAAACCTTAGGCAGATGCTAAGGTTGTCCTTCCTCCCTCCCTTAGTATGGTTCTTGGATATGGTAATGGATAAGAGACCTGCTCAGGCAGTATGAGCAGTGCCCTTGGTTTCTACTCTCAAAATGAAGATAGCCATTAAATGGAATATGTTTTGGCATTCCTAAACAAAACAAAAAATTGAGGGGTAAGAATGCTGAATTGAAACAGAGAAGTCAATGTACCCTTTTTTATTTATTT